>CM060969.1:25878993-26373993 GCA_030765045.1 Tenodera sinensis | reverse complement strand
TAATGTGAGTGCAACACATCAGATTTTTAAGTCACGTGTTGTACAGCCCTGTGATGGACAGTGCAAAATGCTGAAAAAAATATCAGAACATTGCTGGTTAAGTCATCCTCTCCCAGTGTCTTGTTGGGATCAAAATGTAGTACCTTCTTGGTTTCCTCTTTTGTAGTAAACTCAACATCGTTCAGTGTAGGCAAAGGTTCTTCAGTTCTCTTCTTAGCTTTTCATTACATTTTATTCAAAGCAAACAGAACACAGCTTAAAAGAAAACAATCAATCCTGTAAGTCATGTTATATTTATTTCTACAATTTCCACTTGAATTGTTAGTTGTTGAAAGGAACTAGATCCAGATTTCTTTTAAATTTGATGTTTTTATCAATTCATGATGTAGAAAGCAAACTGCATCTATCAGACCCTAGGGTTACCAGATTATTTTATGGAAATGTAGAACACAATGGTAAAAGATGTTGGACCTTATTAGTCTATGCAAAAATAATGTAAAGTTATATTTGTACATACCCACAAGCATATACATTTATATTTTCTTAAAATCCTGAAACATATAATGTTAAATATGATCAAGTCACACTTCTCTGAAGAACAAACCTTTTGCAATTTATGACTTTAATTCGCTGAATACATTTTTACGCTCTGGTTGACTTATGTTACCAAAATTTGTGTTTGTATAGACAGCTCCAAATTCTACACATTTGTTTTTTATTCCTAACCTTACTAAAGTATCTCAAAATATAATATTATTTCCATGGATTTGTACGATTTATGGTGATGAACGTGAACTGTAAGTATTGTCTACACCATTAACGTGACATGACTACGTGGGCTCAGCAAAGAAACCTTTTACATCTGAAATACCAGCAGAATTTATTTGAAGTTTTATTTCTTAGAAAACAAACCGTTTACTTTTCACTTCCTTACCCTTCGATAACCAAAATGGAAATGCAAGAGCGAGAGTAAAGCATCTCTGCCTCTACAGAACACCAATCTTTTGACTCAAAGTGTAAATACTGCTGCCAATCCCTTGCTCAATGTTACTAATGCATAAACATGATCTTTGACTGCAGTCATATTGCCACAGAGAGTTACAGTTGCGGCTAATAACTAATTATTCATTTCTATTACCTCAATTTTCAGCTATTTTTCTAACAATCGCTGCTTGTTTCTGAAAATGTAGACTTGCCCCTAGGTGCTGTACAAATGTTAAAATGTAGGGTATGTCTGGGAATTTTTGGACATCTGATAACCCTAGTTCAAACTAACTATTCATATGCATTCCTTGTCCTTTATAAAGGTGGTGAATCTTGTTATTCAGGGTTGAATGTGTTCATTTAAAGAAGTTATTTGTGATTATCTCAGAACTTTGAAGGAAGGACTTGGTTCCTTTCAACATTAACCGATTCATTTATGAAATACTACAAATGTGTGCATATTGAAGTGGTGACTAAAGGGATGTGTCTTTTTCAAAGAGACTACTAACATGTAGGCCTGGGGATCCAGAATCCTCATATTCACCAGCGTTTCCTCTATTGCATTGTGCAAATTAAAGATTTCTGCCTTATGTGAAAATTACTTACCTTTAACATTATGAAATAGCCTTGGGACCAAAGAGAAGATACAGAGGTTTAAAATGATTATATACTGTGATTATCAAAAAAATTACCATTCCAACTAATAGTTCATGCAAAGGACTTAATAGGTTTCCAAAACTTGGAAGACCGTTGGGGAGAGGTTAGGGAAGAGGGACATTCTGCCAATACTTGACAACCCATAGTTAGGGAATTTTTCATCCCTTACTAGGAATAGCTGGGGCTGTACAAAATTGTTATAGGGACTAAAGGGGAGGATTCATCATTAAAATTCTCTAGATCATTGTGAATAACCTCATAAAAACCAGGAACAGGTACATTAAATGAATTAGTTTGTTGTTTTAAAAAGCTAACCATTTAATGTTACGTAAACCAGTTGGTGTCACATATACTACGTTTCCATGGGGAATTCAAATCAATCGAGTTCTCATTCCATATTGAATAATGCATGGAAATGCAGATTCAGATCAAAATTAATCTCTGGATCTGATCCTCTTAGAATTGGGATCAGATCAAAAGTCACACCGATTCAAATTGATTTGAATCCACCAAAGAAGCCAACTTCTACTGTACTCATTTTAACACACTGCATGCTTGTCAGTTTATTTTCTTAGCAAAAGTGGTGTAATAAAACACAACAAAGCCATCTTTCTTTCATAGAAGTTTGAAAACAGTGTTGTTGTAATTAATTTAATTTAAAAGGTGAGTTAATTAATAACACTGAACAACACTTACAACATATTTTTCCGGGACGCGTTTCGAAGGTAACTTTCCTCCATTATCAACCGGACAATAACTGGGTTTCCATGGTGCTTGATGGTGATGCTTCTTCTGGTGTTTCTTCTGGTGGCGGTTCGATGAACTTACTGAAAATGTCTCTCGGAGGAATGTCGAAATTAAAAACTCGGTTTCTATTTTTTAAAATAAAGATTTGTTCCCATGTGGACAGTTCTTGTTTTCCGACATTCCTCCGAGAAACATTTTCAGTAAGTTCATCGAACCGCCACCAGAAGAAACACCAGAAGAAGCATCACCATCTGCACCATCAAGCACCATGGAAACCCAGTTATTGTCCGGTTGATAATGGAGGAAAGTTACCTTCGAAACGTGTCCCGGAAAAATATGTTGTAAGTGTTGTTCAGTGTTATTAATTAACTCACCTTTTAAATTAAACAACAAAGCCATTTTTATTGTTTCTATAATCCAGCAATATATTCTTCTCAAAAACATTCACTAACCTCAAAACCTAATTAAAATATGCAGAAATGTAATCTTTACATGTTTGACAACATAAAAGCTTGAATTATTTATGTTTGAGCCTTGCGTATCCAAATCAATCTCATTCTAAAATTAATTCAACATGGAAACCCAGATTGTATTGAAAATGCAATTGGACTTAAATTGATTTCAATTCTCCATGGAACCATACAATAAATACAAGAATGTATATTTACAATCTTGATATTAAAAAAGTATTGATACTTCAAAATGTGTTTTTAATGCGCTGTAACAACTGCTATTTGCCATATTGTCATTTTTTTGTAAATCACTTAAGTATCATGATTTATCCACTATCCTGAAGCAAAATTCATAAAACTTTTGATATTCAATTTGCATTATAAAGCTGTAGAGAAATATGGGAGGATAAATTCAGGTCAATATTGACTGTACACACCATAAGCAGTAAATGAATTGTGTAATAGTCACTAATTATTTTTTTTAACAATTTACTGAAACAAATCTCTATAGCTAAAATTCCAATGACTGACACAAAATTTAATGGCAGGTGGCTCAACACAAAATCCAACCATAGGCTTGCCATGTCTTGTGATGTTGTGTAGTTAAACACACTATGAAATCATGCTATAAAGCTGGCGATATAAATATCATTTGCACCTACAACATTTATTTGTACAAGAGAAAAGAGAATAGCAATAGTCAGTTATCAGCTGCCATTAAATTTTACATCTGCTATACAAAGATGTTTACATATACTACAAAATACTAAGATTAAACAATTACAAAGAGTACAAATCTAAATTAGTATCTCCAAATGAAGAGAACTCACTTCATGAACTATGAATTAAATATCTGGGAAAAGTTTTGTACAAAGTTTGAAACACATTCAAGGATATGTATGACTGAAAATTTGAAATTCTGAACATACTATCTGTTTTAAATTTGTACCATAGATTTAATGCAATACAAACACATTATGACCTAAATTTCATCCATTGTGCTGTAAAAGTTTAAACTTATAAATATGCTTTTTGAAAATTAGAAAGATACGCCTAACACATCTGAAATATTTTTCTGTGAACAATTGTAGTAAATTCATTAGTGCAATACAGAAATTGCTCAGGAAAAACACGCTGCATTTGAAGTGGAGAAAATTATGTGTTTGTTTTGCATTCATGGATGTCTCAATTATTTTATAGAATTAACTTCAAAGAAATCTTGATTTACCGTTCGCCTACCACCTATGCGGTCCGGGTTCAATCCCAGGGACCCGCATGTGGTATTCGTGGTGGACAAAGCGGCATCCGGGTTCTCCAGTTTCCCCTGCCATTTATTCCACCAAATGCGCCATTACCACCTTTCCAATCATCGATTTCACCTGCATTTCATACCATCCTCTTCCTCACTTTCATACCTGGTGCTTGACTGACTACCCACTTCCAAGTCTTCACTCTGTCCGGTCCATAGGTTCTTTCAGTCATATATATTCTTAATGAATTTTGACATCCTCTCAGAAGTAAACCTGCTAATCAGCCCCACTGAATCTCTATTGGTTTTGCATTAGTACTTGACGAATGACCTTGAGCAGAAATCCAGTGAGCTGGCCTACCCTTAATAAACAGGTCAGCAAATTATTATTTATTTATGCCAACAAACTTACTGTTGGTGTTTTTAAACACACAAGCCGTGTGTGGGCAAAGTTTGAGAGTTAGAACTGAAACTTAAAAATTCAATGCCACAACTGGGATATGAACCACAGACCTTCCACTTACGGGGTGGATGCTCTACCACTGAGCACATACACGGCTTGTGTGTTTAAAAACACCAACAGTAAGTTTGTTGGCATAAATAAATAATAATTACCATCTGAAGGTTATTTAATCCTGGGATATAAAGTACTTACAATAGTAAGTCACCATTGGGGTAATTTGTCTCTGATGTGAGACTGCCTTTGTGGTTTACCAGGAGAAATACGAACTGGTTTGAGAATTTAATGCCATTCTGGCAGATTGTCACAATAGCTCAGAGGTAGAGCATCCACCCGGTAAGCGGAAGGTCTGTGGTTCAAATCCCAGTTGTGGCATTGAATTTTTAAGTTCCAGTTCTACCTCTCAGGCCAGCAAATGTTTATGCTGCAATAAAAGACACCTCTGTTTTCCTCTGTCGCGTTTGTGTATACAGTCAACTGCAAAAGTTTAGTGCGGTACAGATGTATGCATGCAAGTGTTTTAACGAATGCTAGTTAGTTAAGTAGTTACATGTTAGTTACTAACGTGATAATGCCTCCTAGAGTTTCAAAAATAAAAGGAAAAACTCTGCATAGTCAAAGTCGTGAGATCATTGCCAATGTTTATGAGTATGTGAAGGAAGAAGCCAAACATAAATATCTATTTTCTCCAATGTATTTTAAAGAAATTCAGAAGGTGCAAGAAAGAGTTGCTGCAGCCACCAAGATATCGCACAGCTCAGTTCACAGAATTGTGGGAGACTTTCATAAAGAAATGAACACTGAAAACTATATCAAGTGGCTTCGTATAATGTTAATTCCAAATTTACCTTCTAACTCTGTTTTAGTAATTGACAATGCGTCCTACCATAACGCACAGTTAGACAAACCTCCAACATCATATTCTTTAAAAAAACATATGCAGTCCTGGCTGCAAAATCACAACATTTCATTTGATGAGCACAGCTGGAAGACGCATTTGTATGACGTAATCTTAGCCAATAAGCCGGCTCAGAAGAAATATTTGATTGATCAAATATTGGCTGAACATAACCACACAACTTTAAGACTTCCACTGTACCAACCAGATCTGGATCCCTTTGAGTTAGTATGGGGAGATGTAAAGCAGAGGGTAGCTGCTAGAAATGCAACATTTAAATTAAAAATGTTGAGAACCTCTGCAGGCAGAGATTTGAGGAAATTGGACAAATAGAATGGGAAAAGGCATGCCGTCATGTCCAAGAAATTGAGCAAGAATACTGGGATAAAGACATCATAGTGGAAGAAAGGATTGAGCAAATTATTATCCAAGATAATGGAATGGAAAGCAGCGACGAAGATAACGAAAATAACAGCAATTCAGATGAGGGAGAAATGTCGGAAATAGAAGAAATGCGAGTCGGCTGGTGAACGCCGAGCGAGAAGATTGTCTGACCGCTCCGTTTGTTTACCTGCTGCATTCTTATATCGTGTTGTGTAGTGCGTTGTGTTAGCTACGTTTTTGTTCTTCTAGTGTATTTAACTTTTGCTTTCAACCATTATCATGGCTCTCCAACCGGATAATGCCGGCCAAATCATACATTCAGCATTAAATGTGGTCTACAACGTCACCGCTTTCCAAAATACTTCTCATTCTCCACCGCCTGTGATGTCATCCAGTCAACAGTATCTACAGCAACCGTCTACTTCAGCCATTCAACTCTTCCTACTCTGCTTCTGGGTTACCTGCAGATACTGTAAGTAAATCCATACTACAGCCATCTCAGCTGCAATTAGAGCATCAACAACTGTAGCCCTGACAAACAGAGTGCCTGGCACGTACGGGCACTAATGCACAAACACCAACAGGAGCCTGAAAACCTCTTCCACGCACAACGCATACCCACACCAAAATACACTTTTGCACTAATATTAAAAAACCAGCAAGCAGCAGTAACCTTTCAACAAGGTGTCCCCCTGCATAATTTTGGCCAAGGAGCCCACTATTCAACACAACTAGCTCAAGAGGAAAAATCAGCAGAACAAAAACCCAGGAAGACCCTCACAGCAGTTTTAAAGAGCATCCTGTACGAAATCCCAGATGACACAATGCTACAGGACATACAACAAAACTATCCAGAAATATCCAGAGTGAGTCGTATCATCAGCAAGGATAAGCCAACACCACTAGTCAAGAGTATTCACTTCATGCGTCGCCACCTTAAACACCATCCTAGTACAGGGAGTCATTGTAGCGCGACAGATAACTCAGCCCTTGAGAACCACGGAAAGGCACATACCGTGCAGGATGTCACCAGTACGGACACCAGAGGTACGAGTGCCCAAATCAGCCAACCTGCTTGTACTGCGGGGATAAGGCAGACACCAGACGCTGCCTCCACAGTACAAAACACACTGCCCCATACTGCGCCACATGCCGCCAAAGCGGCCATTATACCGGACAAACTAAATGCCCCATGTACACCAGGAATCCCCCAACTACCACAGTGCAAATAGCTGAAACACGGATATTTCCGCATAATATACCGACACCCCCCAAGCCAACACAAGCAACCCAGTGGCCAGAGATAAAGTTTCCAGTCATCCCAAGCACCAAAAAGGAAGTCTCATCTTGTGAAACAGCCAGCCTGTTCAAACAGGTGATCACACAAGCAGAAGAACAGTTGAAATCCATACAACAGGTGAACCAAATGCAAAAAAAATATCAACACCTTCATAGAGCAAGTTACAAAAACCCTAACCAGCCAGATACTATCTACGATAATTCCCCCCCTCTACAACGCCACCCCTCCTAACCAACGCGCAGTACTGCTCCACAACATAACACAGACGGCACAAAAAACTTTAAAAATGGCGGTGAACACAGTCAAACTAGGGAATCAACTTGCCATCTTTATTAACGACATGCCACAATAAGCACACCATATCAAAATACAACAAAACATCATAGAAATGGCAAGCACAACAACACAAACACACCCGCGACACAACCTAAAAATACTACACATGAACGTCAACGGGATAAGAAGCAAGTGGCAACAACTCCAAGACCTCATCACCCACCACACAGCAGACATAGTAACCCTCAACGAAACCAAACTCAACAAAAAATGCAACTTCAACTTTCACCCATTCCAAGTATTCAGGAAAGACAGGACACAGGGATTAAGAGGAGTCCTAATAATGGCAAAGGGCGAGCTGTGCCCGAAAGTAACAGACCCCCCCCAGCATTTCAGCATCATGAAATGTTACTGCTAGAAATAAAGATTCAACACCAAAAGCTCCACATAGCAACCATCTATGTGCCACCCAGAACATAGTTCCCGTCTGACGTCCTCTACTACCTACACGACAACTTCCCCCACCTCATACTAGCTGCCGACCTAAACGCAAATAACATTGAACACACCAACGCTCAAGGACGGGAGCTAAAAAGAATACTAGGCCAAACGGAACTTAAGCTTGTGCTTGTACCAGGGCCAACCAAAATCAGCGCCGAAGACCGCCAACCTACTTCCCCCGACAAAGTCCTTGCATCGAAACAAACATATCCCCTCATTGAAGACATCATCACAGACGTAACCCCAGACACGGACCACATCCCAACCCCAGGTACACACAAACAAAAAGGACTATAACAATAAATGACTTCAAGAATACCGACTGGCAGCTATTCAAAGAAACAGCACAAAAACTCACAAACAACCTAGTTCCACCAGACATAACCACATGGCATGACATTGACATCTACGCATCTGCAATCACCGACATCACACAAGCACGTGAAACCGCAGTACCACAAAAGAAGATCACAATAAATCCATACAGTAGGCCACTCCCACCAGCTATAATACAGATCATAAAATGAAAAAGGCAAGCACACGACAGATACATTAAAACACACCACCCACAGGACAAACGCATAGTGAACAAATTACTGCAAGACATTAAAGAAGCCATAGAAAACCACAATCGTCAGCGATGGGACACCACGTTAGAAAAACTCACAAAGAGCTGGAGGCGTAATCCAGTGAAATTCTGGCAGTTAATTAAAACAACAACAACAAAAAGCACCCCCAAACTACACCATCAAAAAAAAAAAAAAAATGGCATAATCATCCATGACACCAAAGAAAAACTGGAAGTCTTCAGACAACACTATGCCGAGATTTTCCAGACTCCCCAGGCCCCTAAGTTTGACAAAACACACTACAGCAGAATTAATTACCATGTACAACTCCACCAGGAACTTTACACCCCACAAATGCCAGCACAAGACCTCGACCCGACAGACCAAGCAGAAAGACCAATCAGCGAGCAAGATGTATACAAAGCCATCCCCCGGACCAAAAACACAGCCCCAGGACCAGATAACATCTCCTACATCATACTCAGAAACCTACCATCGAACACCATCCAAAACATAGACACCATCTACAACCACATGCTCAAAATTGGTTACCACCCCATAGAATGGAAGAAAGCATACTCCTACTAGAAAAACCCGGCAAGGACAAGACAGATTATAAGCACTACAGGCCTATTTCCCTCATCTCCAGCCTCTCAAAAGTCTTCGAGAAGATCATGGTCGTCCAAATCATAAACATCTGTAACAAAAGGATACCCGACACACAGGCAGGCTAGAGGAGTGACATCACCATACAAGATCAACTTGTTAGGGTGATGTTACAATTCCAGGATGCCTACAACAGAGGCTTTACTACTGTAGCAGCAATCCTGGACATAAAGTCAGCATTTGATAAATGTTGGATTAATAGTTTGCTATACAAACTCACAACTTACAACATACACCCATGCATGTCCGATGGATAGTGAGTTTCCTGTCAAACCGCACCGCCCACATAAAAATCAACAGCATCACTTCCAACCCCGTACATATGACTGCAGGTACACCCAAGGGAGCGTCACCTCCGGCCTCCTCTATATCATATATATACGGCAGATACGCCACAACCGATACACCCCACAGTACAACTTGCCCAATACGCAGATGACACGGCATATTGGAGCACCCATAGCCACCTTGCAGCAGTACGAAACAATGTAGAAAGGCAATTAAAAGAATTCCACAAATGGACCCGGAAATGGAAAATATCTACCAACACACAGAAAACACAATTCATAATCCTGAAGAGAAAAAGAAACGAGACACACAAGCAAACAACAATCAGATTCAACAACCAGATAATAAAAACTCAGAAGACAGTCAAATACCTTGGCATACATATACACCACACTCTGTCTATAAAACCACACTACACACAGATACTCAGGAAAACACGGCCCATCCTTGCTACACTCACCTTTCTAGCCAGATTAAACAGAAGCGGACTGGCACCACACATCCTGAAGAATCTATACATTGCCCTCATCCGTCCCCAGCTGACTTACGCAGCAGTTGCCACAATGCTCCTCATCAACCCAGACACCATGAAGAAAATACAGGCATTTGAAAGATATCTCCGCACCGCTTACAAACTACTCCTGAACTTCAAATCCAACATGCTACACCAACACACAAAGACAAAACCCATAGATAACCATATAGCACAGCTCATGCTCAACTATATCCATAACGCACACACCAGACCATACCGACGCAAACTCATCAACACAGCTCAGAGAATGAAGAAAGCACTGCCAGACCAGGAAAAAAACAATCCCCCACTTCTAACATTAATCAAAGTCTATGATGACCACCAGAGGAAAGAACAAGAAAAACTACAACACATGCAACACTTTGCAAAGATTTAAAAATAACCCCCAACACAAACAACAGAGATTGACAAATAAAAACATAAAGAGCTGCAGCAACAACAAATAAAACAGCCCCTATCAAAAAAAGGTCTTCTTGGGTAGAAAAACGTGCCAATGGATACATGTTGGCCACATGGAACAATATGCAAAAAAAATAAATAAATAAATAAAAAAACAAAAAACTATATATACCTAACTAGACTAAAACACAAAATGTGTCATAACCACAAAAAAAAAAATACAAAACCAAAAAAAGCACATATACCTATACACTCAAAAATGCAAATAAAATACATATTGTAACCCTAAGTTTAAAAAAAATGACGAGCTGTAGCGCATCAACCCCAAGATCTCTGCCCAGCAAAACAACAAAAAAACCTAACTAGGCTGAAGAGAGCAAGTTCCCTAAACAGCTAGGGCATGCTTCATACCCTAAATCCTTATTTTAATTTAATTTTTAAGAACCAGAGAGCGCGAGGTCGGTGGTAGAAGTGCAGGTTAACACTATCGGGAAGTGAAAGTCCGAACGTAGACAGTGCTTATGCACAGTTGTTATACACTTTGCCCGTGTACACCCGGGAGAAGTACAAAGTGTAGTTGTATATAGTGTTTTGTTTAATGTACAGTGACCACAGCGTTAGGTTAAACCTTTGTAAATAACCCTATCGTCAGCCACCTGTACATAATATGTTTCCCAGTGGGTAGTGTTTATGTTTAGTGACAAGTTATTTAGTGGTCAAGATCGCACGGGGCACGCTTGGCGTACCCCCGCGCACCAGCGAAAGGGAATGGCATCCGCCGCAGCATGTGTTGCCGTGCCGGCTATTACCAGCGAACTGGCTGAGATCGTCCGTCCGTCCGAGCTACTGGCAGGCTGAGGTTCAGCCCGACCACTTTTGCTGCGTGCCTACCCCTGTTGGGGTTTAACCTCAGGTAGGAATTTAGGATACGGGTGTTTATAGGGTGGCTTTGTTTTGGTTTAAGTTAGTGAGGGCTAGAAGGGAGCTTTATGGCCCTTGACAGCTGCCCTGCAGGATGCAACAAGGTCTGCATTCTGGCGTACAAGTAAACGGTTTTAAATTGGTATTTTTGTAATTTTGTTTCAACTTTGAATTTTGATTGGGGGGGGGGGGGGGGGGGAAGAAATTTCGGAGAGGATCAACTCTCTGTAGGGATCTTATTGGAGCTCAGCTTTAGCTGCTGGTGGGTGTTCTTTGTTATGGGGCGTGCCCGCAAGCCATGCGGGGAACCCTATACGCCCTGAAACGGCGTGTTGAGGGGTCGTAGTCCCCTAGAGACCTAACTAGGGCGCTTTGGTGGTTAGGTAAACTGGCGTACAATTTTGCTGCCCGGCGCCTAATTTCATCCTCCACGTATGGAAGAGATGAGGCTTCGTGAAGTAGTCTCACGGGGAAGGGGAAGGGTAAGGGGACAGAGAAGATGGACCGGAGTCCTCTGTTCTGTGCCCTTTGGAGCCACAGGAGCCAACTACCTGCAGCCATGCCCCACACTTCACAAGCGTAAAGCATGAGGGGGACTACAAGAGCCCGGAAGAGGTGTAACTTTAGGCGGACTGGCATCTCGGACCTCAGCATGGGGTACAGGGAGGCAATAGCCCCTGGGTCCTCGCCGAGAGGTCTCTGATGTGACCGCGGAAAGTTAGACCTCTCTCCAGTTTGACTCCTAAGTAGGTGATGGAGTTTGTCCACTCGATCCTTCGGCCTCGAAAGTGGAAGGTGGGGCAGTCTGCGGGGTTGTGGCGCCTCATGTCCGGATTAACGGACATTCGCCAATGCCGACACCACTCTTGGACGAGGCGGAGGTGTCTTTGTACGGGGTTGAAGGCTCTGAGGATGTGTTTGTTGGTGCAGTATAGTAATATGTCGTCTGCGTATTGAGCTATACTGACCTGTGGTTCTGTAGGTAACTCTGCCATGAAGACACTGAAGAGAGTAGGGGACACAACAGAGCCTTCGGGGACTCCGCCTCTTATTGGCCTAAGTGTTGATGTTCGCCCCGCGACTCTGACTTTGAAGATCCGGTGTCTGAGGAAACTGATTGTGTGGATAAGCTGTGTGGGTAGCCCCAGGTGGATCAGCTTGTAGAGAAGCCCTGTGTGCCAGGTCGTCGAGAAGGCTTTCTCCACGTCGAGTGATACCGCGGCAGTGAAGGCCCATTCCTGGAAACCCAGGGCAACGACCTCCACCACCTGCAGCAGCTGCTGGGGTGTTGAGTGCCCAGGACAGAACCCAGGCTGATGTTCGGGGATGGCTTGAATGTCCCCCAGCAGGGGGACAAGCGGTTTAAGATCATCCTCTCGAGAACTTTCGAGAGGGTGGACAGGAGGCTTATGGGTCGGTAGCTGGATGGGTAAACCGTGTCTTTCCCGGGCTTCAAGATGCAGATTACCCGGGCCTCTCTCCACTCTCGTGGGAAGTGACCCAGGGTGAGGCACATGTTGAATACCCGAGTTAGAAAGAGCACGGTGTTGAAGGGAAGGTGGCGGAGCATGAGGGGTGTAAGCCCTCTTGGGCTCACCACTCTCACACGGCTTTGTGAGTTGCCTCACTAGCCGAGGGGTGATGCCTTGACGGATAAGGTCCTCCTCGATGTCGCCCACGGGCGTATCCACCGGAAGACCCCGGATGATCCAACGGACGTCTCGAGATTAATCGAGGCCGAAGGTGAAGAAGAGGAGGTTTTTCCTCTGGAATGAACTCAATAGAAGATTGTAATCTTCCACGTTTTTGGCCTGGATGACGTATCGGCTCTTCCTTCTGGTGACCGTGCACGCCCCCGAGAGCGTAGGCATGACTTCCTTCAGGAAGCTTACCATGCCGCTGAAGTCGTCCACAATCACCGGCGGGATGTGCAGTCTTCCTTGTTGGGTCTGCTGAGGAGCGGGTCCGTCAGCAGGGATGTCAGTGGTGCTCCGTCGGTGCTTCTTCCGACGGTAGACCACTTCTCTGTTGAGATGTCTGAGGAGGAGACCTCATCATCGTCCATCCTGGACGGATCTGAGAGACCATAGTCCCGTCGGTGTCATACTCCACGTCTGAGTTTGCGCGGGATTGATCAGTCTGACTCCGAGTTGCTGCCTAATCGTGAGGTAGCTTCGTGAGAAGCGCCTGCGTTAGGGGGTTGATGCTCTATGGCCAATCTTTTGGCGTTGCCCTTGCCGCCCTGTTGGCGTTTTCGGCAACGCCTGATGGATCCCTCGGGAGCTGGGCTCGCGGGAGGGAGGGGTGTGCGCCAGATGTGCTGGGCATTGTTGGGTCCTGCAGGGCAGGCCGGGGCCTGTTCACCTCCATCGCCTAGCTGACTGCCCAAGAAAGGCTAAGCAGGACGTTATACCCCACTGTACGAACTGTGGGGAAGCGCATCCTGCAAGCTATAGGGGGAGTGAGACCTTCAAATGGAACGTCACCGCCGTCAACTGGCAGCCGCAGCCAGGAACTCTCCTGGTGCTCAACCTGGGCCACGACCCATCCTCTACCCGGCCCTGGTAAAAACAGCATCTTCTTTGCAGGAGCCGCCGGAGGGCAAAATGCACCCATGCAACCCCAAAATGGTCCCCCTCCACAACCTTAGCCCCCACCAGCGACCTGGGAGGTTTAAGAGAAATTTTCAATATGTTTAAAGACTAAACCTCCCGGCGCTTCTGACTAAGTTGCAGCCTAACATAGCAAAGCTAAAAAGCTGCAACAGCACCATGGAGAAGTTAGAAGCCATCATATGTTTGGTGACCACCCTCTTCGAGTAAATGGCAACAGAGGAGCACGTTATAATTGCAGGAGATTTCAATGTTCGGCACCCCTGATGGTTTTCTCGCCGAGCAAACACGGCCGGAAATCTCCTGGTTGAACTTATAACGGATAATGACGACATTGAGGTACATCTCCCCACAGAACCCACATTTTGGCACAGATCGGGGCACTTTGACCCCGAAATCTTGGACTTCGTACTAACAAAAAATGCGACACCTTTAAATAACTTTACAGTGTATCACAGCCTGGACTCCGACCATCTTCCTGTGCATTTCGACATATAGGATGGCATTACAGCCGGTGACTGGCCCTCGAAGGAGGGCTGTGACCGACTGGAACAAGTTCACCATGGAAATGTAAAGGATGGTGCAACCCAGGCTGTCATACTATAGCGAGGCAGACATAGATGTTCCCATTGAAAACTTTACTGCCTCGCTACACACAGCCAAGAGCAGCGCTACCACATACACCACAAGAGACCACCCGGTTTTTGCACGTATCCCGAGGTAGAGCAACTCATTGCGCGGAGACGACGCTTGACAAGACACTGGCGGTACACCCGTAAGCCTGAATACAAAGTGCTAGCAAAATGGCTACGCAACATCATTCGACAGCAAATTAGACTTAACAAAATTGAACAGTGGGAAAACAAAATGCTGAGTACCACCCATTCGGACTCTTCGCTGTGGAAATTATTAAGGGCATTTAAGGTCTCCACGAGCGTCAACTCCGCAGCTAAGGCGCTGCACACTCATGGCGGTCTGCACTTCTCCGAAGATGAGAAAGCCGAGGTCTTCGCTGACTGTCTTGAAGATAGATTCAGCGAAAACCCTGTTACCCACCGTGATTAAGAACGGGAGGTACAGACATGGGTACAAACCTGGGTGGTGCAAGAGCAACGGCTATACTTATAGATTCAGCTAGTTCAGTCACCAGTGATAAGCCCGCCTGCCAGCCATTGGTCGCAGCCCCGAACATTCAGCCACAACCGAAGGCCGTGGACCTAGAGGAGGAGGAGCGACAGGGCAAGGCTCTCTGTAAGCTCCAGAAGGAAGTCGATGATCTCAGTAATGAGATCATATTCTACCAACAATTACTTAGTGAGATGGACGGGAAGTCCAGCGGCTTTCCAAAAATCGTGCAGGCCCTCGGACTCTGCTACAAGGAGCATATCCAAAAGAAGAGGCTCCTTGTGAAGCTAGGGGAAGGTTGGAAAACCGTCCCTGTGATAAAGAAGCGGCAACTTAACCGAAGCCGGAACAGTGACTCCGACAGCGAGTCACCACCAGAAGCCCGACAAGCGGATCAACCAGCAAAGGATGCCACCACAAGCCACAGTACACAATCATTATGCACCCCTAGTGACACAGGAAGCAGAGTCCGAAGATGAGGCGGAGGACCTACCCTCCACAACATTTAAATCCAAAAACCCATCCCAACCCCGACAACAACGGCCAGGTAGGCCACCACCATCACCCAAACCGTCACGTAAACTAAACGCACCACAACCCTCCACCTCCACTGCCACTCCCACTCAGAACCCCGAACTCCAGAAACCACCCAGGATAATAATCTCAGACAAAACACAGTCAAGGTCCTCCGGCTCCTAGGGGACTCCCTGCCAGCTGGAGTTTACAAACTTCAAATCACGAGGGACTGCCTCAAGCTCTTCCTCCAGTACAAGGACTCCCACTGGACCATGGAGCTCCTGAAGGACGCCGGAGTTGAAAATTTCAGTTTCACACCCCGGAACGACCAGCTTCTGCGATGTGTAGTCAAACGTCTCCCAGTAGATATGGAGGTGGACTACATCAAGGAGGATCTGGAGCTAAAAGGATACACCGGCATCCAAGTACAGCTGGATTCACCGTTCTTGGCCCCTGACCTTAACTGGAAGTCCTGTAGGCAAACCCATATCGTTTGTCTCTTGTATCAGCTCATATAATTCTGTAAGTGAAACCTTGCACAACATGGGGAGGGAGGGGGAAGGTAATGATGCTCTGAGACACAGTCCTTGCTAATTCACAGTTGCTTTTAGTGCAGCGTACAGTTGAAGACAGATCATTGAGATAAGGAGTGAATATAGTGCATTTGTGAGACATTGATAATAGCGTAAATCAATTATGCCACCTGCACTTTCTAAATTAGCGACCAAAACATTACACAATCAGAGTAGAGAAACTGTTTCAAATGTATGGGTGTACATGAAGAAAGAAGCTAAAAGCAAAGAACTGCTTACATCAGAAGAATTTTTCAAAAACATTCCAAAAGTTCAAAAGCGCGTATCAGATACCACAGGAGTATCAGAAAAAACAGTGAAAAGAATTGCTCAAGAATTCAAACAAAATGAAAATCAGAACATATCTTTTGGAACTCCAGGCAAAAAACACAACGTTCCAAAACGAGTAACAGATCTAGATGACTTCAATAAATGTGTCATTAGAAGAACGATTCAAAATGTTTATGTTCAGGAAAAATGTGCTCCTACAATAGCTAAATTAGTTATTACTTTAAGAGAAAGCATTAACTTTCAGGGCAGCAAGTCATCCTTAAACAGAATAGTTACAGAACTGGGTTTTAAATGGAAAAAGACCTAAACAAACAGAAAATTGTTGATAGAAAGACATGATATCCGTTCTAAACGAGAAGACTATCTGAAAGCCATACGAAAGTATAGATCAGAAGGAAGACCAGAGACTCAGCACAACAATACTGAAGAAGCTATAGCACTAATAAGGTCACAGCTCACATATGCCGCAGTCGCCCTCATGCCAGTCATCACTTCAGAAACAGTAACTAAAATACAAGCGTTCGAGAGAAGATGCCTACAAATTGCATTCAAACTAAGAAAATATAAAAGTCGAACCAGCTAAACAACTACACAAGAACTAAACCAATAGACAATCATATCGCCAACCTCATGATCAATTTTATTCACAATGCTCACACTAGGACCTACAGGAGACAGCTGATACGGACCGCACAACATATGAAAACGCTCCCCCTTGATCAGACAGAAAAAAATCCACCCCTCATCACATTAATAAAGATTTACGACAAATACCAGGAAGTCGAAAAAAATAAAGTGCGACACCACATACAAACATTGAATGCATTGCTTAACATAGGATGACCACACCCCCGACAAACCAAAAACTAGCGACACTAAAAACAAATGTGAGGCGAGATACAACAGCAGATAAGAGAGACTACAATGCTAAATCAAAGCTCTTCTTGACAGAAGGTAGAGATGGCAGTGAATGGTTGTAGGATCCGGGACTTTATCCGCCTTCACCATACCCAGATGTATATAAAATAATTATAATTAAGAAAAAAAACCATAAAAATAATAAAACAAAAAACAAATAATTATAAAAAAGAAAAAAACACAAAACAAAAGAAACAAAGAAAAGATAGATAAATAGATAGATAGATAGATTAGATAGATAGATAGATAGATAGATAGATAGATAGATAGATAGATAGATAGATAGATAGATAGATAGATAGATAGATAGATAGATAGATAGATAGATAGATAGATAGATAGATAGATAGATAGATAGATAGATAGATAGATAGATAGATAGATAGATAGATAGATAGATAGATAGATAGATATAACACATTATACACACATTACCACGACAATCTGCACCACCAGCCAGGATCTCTGCACACACATCCAGGAGAAAACACACTCCTAGGCTGAAGAGGGTTCGTCCCTAAGGAGCCCAGGTATGGTGTACAACCATGCCCAAATTCATTTTCTTTCTTTCTTTTCCGGCAATTTAGTAGCGACTGAGACACCTAGGAGAGTTATACATTGCCACTGATGATCCTTGCCGTAGCTGCAAGCGAAACATCTGGGGGAGTGAAGGAGCCCAGTGGACCACAGCCTCTTAGCCTGGAAGCATATTCTTTTGATAAATACTTTGCTACTGAAATATTTGATGATGCCATTAAAGTCAGCTGTGTAAATCACCTTGAAAAAATAAAGCATGCTGGAGATGTCACATCATTAACAGAGGACAAGCTCAAAGGAGTGGATAAAATTGATTTTCTAATTGAAGAATCACCTTGTGGAGAGCTCAGTCCTGTAAATCCAGTGCGAAAGGGTCTATATGATACAAATGCTAGAGATAGTTTTTTGAGTACTGCAAAGTATTAAGAATGTTGCAAATGATGAACAAGAAGCATCACTTGTTTTGGTTGTAAGAGAATACAGCAGGAATGCCACTTAATTATCTCAAAATAATGAGCAGGAGCTTGGGGTGTGAAGAGATGTCCATTGATGTCTGTAGGGTGTCTCCTTAGAAACACAACAGATATTTCTGGGGGAATATCCTTGAGTTAGGACAAGTTTTGAATATAACAAAGATGATCGCACTTTGAGCGAATACTGTTACCCTGCAGGAATAACCCTGAGCTAGGTCAAAGTTTTGAATACAATGAGGACGATCACACTTTCAACAAATACTGTGACCCTGGGGGAATATCCCTTAGTTAGGACAAAGTGCTGAATATAGCAAAGATGATCTCACTTTGAGACGGAAATGTCCCTTCATTTACCCAAAAGCAGGCTAACGTACAATGTAAACACCTTTATGCATATACAATTAGCATCATGAACACAGGTAGTGCATGCACACAAATAGTATTGAGACAATGCAGATTAGTTGTGTAATTTGTAAATAGTTAGGGATTAGGATAAGAATTAATATATGCAACATATTGTGTATTGCAGTATTTAACATCGGAGATGAAGCTGTCCGTGCAATGTACAAAACTGATAAAGTCATTTACTGAATACATGTAGGGCAAGGTTCGGTAAAACCATGAGGGTAGAACTTTATCATGCCAGGACATTAGCACAGTCCCTGCTAACGGTATCCTTTCCAGCCTTCGGTGAACAACATCAAGACAAAGGGATGAATTTTCCAGGTAAGCTAGCCTAACGCTAGAAAAAGGCACTCAGAACTCACTTCGACCTGAAACTGACTGAAGGCAGTGCGAGGAGGCAGGGCAGAATATACATTTCTTTGGCGTGCTACTGAAAGCTCATTCTTGCACACACTTAAACCATTATGGTAGCGAGTGAACTGAAACAGTTTTGGGAGAATAAATTTTATTGAATTATGCAGTCGTGTTTTCCTAAAAAAAGCAAATGCAACAAATACAGGACGTCCCACACCCTGATATATATAAGAGTCAACCATGCAAGAGTGACCCAAGGAAAATCCTAACATCCCAACGCTTCACTCTTCCATACTAAACAACGAATTGAGGTGCTGAGTTGGGCGACTCTAACAGCGGGCAGCGTCATAAATTGGCACAACAATGTACGTCTTTCTTCATGGAAGTCCTGGATGCAGAGCATAGACGACGGAGGATGACGAAACTATGCATAGACCATCACAAGATCAACAGCAGCAGGAAGTCGAGGTCGAGAGAAGCAACAGGAACTCAACAGGATCTCCAGTGAACGTGTCAAAATAGTGCTCATCATGCAGGTACAACTCAATGCAGAAATGGAGTACAAGAAGGAGTAAGTGTAACTGTTATGGTTTATATGTCAATGTTTATATGTGTACCTATATTTTTGTTGTAGTTTTAAAAAGGTTGTAGATGCACGAGTACACATGCTACCAATATAGGGATTATAAATAGTATTTACGTAGAGGGGAACAAGTGAATGTTACTCAGAAATAGAAAAATAGGAGGCGTAGAAGACAAAATGGCTGATAATGAAAGCATAGAAAGTATTAGCGACTCGAGGGAGAAGCAAAGTAGCGAAGAATCAGCAGAGATTGAGGTTAGGCAGGGAGAGCAGTCTCCCCTTCACCAAATTCAGAATCGAGAACTACAGTGTCTCATGCAGCAACTTTTGGGGAAAATAACAAACCTAGAAACCAGAGTGTCATCACAAATTACACAGAACAAATCACAAACGACACAGATAGTAGATTATCCTTACTAGAGGAGAGGTTAAGTCAACAGCTTGAGAATTAAGAGCGTAAGCTTGCAGAGAAGCAGGGAGAACTAAGCATTAAATTGTAAAACCAACTTAATAGCGTAATGAATGAAGTCAAATTAGTGCAAAGTGCTTTGCAGGGAGAAATCAGCCTGGAAAGAAGTGAATTACAATCCACTAAGGGGGAGGTCATGCAAATCAGACTAGAGTGTAGCGAAGACATTGGCAGCGTCAGAAATACTGTAAACAAAAATGTAAATAGTATTTTAGAGAAAATGCAAACTGAGATGAGAACTGCTTGTGTTGCATTACGGGACAAACAGAAGTAATTCGAAACCGGCTTAAATGCCGAGATAGAAAGTATTAAGAAAATAGTAAATGACGCTCAAGATTCGCAAATGAGAGAAATTAACCAATTGAGAGGCAAAATGACACAAGTAGTAGCTGCCCAGAATGACACCTTGCACACTAGGATAAGAGAAATTAGTCACACAGGTAAGGGAGGCGATTGAAAATTTTAATATAGGCAATGTACAGGACCACGCTTCTCCACTTCCCGTAGCCTCAGGTAGTGGTTTAAGTGTTGAGGTAGGACGAGAGACCAGCTGTGTGCTCCCTCGTCATCCCCAAATGCGAGCTCAATCTGCCCAGTGCACCCAAGCCACGACAACCGATAAGTGACAATGTCATTTTTAAATGAACTCCCAGTGCCAAATTTTGACAGTTAACGCGACATTGCAAAGCAGTTCATAAACAAAGTCGGAGCTGAAGGAACTAACAATGCAGAAATGTAAAAAACTGGTAAAACATATAGGATAATCAACAGGCAGGGAACAGAATAATCCGCAAAACACAAAATCTAATGAGCAAGGAAAATAAATTAATCAGGCATAGATTATAATAGCATGCCACTGACACCATGATGGGATTCACTTGTTTTATCAAAAACTGCAATGAAAAATCAAGATGTATAAAAACAGATACCAAAGGGGTCACACTTGGATTGCAGAATTGGAAACACGTATCCACTACCTCTACTAGTTCTATCGGCACAACAGAGTGGCGCTAGTGGCACTGCTAGACCCGTACGAAAATCTGATTGGCTGATTCCCATTTTGTTTTGAAACAAAAACAAACGTTTGGCGTTCTGGAAGCGTAAGCGATGTTGCGTGTTGGTAAAATAAGTTTTTCGTCACAAAATGATCTTTGACAGAGAGGTAATTATACATTTACATTGTTTCTATTGCAAGTTGTAGTACTTTCCATATCTAAGCCCTCAAAATCAAGTGTAATGTATAGAGGCATTGAGAAGGTGCTTCACTAGTTTTATCAACAACTTCAATGAAAAATCAAGATGTATAGAAAACAGATACCACAGGGGCCACACTTGGATTGCGGAATTGGAAACACGAATCCACTAGCTCCACAAGTTCTATCTGCACAACAAAGTGGCGCCAGTGGCACTGCTAGACCCGTATGAAAATCTGATTGGCTGATTCCCATTTTGTTTTGAAATGAAAACAAACCTTTGGTGTTCTGGAAGCGTGAGCGATGTTGCATGTTGGTAAAATAAGTTTTTCGTCACAAAATGATCTTTGACAGAGAGGTAATTATACATTTACAATGTTTCTATTGCAAGTTGTAGCACTTTCCATATCTAAGCCCTCAAAATCAAGTGTAATGTATAGAGGCATTGGAAAGGTGGTTCACTTGTTTTATGAACAACTTCAATGAAAAATCAGGATGTATAGAAAACAGATACCACAGGGGTCACACTTAGATTGCGGAATTGGAAACACGAATCCACTAGCTCTACTAGTTCTATCGGCACAACAGAGTGGCGCTAGTGGCACTGCTAGACCCGTACGAAAATCTGATTGGCTGATTTCCCATTTTGTTTTGAAATGAAAAGAAACGTTTGGTGCTCTGGAAGCCCAAAGTTAAGTGCCCCAATTATCCTAGGACTGCACCAACCAAAACAACACAAATTGCAGAAACTCATATTTTTCCGCACAATCTCCCAACTCCCCCACAGCCGAAACAAAGCACAAACTGGACTGCACTTAATTTCCCCGCCATACCAGCAACTAAAAAGGAACTGACTGCCAAAGAAACAGTTGGCACAATGAAACAAGTGATAGAGCACTCAAAAGAGCAAATACAAAATCTACAGAGTCAAATCAGCAAAATCCAGGAAAATATAACAACATATATCAACAAAGTAACACAAACAATAATCGCACAAATAATGTCCACCATTATCCCACCGCTATATGACTCCACCCCACCAAATCAACGGGCAAGGCTGTTACATAACATCAAAATAACAGCACAGAAAACTTTGAAAAAATCCATCGATACAGCAAAGTTAGGAAATCAACTCGCCATATTTATACAGGACATCAGGAAATAGAACAAGCAAACACCAAGCAAGAAATAAATCACATCCGGAAATGACAACAATAAGAACACAAAACCAAGTAAAACATAACATCAAAATACTCCATATCAACATCAATGGAATAACCGGAAAAAGACAACTACAGGATCTCCTATCACACCACTGTGCAGACATAGTTACCGTCAACGAGACCAAACTCAATAAAAGAAGAAATTTCACCTTCCAACCTCTCACAGTTTTCAGGAAAGACAGGCAACATGGAAATGGAGGCGGAGTCATGGTGCTTGTAAAGAACTAATTAAATCCAACGCAAATAGCCGTACCCCAAGCCTTTCAACAACACGAGTTCCTACTAATTCAGATCACAATAAACAGAACCAAATTACACATCGCCACAATATACGTTCCCCCAGATGGACATCTCCCCACCACCTTACTCAACTACCTTCATGATAATTACAAAAATCTAATAATAGCAGCCGACCTCAACGCAAATCACAAAGAACTACTCGACGAACACACAAATAGGCTTGGAAAAGAACTGGTGAAGATTCTGAAACATACTGAACTGAAACTAATCCTCACACCAGGCCCCACACGAATAGGACAAGGCTCTCAGAAAAACAGTTCACCGGACAAGATATTAGTGTCAAAACATACATATCCTCTTTAATATGTCTCAACCTAGTTGAATCCTGTTGTAAACATCTGGGCGGGAAGAGAGACAGAGACAGAGATATTGGGATAGAAAACGGTTAAGCTGTTGATTGGTTTGGCGAAGATAATGGGCGTTATCTTTTGTTTGCGTACGTACGATAAACCCCTCCTTTAAGTACAGTATTGTACGTAAGTAGTTCTCCGATCACTGCTCTGCGCGAGCTAATTTCGGAGATAGAAAAGTATGCAAATGTTTCGATTCTTATAAACGTAAGTAGCCCCACATTTTATCTTTCTGCTTCACATATCGCATATGTGTTCTGGGCCCGTGAGTTCGTAAAGGAATATATACATAATGGTATACTATATACAGATTAGATAGAAGAAAGGTGAAATTATATACACCATTAGCTTATTATGTTAAATTAAGCTGCATTTTACTTAACAATTACTGAAGGACACTGCTATTATACATATAACATTTTTGCATTCCTTTATCAGACAGCTCTCTCGCAACGAGGTCTGTATCGAGTTGAATGCTGATTAAGATGTTTTTGTTTATAGTGTGGGGTTGCTTCTGATATTTTACACTGTATTTCCTGTACATCTCGCGAACCTCACAAGGCCAAGGACACTTATCTATATGCAATATAAAATCAGTAAGCTTTTCACCATGGAGCAGGCTGGTGCTTCAGCCGAAATGAAACACAATCGAGGCAAACCGTTAAAAAGTGACGAGTGGCGAATGATCGCGCATTGTTTCGCAGTACTTAAAGAAAGAAACCCGGAATCTGGAAAGAAATCCGGAATATTAATATTCCAACTCATAGATTTAATAAGTTAATGTGTAACCCAACTCTATTTATTGTCTAGAAGTTAGCGCTACTAGTGTTGCAAAACTTTTGTGCGTGCCTGTACGTCTAACACGCGGCGAGTTGAGTCAGCTCCGCCTTGTTGTTTACAACAGGATTCAAGTAGGCTGAGACACAGTATAGTGCAAGATATTACAACAGATGCGCCACCAGATACCGATCACATGCCTGTCATAGTCACCTTAAAAACCGGTCCGTGGAAAAAACAAGTCTCCAAAACAATAATAGTGAAAGACTATGATAACGCAGATTGGAAACTCTTCAAAGAAACAGCATTAGAACTAACAAGAAACTTAGTACAAGCCACACCAACGACAACACATGATATGGATCAACACGCACAGGCACTTACAAACATTATCATGGAAGCACACACAGTAGCAATTCCCACCAAGACCGTGCAAATAAATCCGTACAGCAGACCACTCCCTAAAGAAATCATACATCTCATAAAAAAGAAGAGAAAGGCACATCGAAACTACCTGAAAACACATAAACCAGCAGACAAAACAATCCTAAACAAAATGCAAGATGTCAAACAAGCCATACAAGAACACAACCGCCAACACTGGGACAGAAAGCTACAAGATCTAACACAGTTGCATCAGCAAAACCCAGCAAAGTTCTGGAAATTAATCAAAAGCACCAGGAAAAAAACTGCCCCCAACTACCCCATTAAAAAAGATGGAAAAATTGTCACAGACACTCACAAAAAACTTGAAATCTTCCGCACATACTACAGCAAAGTTTTCCAAACACCACATAGTCCAGACTTCAATAAAAAATATTTCAATAGAATTAACTTCCATGTCCAGCTACAACATCAACTTTACACCCCACAACTAGATATACAAGAGCTAAATCCTGATGATGAAGCAGAAACACCCTTAACCAGTGATGACATATTGGCAACAGTCAAAAACATAAAAAATACAGCCCCCAGACCGGACAGCGTCACATATCAGATGATTAAAAATTTGCCAACAGAAACCTTACAAGTACTAGCAAATATATATAACAACATGCTCCGGTTCGGCTACCATCCTACAAACTGGAAAACAGTGCATATTCTACTGTTCCAGAAACCTGGGAAAGACAACACCGATCATCGGAATTATAGGCCAATATCGCTAACATCAACCCTCTCCAAAATATTTGAGAGGGTCATGGTTAAACGGCAAACAAAAATATGCAATGAAAAACACCTCATTCCAAGAACACAAGCCGCATATCGCAGCGAAATTACCATCCAAGACCAACTTGTTTGAGTGATGTCAGAATTCAAAAACAGCTACAACATAGGATTCGCAACGGTTGCAGCGTTTCTGGACGTCAAATCAGCCTTTGACAAATGCTGGATCAATGGTCTCCTATATAAATTTACCGATTATAAAATACATCCAAGAATTACAAGATGGATTGCCAGCTTTTTGTCAGATAGAACAGCCAACATAAAAATCGAAAACAACCTATCCAGATCCATTACGCTGCAAGCAGGCACACCTCAAGGGAGCGCTATATCAGGTCTCCTGTATATCCTATACACAGCAGGCACACCACAGCCAATTCACCCCAGCATCCAACTTGCCCAGTATGCTGATGACACTGCGTACTGGTGCACAAGCCCCCGTACAATCCAGGCCAAACACCAACTAGAACTACAGCTTAAAAAATACCTTGATTGGACCAAAAAATGGTGCATATCGATCAATACAGAAAAGACACAAGCCACAATCACCAGAAAAAAGAGAAAATACCTGCACAACAACCTCACCTTGAAATTTAATAAATCCATAATTCCATGTGCAAAATCAATCAAATATCTCGGCATAGAAATCAACACAAAAGTTACAGTAGGACCGCATTACAAAACTCTCCTTAATAAAACAAGAGCAATACATTCCACGCTCACGTTCCTCGCCAGGCTCAACCAAACAGGACTTAGCACACATATACTGACGCGATTATACAAAGCGCTAATACGTCCCTGTCTAACATATGGAGCAGTGGCCCTGATGCCACTCATAAAAACAACTATGGCGAGAATTCAAGTTTTTGAGCGTAGATGTCTACGAACTGCCAACAAACTCTTCCCTAATTATAAAAACGTTAATCCATGAGTACTCAAGGAAAACGCCAATAGACAAGCACATCGCAAACCTGATGCTGAACTATATACACAATGCCCATACCTGACCCTACAGAAGAATATTGATAAGAACAGCCCAAACCATGAGAAAACTCCCTCCTGAACAACAAGAAGAAAATCCACCACTACTAACATTAATCCAAATTTACAACAAACATCAAGAGCAACAGAAACAACAAGTAGAACAATATCTTCAAGCAATAGTAAATATCTAATAATCATAACCCCCCGAAACAAGAGAACAAGAACCACAAATAATATAAAAATTGCAAGGCTGAGCTGACAAATAATCCAAAAAACACGCATCAAACAAAACGTCTGAGGGCAGAAGCAGAGACGGCGGCATGTTGTGGGACCCGGGCCTTGACAAACACACTTAATATTGTAAATGTGTAAATATGCAAAATAATACAAATACCAAAAAAACAAAAGCAAAAATGAAACAAAACAAAAAACAAAATATAGATACAAAAAAAAAAAAAAACCTGCTAGAATGGTTTGAGAATTTAGTGCCATTCTGGCAGTTTGTCACAATAGCTCAGTGGTAGAGCATCCGCCCGGTAAGCGGAAGGTCTGTGGTTCAAATCCCAGTTGTGCCATTGAATTTTTAAGTTCCAGTTCTACCTCTCAAACTTTGCCCACACACGGCTTGTGTGTTTAAAAACACCAACAGTAAGTTTGTTGGCATAAATAAATAATTACCATCTGAAGGTTATTTAACCCTGGAATATAAAGTACTTACAATAGTAAGTCACCATTGGGGTAATTTGTCTCTGATGTGAGACTGCCTTTGTGGTTTACCAGGAGAAATACGAACTGGTTTGAGAATTTAATGCCATTCTGGCAGTTTGTCACAATAGCTCAGTGGTTAGAGCGTCCGCCCGGTAAGCGGAAGCTCTGTGGTTCAAATCCCAGTTGTGGCATTGAATTTTTAAGTTCCAGTTCTACCTCTCAAACAAGAAGCATATTTATACATCCTAATAACTACTACAATCTGCCTTACGTACACACTGAAAGATTTTACTCACGTAACAAGACAAAAAAAATTTTAAAATACTAGGCTGAAGAGGGTTAAACCCTAAACTGCCTGGGTTTTGGTTCTACCAACCCAAATTCCAGTTTTTGATTTTGATTTCGAAGCCCAAGCGATGTTGCGTGTTGGTAAAATAAGTTTTTCGTCGCAAAATTATCTTCCCCAGAGGACGTAATTATACATTTGCATTGTTTCTATTGCAGGTTGAAGCACTTTCCATATCTAAGCCCTCAAAATCAAGTGTAATCTATAGAGGCATTGGGAAGGTGCTTCACTTATTTTATCTACAACTTCAATGAAACATCAAGATGTATAGAAAACAGATACCACAGGGGCCACACTTGGAATGTGGAATTGGAAACACGAATCCACTAGCTCTACTAGCTCTATCGGCACAACAGAGTGGCGCTAGTGGCACTGCTAGACCCGTACGAAAATCTGATTGGATGATTCCCATTTTGTTTTGAAACGAAAACAAATGTTTGGTGTTCTGGAAGCGTAAGCGATGTTGCGTGTTGGTAAAATAAGTTTTTCGTCGCAAAATTATCTTTGATAGAGACGTAATTATACATTTGCATTGTTTCTATTGCCAGTTGAAGCCCTTTCCATATCTAAGCCCTCAAAATCAAGTGTAACATATAGAGGCATTGGGAAGGTGCTTCACTTGTTTTATCAACAACCTCTATGAAAAATCAAGATGTATAGAAAACATACCACAGGGGCCACACTTGGATTGCGGAATTGGAAACACGAATCCACTAGCTCTACTAGTTCTATCGGCACAACAGTGTGGCGCTAGTGGCACTGCTAAACCCGATACCTAAGCCCTCAAAATCAAGCGTAACATATAGAGGCATTGGGAAGTTGCTTTACTTGTTTTATCAACAACTTCAATGAAAAATCAAGATGTATAGAAAACAGATACCACAGGGGCCACACTTGGATTGCGGAATTGGAAACACGAATCCACTAGCTCTAGTAGCTCTATCGGCACAACAGAGTGGCGCTAGTGGCACTGCTAGACCCATACGAAAATCTGATTGGCTGATTCCCATTTTGTTTTGAAACGAAAAGAAACGTTTGGTTTTCTGGAAAAGTAAGAGATGTTGCGTGTTGGTAAAATAAGTTTTTCGTCGCAAAATGATCTTCGACAGAGAGGTAATTATACATTAGCAATGTTTCTATTGCAAGTTGAAGTACTTTCCATATCTAAGCCCTCAAAATCAAGTGTAATGTATAGAGACATTGAGAAGGTGCTTCACTTGTTTTATCAACAACTTCAATGAAAAATCAAGATGTATAGAAAACAGATACCACAGGGGCCACACTTGGATTGCGGAATTGGAAACACGAATCCACTAGCTCTAGTAGCTCTATCGGCACAACAGAGTGGCGCTAGTGGCACTGCTAGACCCATACGAAAATCTGATTGGCTGATTCCCATTTTGTTTTGAAACGAAAAGAAACGTTTGGTTTTCTGGAAAAGTAAGAGATGTTGCGTGTTGGTAAAATAAGTTTTTCGTCGCAAAATGATCTTCGACAGAGAGGTAATTATGCATTAGCAATGTTTCTATTCCAAGTTGAAGTACTTTCCATATCTAAGCCCTCAAAATCAAGTCTAATGTATAGAGGCATTGAGAAGGTGCTTCACTTGTTTTATCAACAACTTCAAAGAAAAATCAAGATGTATAGAAAACAGATACCACAGGGGCCACACTTAGATTGCGGAATTGGAAACACGAATCCACTGGTTCTATTGGCACAACACAGTGGCGCTAGTGGCACTGCTAGACCCGTACGAAAATCTGATTGCCTGATTCCCATTTTGTTTTGAAACGAAAACAAACGTTTGGTGTTCTGGAAGCGTGAGCGATGTTGCGTGTTGGTAAAATAAGTTTTTCGTCACAAAATGATCTTTGACAGAGAGGTAATTATACATTTGCATTGTTTCTATTGCAAGTTGTAGTACTTTCCATATCTAAGCACTCAAAATCAAGTGTAATGTATAGAGACATTGAGAAGGTGCTTTACTTGTTTTATCAACAACTTCAATGAAAAATCAAGATGTATAGAAAACAGATACCACAGGGGCCACACTTGGATTGCGGAATTGGAAACACGAATCCACTAGCTCTACTAGTTCTATCGGCAAACAGAGTGGCGCTAGTGACACTGCTAGACCCATATGAAAATCTGATTGGCTGATTCCCATTTTTTTTGAAACGAAAACAAACGTTTGGTGTTCTGGAAGCATGAGCGATGTTGCGTGTTGGTAAAATAAGTTTTTCATCACAAAATGATCTTTGACAGAGAGGTAGTTATACATTTGCATTGTTTCTACTTAATATATATGTGTGTAATGTTGGTATTTTCTATTAATGTTGGTGAAATACGTAGCAATTAGGTGTAAGATCCTTTTAACAGGTATTTGTTAGTGGAAGTGTTAACATGTTGTATTTTATTGATAACTGTATTCATTTGTATTTAATTTTTAGCCACGCAGACAGTGGGATATGCCTACGATGTATTCCTTGCAGCATTGCAGTGTAAGTACCCAGTGGAAACTGAAGTTAGAATTTGAAGGTACATTATTTATTTTGAATAAGTTTTAGGAGCTTCTTACTGTGCCAGTGATATTGGATGAAGATAGTGTATTTGCCAAAACGTTTATCATAGCTTTTTGCGCACACGTGGCAGTTAATGGCATCCATCTGTTGCAGAAGTTGTAAAATATATAATTGACCTACCCTTAGAAGATGCGGAGTAGTAATCAAAATTGCAGGATATTATAAGAAATATGTATTTTAAAAAAATTACACATGGTTGTTGTGCAAAGTAATAGGCACATGATGTTTTGACTAAGACTTTTTACTTGGCTGGAGATAATCAAGTGCCTGTGTTTGCGGTCACATATTTCAAATTATATTAATAAGCAAATGCAGCAATAACACAACCACATCAGAAAATACAAATGGATGCAACAAACTGTGGATAATAGAAATCGTGTTCATCATAACTTATTTCAACAAATACAGAATTGTCATATGAAACAATTTTTTCACAAGTCATTGACATTGCCTTCAAGAGTTGAGTGTTCTGTTATTTGCCGAACCAAACCAAATTTACATAAATGAATTTATATGTATATTAATATACAAGTATGTTAACATATTATTGAAATTTTAATGAATGCCTATAAAACAAGATGATCATACTCTTGATATCTAACTCCCAAGTGTTATTTGCCAGACCGTTAACCGAATAATGAGTTTAATAGAGCATATTGATATTATAATAATGTGTTGGCTAAAGTTGTCACGAGTGTTAAGATTGCAAACCTGCGACTTTTTGCAGAAAATTTATTACTTGCTAAATAATCATATTTACAGCTGCTGAAATTGTTTACAATTAAGCTTAGTAGGTGAGCTACCAAAAGAATGAAGTTGTGCACGTTTTGTCTGAACAGCACACAGACAGGTGCACTACGTCACATGCACCACTACAAATGACGATAACTTGATTCATCTTTAATGTAGCTCAACTATTAAACCTAATCATAATCCATCTAAAATTATCTATATTTTAAATGTAAATAGGATAATGGCCTAGCCCTTCTTTACGCAGGTCACTTTCATTACTTAGACATTAGTTATACATAAATGTTGCTATTCATTGCATTGTTTTTTTGTTTATTTCTAGGGTATGCATGATGGAAAGTTGGAGTTAGAGGTATTCCTGTAATTGTGGGTGTATAACTTCGCAAGCTGTGCCTTTTTGGTGTCCAGTGCTGGTGCTGCATATAGAGTGAAATGGTGTTGAGGCGGAAACCCTGCCTGCCAATTAAAACCCGCGTACCTACGTAATAATTTGTGTATCATTGAAAACCGAATATAGGCTTTACCTTACAACTCGACTGGTGGACTGAGGGTACAGCGATTACTTCAGGCAGGGAAAGTAACGGTACCGCAAGAAGGCAACAACCCCTGAAAGGGAACAGTAGGGTTGAAAAACCCAACGCTTGAAGACGTACGTGCCTAATTGCAAGGTGAAACTGGCCAAGCGGAAGGGCCAATTTGAGAAATACAGTTCTTCGGGAGAGAAAAACACTTGCTTGGTAGATCTTCAGCGGGATAGATAGACGTGTGCGTTACGCGGATCACGATACTTCATGGTCTTGTGTGTCGGAAGGGGGCATGAGTAAAGTGAAATAAACAGGAATAGAAGACTTCAGTTTATTACCTGGACATTCCTCAGCTGGACAACCCTGAGATAAAGACCTCATGCTCAAACAAAAACCACACTGTAAAAAGCCGGAGCAATCAAGAGCACCCACGCTTTCCCGACCTACCCCTTCCCTAGTAGACCAGAAACATAGTATCCCATACACCCATCCAAAAATACCACACCAAAATGGCACCCAACGTGTCATAAACCACCCACACCAGCACCCAACTACGTCCAGGAAGACCTCATCAACTTCAGCAGCAACCTGGTCCGAGCTGGATTTCACCGCTACACAGGCCGCTGCGCAGAGAACGACACTGCCTGGGAAGTATCACATCGGACACCACACACATCATTAGTGACCATCCGCAACACCCAGCACGTAAACGAGGTAAACCGTTCATCACAACAACAACAACAACAACGAGTAAGTACACTTTTATACTCCAGTGACACATCCCGACTCAGGATAGGCAGCCAGTACAAGACTAATTATACAGTTGTATGAAATTAAGAAACGGAAAAAGCATTGACATGGCGGAACAACAAACAAACATTACCGTAGAGGAAATTTCTCCTGAAACTGCACCCAGCCTCACAACTATGATGAAACAGATGCTTCAGCAGTTCCAGAATTTGGAAAGTAGGTTAGCAGAACAGAGTACACAGTTAGACAACAAAATAAGTGCTCAAGGAGCACAACTCCAAAGTAGCTTAACAGAACAAAGTACACAGACAACAAAATAAGCGCTCAAGGAGCACAACTCCAAATTCGCTTAACAGAACAGAGTACACAGTTAGACAACAAAATAACCGCTCAAGGAGCGCAACTTCAACGTAGATTAATGGAACAGGGTACCAACCTAGAAATTAAAATTGCGGAAAGCCTACAACAACACTTAAATTCACAATTAGGGCAGCACCAGGAAACATTAGAAAAACATATAGAACAACAAAAACAAGCCCTGGATAGCATCTGCCTAGGGCAAAGCAGAATTGAAGCAGAATTCCTAAACTTACGCACAGAAGTGCATGACACGCAAAAGGAATTAGAAACTATTAAAGACCATGTTAATTGTGTCTCGACTACTAGCAATAAGTTGCATGCACAATTGAGCGAGGGGCTGCACTCCACCTGTGTGACATTGGAAAAGCGGCAGCAAAGTGCCTAAGCGAGACATTAGAAGGAATAGAAGACTTCAGTTTATTACCTGGACATTCCTCAGCTGGACAACCCTGAGATAAAGACCTCGTGCTCAAACAAAAACCACACTGTAAAAAGCCAGAGCAATCAAGAGCACCCACGCTTTCCCGACCTACCCCTTCCCCAGTAGACCAGAAACATAGTATCCCATACACCCATCCAAAAATACCGCACCAGTGTGAAAGTGTTTAATGATGTGAAACTGTTAAGGACATTTGTTGTCAGGCTAATAATGATCTAGTGAATAACAAAACAGGTGTTCGCATATGGAGTAATACAATGTTGTATATAATGTATGTAGAAGAAGTCTCTTTGTGAGGTTATTTGTGCTTGTTACGCAAATATGTCAAATTGTGTTATGCTATCGGAATGCTTGAAGGAATAAATAAAAGTGTCAAACATGTGTAATTGTTCCCATTACCCTGTGAAATACCACATCCTAATGTTTTGTTGCCAGTTCATACAAAAAGTTTGAGGCAGCTCATTAAAGTAGAAATTACTTTATCCCATGCAGAGTAATTAGTGGCAGCGTCAGAATTGAAAAAGAAACATTTTGTTGTTGCTATTAAGAAAACTAGTCATTTGAACCTGTATATCATTAGAGAACTCATTAATATTTCATAAAAGCTATTGATGTACAGACTATTGGACAATTTTAATAAAAAGTAATTATAACAAACTGTTTCTATACCTGTTTACTTGTCGTCTTAGCTGATCATATGTCATAATGCCATATTTCTAACGCTGATGCATCAAGTTTAATATGTGAGCTACCATTCTGTGATTACAGTTTTTAAGAGTGCCAAACTTATTAAAGCACATGAAAGTTGAGACGGGAACTTCCATGTATATATATATATATATATATAATTATATAACCAAAATGTAAACTTAAGACTCATACGTATAAGTATAATATTTGTATTATGAATTGTGTAAAGTGTAGTTGCCCCTTGAAAACATGTTGACCTGGGTGCATTTCTGAGCGACAGAGAAAAAAAACATGTTTGTCATTTAGCACCAAAGGGCGGCTTGTCTCAAAAGCACAAGGACACAGCTGGAGAAACAATGCCTCCACACCTCCCGTAACGGACCAGAGAAAGCGTGGGAATGTAAATATATAAATAGGGGGGATTTCAACAGAGCGAGTCGGCCTGTTGTGTTGTTGCTAGCAGGGTGAACCTGTAAGATGCTGTTTCGCGCCAAAAAAGTTGTTGAGTGAAAAGCGACAGAGATCAGTGTAAAGGGGAAGTATATTTGTGATATTAAAATGCAATATCAGAAATTCGTCCAGGTCTGTACTTCGAGGCATTGATGTGGTGGAGAATAAATCAGAAAACGTCTGTGCTGTACTTTGTCATCTAAGCTCGCGCCTGAGAAATATCATATTCATGCCTACCTAAATCCCGGTACTTAATTCCATACAAAATCAACGTAGTGACGCACAGCGCAGAAGCAGCTACTGCACCGGAAGAGCTACCGAGGCATTGAACCCTAAGTGAGTTGTCACCAAACTGGTTGACCAGCTGTACCCGTTACAAAAGTGGCGCCCAACGCCGTCACAAAGTTAATTTGCGTGAGCTTTAATATGCAGCACCCTTAAATATTGTGTAATCACAACTATGGAGGCTCATGTGTTAAACTTCATGCGTCAGCGGTAGCAATATGAGAGGCCATACAATCAGCTGAGACTGACAAGTAGGCAGGTATGAAAAATACTGTAGGAGCTACTGGCAACGTGAGCATTCGGGAGTGTGATTTCTCATACTTTAGTTCCAACTCGGCCCACTTGGAGCACTTCGATAGCTGTTTTCTTGACAAAAATTTAACACGTAGTTTCCTTTCTTACTCCTAGGTGTTCTGTGAGAGATACTTTATTTGAATATTAAGTTGTACAATGATGTGAAGAGATTATAAAATATACTGATAGTAAAAAGAACAGTAAAATCTGACTAAACCAGACTCCAGAAACCTGGACAACCAGAAAACTGCCTAATGCGCAAACAGAATAGTTTTTCCAGAACTTTGCATAAATAACATAATACAGATTTTCATTATGCTTAATACATAATTATGTGCTACATTTTTAAAGTGATAGCCATTAATTTTGTGCACAACTCAACTAGTGCCAAAATTCTGAGACCCATGTGCGTGAGGTTTATGAGTATGTACCTGTTGGGTTTAGGTGGACTTGTTTTTATGGACAGCTAACAAACTTCCTTTTGTTAGCTGTCAATCACCACTGATAAACAGAAGGAATTCCTCAGTTGCAGGTAAGGTCCCTAAACAAAAGAGAAGGTAAGGAAATTTACCCTTCACTCTCTAAAAATCCCTGCCAAGTGAAACGTAACACTTAAGCTCTGAATTATCTTCAAGGATGCAGCACATATGTTGCAGATTTATAAGTCTTGGTGTAGTGTATGCATTGTGTTTCGTTGTGATAAGTGATTAAGCAAGACAAGAAAACCGTGAACTTAAATGAGTTTAACGTTATTGGCATATGCAATTCAGTTACAATGACTTCTAAACATAAGACACTTACCCTGGAGGAGAAAAATAAGGTAATTGAAGAACATGAAGACAAATATCCAGCTAAAGAATTAACTGTGTTGTTTAAAGTGGGAAAAACTCAAATTATTGACATTTTGAAAAACAAAAAAATTAAAGACAAGTGGGTAAAGGGAACAGCAGGGCATGTGAAATGCATCATAAAATCTACAGAATATGATGAAATACTGTGCTGTGTTTGAGTGGTTCATTAGTGCACGCGCTAGAGGAATTCCTATTTCTGGATCATTGGTATAAAATGAAGCATCCAATGGGTGGCTTGAGAGTTTCAAACATCGCCATAACATTGTTCTTAATGCTGTGTGTGATGAAGCAAATATGTTGATATGCAAACAGTAGTGAACTGCAAAGGGAAAACTGAAGATGTAGTTGCGGGATATAAACCTAAATTTTTTTTGTAGTGTTTAACGCCCACTTTTACTACGTGCGGCACTGCAGGCGGTGACACAGATGATACATGGAATAAAGATGGCACACTGGTGGAGTGAAATGGTGGGGGAAACTGGAGAAAACCTGCCCAAGCACTGCTTCGTCCAGCACAAATCCCACACATGGTTGCCTCGGATCAAACCCAGGCCACTTTGGTGACAAGCAAATGGTCTAACCACTCAGCTATGGCATAGCCAAGCTAAAAACAGGTACAATGGTGATGAAACATTTGTTTTTTTTAGAATGTTGCCTTCAAAGACACTGACTGTACATACATGGTGATAAATGCAAAGGCTGCAAGCTATCTAAAGAAAGACTTACATTATTTATTTGTGCTAATATGGCAGGTGAAATTGAAAAGCCTGTGGTGATTGGAAAATCAGCATGTCCCAGGCCTTTCCGACACCTGGATGTAATTCCCTCCCAGTCAATTGGCGACCTAATAAAAAAGCCTGGATGACCAGTGCTATAATGGAAGAGTGGTTTCATTCTTTTAATGGAAGAAAGAAAAGTCAGGGTCATACGATCATTTTGCTCTTGGACAATGCAACCTGTCATCCAAAGGTTGAGTTGTCTAATGTAAAACTAGCCTATTTGCCCCTAACATAACCTCAATTACACAACCAATGGATCAGGGTTAATTTTTACACTTAAATCCTTCTACAGGAAGTTTGTACTCTGGTCACTTATTGCTAAAATCAACACCTGCACCACTGCTTCTGAGCTCATTAAACAGATTAATGTCCTTGATGCTGTCAACTGGATCCATCAGGCCAAGAGAAAAGTTCTCCCCGAAACAGTACAGAAGCGCTTCTTTAAAGCCAATTTTCCTGCACAAGCATCGGTGGATACACAAAGTGTTATAGTGCAAAAGCAGATATTGCTGCTGGGAACAGCAGTTGTGAAGTCATGGAAGGAGTAGACGATGACGAAGCCAGCAAAAAGGAGCCAAAAATATGCACTTTTAGAGAAGCATTATCTTTGTGAGTGACCTTCAAAAGCCCTTCAAAAACTCCAAATATGTTGTAAGTTTCATCAAGACTGCTCAATAAAAATAGATATGCATAGTTATGCAAGTTTTCCGTTTCTGAAAACAAATAACTTCAGCCAACCTTCTGTCAGTCTTTTAGTAAAAGGCAATAGAACATTGGTGTTGCTTTTGTATCGTGAGAGACTTTTACTTGTCTGCCCAACGAGCTACGCACCCCTAAACAGGCTTTTCTGACCACTGCTAAGATTTAAAGGTTCAAAGAGAGAACCAATACACTTAAAACCGAAATGAAATAGTTAATCAGGGAAGAGAAATACTGTTTGTGCTAGAAAAGTCAAAATCTTTCTACAAGTGCTGGAAAGGAAATCTGGGCAGTTTGTCGATTTCACTAGTAAGGTGAAGGTGTATCACTCAGTTGCACAATGGGCGCTAAGTGATTAAGTGTAAGTACTATGCAAAGTGCCACAAACAAAAGTTGCAAAATATCAAGTATTAGCAAAATGTCCATAAAGAACATAAATTTTAGTCTGTATAACAAGTGAGCATAAGCTGCCACATTAGATTATTTTATACATCCAGGACTTGAATGTGGAGCAGGTCGTGTGAAACAAGTCACAGTAACAAGGAAATGTGGCCTTAAGAATTGTGAATAGTTCTAATTGCAGGGAATGATTAGCCGAGACAATACTAAAGGGGTTGAATATCGAGGCAGCAAGCTTGCAGATTATCTTCCTTTCATAGAAGTTTGAAAACAGTGTTGTTGTAATTAATTTAATTTAAAAGGTGAGTTAATTAATAACACTGAACAACACTTACAACATATTTTTCCGGGACGCGTTTCGAAGGTAACTTTCCTCCATTATCAACCGGACAATAACTGGGTTTCCATGGTGCTTGATGGTGCAGATGGTGATGCTTCTTCTGGTGTTTCTTCTGGTGGCGGTTCAATGAACTTACTGAAAATGTCTCTCTGAGGAATGTCGAAATTAAATACTCGGTTTCTATTTTTTAAAATAAAGATTTGTTCCCATGTGGACAGTTCTTGTTTTCCGGTTATGTGTTTAAGAAGTTTCGGTTCTAGCTTTATGTCATGATTTTTTGTCCAAAAGTGAAATGCAACCGCTGATTTTTCTAATTGTTTACTCTTAATGTTTCTAACGTGTTCCTTGGATCTAATTTCTAAATTTCTTTTGGTTTTTCCTATGTATATTTAATTACAATCACTGCATTCAATTTGGTATATGCCAGATTTTTTGTTAGGTGGAATAGCATCTTTGATGTTTGAAAGTAGTAGGTTTTTTATGGAGCAATGGTTTACTGCTGCTAGCTCAATGTTGTATTCCTTGAACACCTTTTTAAATTTATCAAAGGCCCATGGATGATATGTGAATTTTTTGAATATCATTTTTGTTTTTGCTGCTGTGAGAGTTGTAGTTTCTTTTAATAATTTTGTCTTTTCTGCTTGTTTTACCTTTTTATCTACTAATTCTTTGGGAAAGCCGTTTTTTTGTGCTATTTCAATTATTTTGTAATATTCTGTTTTATATTCTTCTGCTGAAAGAGGGATGTTCACCAATCTATGTGTTAAACTATTGAAAATTGCTTGTTTGTGGCTTCTTGGATTGTAACTATTAGCTTTTATGTAGTTGTCTGTCTGCGTTGGTTTTCTGTGAATACCGAAATTTATTCTATCCTTGTTTTTGATTAATTTTAGATCTAAAAATGGTAATTTATTATCTTTTTCTACTTCCACTGTGAAATTTATACTTTTGTCCTGTATGTTCAGAAGTTTTAATGCATCACTGATATGTCTTTTTGGAACTATTGCAAATATATCATCCACATATCGCTGCCAGAGTTTGAACATCCACGGGAAACCTTTTGTGATCCTTATTTCCAATGAACTCATGTAAATATCTGCTAAGAATGGCGAGTGAGGGTTGCCCATTGCTAAACCTGAAGTTTGACGGAAATACTTTGTTTGGAACTGGAAGAAATTTTGTTCTGTGCATAATTTGGTGAGTTCTATGTATTCTGCAGTTTCTGACGATGACATTCCAAGTGATTTGAGCCAATTTTTGGTCAGTGATGGGAGCTTTTCTATTGGTATACTGGGAAATAGTGACTCTACGTCAAAGGAGATAAGGGTGTCCTCTTCTGTTAATTTGAAGTCTTTGATATGTTCTATTAGTTCATAACTGTTTCTTATGCTTAAACTTTCAAATTTAGGAAATGAATTAAATTTATTAGATAGCCATTTTGCCAGTTTGTAAATTGGTGAATCTATGCTGCTAATTATGGGTCTCATGGTAATGTCTGGCTTGTGTATTTTGGGTAAACCATAGATTCTGGGTACGGTTGGATTATTTGGTTTAATTGCATATTTGTTTGGTATTATGCTTGAATTTTGTATAGTTTTTTCAAAGGTTTGAACACAAGTGGTTAGCGGGTTTTTGCTGATTTTTTCGTGGTTACTATTATTTAGCATAATTTCCATTTTTTCTATGTAATTTGATTTATTCATTATTACTATTTTGTTCCCTTTGTCTGCCTTTGTGTATACTACGTTTTTATGTTTTAAAGAATGGATAAGATTTCGTTTATTTTTGTAACTTGATCTGTATTTTAATTCTTCTAGAATCTTTTTGCACTGGGTTTTTACCGAATTTTGTGTAGATAATGGTAAACACTGTGTTGAAATATTTATGTCTGCTATATAATCTTCAATTTCCGTAGAAAACTGGACGCACGTTTTTAAACCTTGATCTAAAAGATTAATTTCTTCTTTGGAGAATTCATGATCAGAAAGATTAACCACATTCTCGAAGTTTTGCAAATAAGTTTTTGTAGTTCCGCCATTTTGTGCCCTGTTTGAACGTACGTTTGTACGTGAACCCTCTCTGTTTCCATTTTGCATTTTAATTTCTGTATAATTTTTTCGTGTAAATTTTGGTGATACATTTATTAATTTTTCCAATTTGTGTTTAAGTTTCAAAGTTTTTGCTCTCATTTTTCCACTAAGGATTGCCAAATAATTATTTTGAAGGTTTTCCCAAATCGTGTTTCCCAGTGCTTGTATTAAAATTGAATGTAACCTGTAGAGTTTTAATTCTATGTCTTCTAACTGCTTGTAATGTCTATTGAGTTGTAAAACTTTTTTCTCTGCCGCTTTTTGTTGAACATTTCCGTTGCCAAGTTTAACTATTTTCCGGACGAATTTGGGGGTTACTTTATTTCGTAAACATAGTTTAATAAATTTTATGTTGGCGCCATTCTTAGCAGATATTTACACGAGTTCATTGGAAATAAGGATCACAAAAGGTTTCCCGTGGATGTTCAAACTCTGGCAGCGATATGTGGATGATATATTTGCAATAGTTCCAAAAAGACACATCAGTGACGCATTAAAACTTCTGAACATACAGGACAAAAGTATAAATTTCACAGTGGAAGTAGAAAAAGATAATAAATTACCATTTTTAGATCTAAAATTAATCAAAAACAAGGATAGAATAAATTTCGGTATTCACAGAAAACCAACGCAGACAGACAACTACATAAAAGCTAATAGTTACAATCCAAGAAGCCACAAACAAGCAATTTTCAATAGTTTAACACATAGATTGGTGAACATCCCTCTTTCAGCAGAAGAATATAAAACAGAATATTACAAAATAATTGAAATAGCACAAAAAAACGGCTTTCCCAAAGAATTAGTAGATAAAAAGGTAAAACAAGCAGAAAAGAAAAAATTATTAAAAGAAACTACAACTCTCACAGCAGCAAAAACAAAAATGATATTCAAAAAATTCATATATCATCCATGGGCCTTTGATAAATTTAAAAAGGTGTTCAAGGAATACAACATTGAGCTAGCAGCAGTAAACCATTGCTCCATAAAAAACCTACTACTTTCAAACATCAAAGATGCTATTCCACCTAACAAAAAATCTGGCATATACCAAATTGAATGCAGTGATTGTAATTAAATATACATAGGAAAAACCAAAAGAAATTTAGAAATTAGATCCAAGGAACACGTTAGAAACATTAAGAGTAAACAATTAGAAAAATCAGCGGTTGCATTTCACTTTTGGACAAAAAATCATGACATAAAGCTAGAACCGAAACTTCTTAAACACATAACCGGAAAACAAGAACTGTCCACATGGGAACAAATCTTTATTTTAAAAAATAGAAACCGAGTATTTAATTTCGACATTCCTCAGAGAGACATTTTCAGTAAGTTCATTGAACCGCCACCAGAAGAAACACCAGAAGAAGCATCACCATCTGCACCATCAAGCACCATGGAAACCCAGTTATTGTCCGGTTGATAATGGAGGAAAGTTACCTTCGAAACGCGTCCAGGAAAAATATGTTGTAAGTGTTGTTCAGTGTTATTAATTAACTCACCTTTTAAATTAAAAGCTTGCAGATATTTCAGTAACCAGGAGAGCCAAAGTTGAAAGTGCATCTTGTGTTTCATTTCCGAGGAACCCTGTAAAAAACCCCTTTTCTTTTCCTACCATAGCCCAACATACTGCACCTTTTCCGAGGATTCAAATCATTCATTGAAGCTGAGGCCCTGAGAGATATGCGCCTCCTCAGTTGCATCGGCGAAACAAAGGATGCCAAGGCCTCATGTCATCACTTCGACGACCAGAGGTAAGGGCAAGCAGTGAAAGCACTGCATGTATTGAACTATCTTGTTGGAAGTACTGCAAAGAGCTTGTCTGGATTAATAAATACCATGGTTGATGATATATGGCATTCATTGTTAAAGCTGCAGTAGAAAACTAGTTATGAATCAAAATTTGTGATGTTAAGTAGATTTTCCGGGTTTGTGGGCCGTGGTCGAGTTGGATTACCTTCCTCCGACGTTTCGCTGGAAACTGCGTCCAGCATCTTCAGGGTCAACCTCTGTTATTAGCGGCTGCACATAAATTAAAGTTCACTGCAAACTTTCATATTCATCTTTGTTTGTTATTAGTGTCCATGGTAACAAATTTTCATGATCGCTCGTTCTCATGAATACCAACATGAGATTATCGGCATTTTGAGATCGATAATCTCATGTTGGTATTCATGAGAACGAGCGATCGTGAAAATTTGTTTCCATGGACACTAATAACAAACAAAGATGAATATGAAAGTTTGCAGTGAACTTTAATTTATGTGCAGCCGCTAATAACAGAGGTTGACCCTGAAGATGCTGGACGCAGTTTCCAAGGAAGGTAATCCAACTCGACCACGGCCCACAAACCCGGAAAATCTACTTAACATAGTTGATAATGCCGGCCGTGAAAGCCTCAGCACTTATAAAATTTGTGATGTTTTCTAACAATCTAGAAATGTTGGAGGAGATAGCAAGACTGCCAGATAGATGCAAGTTGACTAAACAAATTCAGGCAAGAGAGAACAGACCAGAAAAATGACTGCACAAGGCTTTTGGCAACAGTAATGACACTGTTCATGCTCATATTGAAAAATCCTTCAAACTTTCTAATAAAGCATAGCCCTGAATTTCTATTTTGCTTCTTACTTATATTAAGAATATTATAATACAATAAAAGTTAGCAAAACTTATTAGTTATAATCTAATTTTTAGTACCCAATCACACTTACAAAAGCTCTCCTAAAAAAAGTGTGAATGCACACATCAATTTATCACAGAAACAGTGAACCCTATATAGCAGCCATTAACAATTAAAATAAATACTAAATATCAGCTCTTAGTCGCCTCACATAATTTGTCCATAACTTTATTATTACTCAGTTTTTAAGCTAGAAAATAGAACAGTGTTGCAAAAATGCACTAATTAAAATTAACATTAATACATTTGTACAAAATTCTACTAGTAGAAAATTTTATGCATTAAAATATTAATGAGGATTTTAAAACTCAATATTTGTATATTGAATTGAAGCCAACAATAATCAGCTATGCTAAACATTGTTCTTTTAAATTCACTTTCACACAAGTAGGTCCACACATTCCATATACACTATGGTACTTATATTACCTCCATAAAACAAGTTTACCATCACTTCTTAAAAAGCACATTGTACACTTGAAAAGAATGAGTAAATCATGCAGACCAGATCAGAAATGAGCTCCACTAGCTAGGAGGAAAGATGCATTGATTTTGTTTTAGGTAGTGTTTAATGCCAGCTTTTACTACAGCAGCACAGGCAGTGACACTGATGATACATAGCGTGAAGAGAGAGTATTGGCAGAATGAGATGGCAGGAGAAACCAGAGAACTGAGGAAACCCGCCCCTGCACCACTTTGTCAACCACAAATCCCACATGCAGGCCTAGGACTGAACCCCGGCAGCTTTGGTGAGAGCTGAATCGTCTAACCACTCGGCCACGGCACGGCCCTGTTCGTTGGTTTGTGTGACATTGTTACAACTTGTTAAAAGATTGTGTTCATAGACTGTATAATTTGTTTCTGTTGCAGATTGTTGTCGTGTTTTTGCGATGCCATTTTAAAGTCTGTTGCTTTTAACATAAAGTAGCAAAAAGAAACTAACTTAACCCTATTACTATTATTATTATTCTAGCAATGTTTAAATAATTGGTGCAAAAACATTCAGCAGTGAAAACAAAGTAGCTGTTCAATAAAAATAGGCTGCAAAAGTTGAAAGTGAAGTATCACACTTGTTGGCTTTTCTCTTACCTAACAAAAACATATGTGAAAATGACCTAGCTGTCAACAGGCCCTTAATCTACATCCATCCATCCTAATTTGAAAGTCGGACCATCATTATTATTTCCATCACTATTGGCTTTATTTGTGCAACCAAACACTCTATGCTTGCCTACTTGTAGTCCACCTCACAGCCATCTCCATTTCCATACCACCAAGTCCCACAAATGTATGTATACTTTTTTCACTTACATTCATCACTCACTATAATAACCATCTTCTCGTTCTTCAGATGCCACCCAACGTCTGAACAACTGTTCATGCACTTCAAACTTGGAGATGATAGAAGGAGAGTCCATGCTCTCTTGAGTAACATCTGGTGGCTTTATCACATGACATAACAGAATCTCCTGGAGTGATAAAGAAATAAATCACTTTAAATCACAAAAGCAAAAGAAAAACAAAAAGTAGAAGGTAGCTATACAGTGTTAATTTTTATTTGTGCCTTCGTCTTCCAATTTGACGTCACTCTTTGAAGCGAGTCTACAATTATCTAGAAATGCACTTTCACCTTGCACCACCTATAGGAGTTTTCATGTTATGAAGGCACAATGGCTCTTTGGAGAATCAGCACGGCGTTGCCATGTATGTTGCGCCATTGTGATTACCGCATTTTTCCTCACAACCAGGTTTATTATTAATAATTGTTATTATTGTATTAGTATTATCAGTATTATTAATATTATTGCTATTGTTATTGTTATTACTGTTATTAATAGTATTGTTCTTAGTATTATTGTTAGTATTAGTATCATTATCAGTTATTATTATTATTATTATTATTGTTATCAAACACCTAAGAATTGTTTTTCGCTCGCCACTTTTAATAATTTTGGCAGATTTTCCTGTACAACCCCTGTCGGTCATTCACCCCAGGCCGGAAGGAAATACTGTTAGGTTGTGTCTTTGTTTCCCTGTATGCCTTCCCGTCTCTGGCAAAATCCCTGTTATGAGTGCTTGCAAAGATGCATGTACCTACTTGGTTTGTAGAACTTTCATCCCATATATATTTAATTTATAATTGCACAAATGCCATTTATTGCAAGGACAGTTTCAAATTATATATTTTTCAGTTAATTTCTGGTAAAATACACTTATGCCTCAATTTATTGCACTCTCTTAATAACTGTCAACACTTTACATTTGACCTAAATATAATACATGTAATGTTACCTTAATTGGACATGGGTTCAACACCCAAAGAGGAGTCCTGGTTGGCCTGTTCAATGCCCTCACAAGAACTGGAGTCACTGCTGGAGGAACTACTGGTTAACCTAATAATTAGAGGTTCAATATCATCCTGTAGCTGATCTGCTTTCCACATATTTTCTATCCCTTCAACGTGTTTGCAGTAATTTAACCACTGATCTTGGGTGACTGATTCAAAATCGTTGTCCATTAAACATCTCATCTCCTATTGCTTAAATGTAATGTTATGTCACCCAACATGTCCCTTTACCTAACTCCATACCATTTCTATAGGATTTAATTCACAATGATACGGAGGCAACCTACAAACTATTACTTCATGTTCTTCTGCAATTGAGTCTATAACAGTGGCACTATAATTATCTCACACAGAATTCACAATAGTCAGTAATTCTCTTTTAAGGCAATCATCCAAGTAGGGGATATGTTATGATATCAGCCAATGTTTCATGTCTTCCTTACAGGATTTTGTAGTGGGGAGAGTCTCTACTTTTCTACTGTGGTAGGAGGCATTGTCCATAACAATGACTTCCCAGTTCTATATTGGGTAATAGCACTGTTCAAATCTATCGTTGTCCATTTCATCATGATAATCGCCAGAACCTTTTTTTGCCAAGAAAACAAGTTTTGCACCCTGTACAAATCCCATCGTACTACCGGCATGAAACATTACAAATCGTGATCCGCAAGCAGTAGGTGCTTTAAGACCAGTGGATAACCCGGCCAAAAGCGCTTCTTTAGGAGTTTTTATTGTCCTATCCTTCCAAACTTTTGATACAGTGTGCCCTACATTTACCCAACTTTCATCAACGTACATGATTTTCCTTCCCTCTTGCCTGAATTGTTTCATTTTCTGTAAATAGGAATGCTGCCATACTATATCATTTCTCTCAATCATAAGCAATTTATTTCCTCTCTTTTCAAAATTAAATCCCATTTCCTTCACTAAGCGATAAAAGGTTGAATATTTAAAATTTGGCAAGTCCTCAAGTTCATTATTTCCTCGACAACTTTGTCACTGGAAGTTTTTACTTACAGAACGAGAATTAGCCAGTGACAACATTTTCCACTGTATAAACGAAGAATCCTAACACTGTTTTAAACTTTGCTTTTTTAAAAAAATATGTTTAGACATATTGATATAATCTAAATGCCAACCTGGCCTATAAAAGCAAGTGAATAATCCAGATGTTTTTCATTGCAATTATTTCGGTTTAAAACCATGTTTAAACGTTTGGAGCAAGAAAGATGTTAAAAAATCTGCTTTCATCAAAATTTTAGATTTTATCATTTTAAAAAAATGCACAATTGTATAAAAGGTTTATCGTGCATACCATAGTATTCTTCGACACATTTTACACCAAAATGCATGTTTTGCTCTATCTTAGTCGCATTTGAAAACACGCAAATTTGGCTGCACTTGATTCTTCCATATGAATAGCATGGTCCATAAGAGCCCGTTGTGCCTTCATGATGTGAAAATTCCTATAGTTAAGTATAGTTGCGGTATTTCTAACAGCCTTGGCAGCTGCATCAGGCACATGTACTTTACTTCTCAATTTTGCTGTTGGAAAGTCTTCCAATAAACTGCCAGAAGAAATTAATGTTGGGCGCTCTATGAGAAGCTTTGCGAACATCTTCGTAGGCTTCCATAGCCAAACTGAGCGCCCCTGTAACATTCAACCTGGGCACTCTCATTGTAGTCATTCTTCAACCTGTTCCAACTAAAGGCTTGCCAGCCAGCAGTAACGTCATATGTGACCGTCGAATGCACAAATAAAAATGAACACCATGGGCAGAGGCAGGTATTTATGGAAATTAATTTTCTCACTTGTGTTTTTTAATATTAGTGAAAGCGGAGATTAATGGGGATTGTTTTACACTTTTGATGGAAATTGTAGGAAAATGAATTATTTTTGCATTTGTATTACTATATTGACATCTTTTTAATGGCTGAATTGAAATTATTAATATATTTACAATGCTATGAATAGATTACCATGTAAAGCATAAATTTAGATCATTTTAAACATTATTAAAGATTAACTAAAAGTACAAAGATCTGTATTTTAATCGATGAGTTCAACTGATTTAATGATGTCATTGTTGTATCATTAGATCCTTCAGAAGGTGCATCAGTAAAAGCATTCTTGCTTATTACAGCGTGTGTGGAAAACATACTTAGAACAGGTGTCACTGCGCTTGTAATCTATTCTAATGTTGCAAAATGGCACTCCATCAATGCAGTAAAATCCTTCATTGCTGTATTGTTCTGCACACGATTTAGCAGAAACTTGAATGGATGTACGACCCATCTTACCTTGGTATGTCTCAAACAATACAACCAGTCGGGTCCTTGCATCCCTTTCATCCCCACTCACATAGCAAAACGGTCCGCAGGCAGTACCTACCTCCCTGGCCTTAACAAAATCAGCACTCCCAATTCTTGGAATTCTTAGAATTTTCTTGTAAAAATTCAACTGCTAAGAAATAAATAATTGATGTTGATTAGTTATTACTGTATGCTATGAAATTCGTCATAGAATAAACAAATCATGATAATTCGTGATTTTGTTAACATTTTGCTATTACGGTCCCAATTTGTGATTTATCACGATTATTTTATTTGTAAATTAGCTTCAGAAACCCCTAATTCATGGGTATTCATAAGAAACAGTAGCATATCATACATGTCGTGATTATCGTGATCTCCATAAATACTGCCTCTGACCATGTGTAACCTATTTGAAGTAAAATACTACATTTGTTAGACATGCATTTTATATAGAGAATACAAAATCAGTTCAATGGATATTATCAAATTCTGATGTATTATATTCACAGACTTTCTCTAGCCACTTCAATAGCTTCATCATAGAGCTATGTTACAAGCTTCTACAGCTACAGCTGCCAAAAATTTATGTCTAAATGGCCAATTAGCATAACGTAGATACATAAGCTGCTGTAGTTACAGTACAAGCTTCTACAAATTATTCTTGCAAAAGATTTTGTTTCTATCTACATCATGTTAATTGGATGTTTCGACATAAGTTTTTGGCAACAGAGGAAAAAGAGCATAATAGTCAAGTCACTCCTGAATGGTTGAAGATTGCCTCACTGAGTATAAGTTTCAGGCTTTTAAAATACATAGGATAAAGTATAGATAATAGAGTAAGAACATATTTGGGTCAGAATAGGACATAACAGTGCACTCTCAGACAGACCAGACTGCCCAATGGCAGCACTGCACCGGGTGAGGATCTGCGGGCTATCCACCAGAGGGACACACAAAGGACCGGCAAGTCACGGGTACGGAACACTACCTACAGTACTAATTTGCATTAGACTTACCTAAATCACAACAGCTGTTGAAGTTGATGAACTTCAACGTGAACACATTTCCCATATCTCCGAAAACAATTCTGGTTTACTCGCAAAAGTTTGTTGACTGATTGCCAGTATTTCTCTTGTGATATTGTCCTTCAATTCTTGTAACGTGTGGGGATTTGATGCACATTCTTTAATGTTCCCCATGAAGAAATTTCACTAAGACATTTAGCACAAGCAATCAACATTTCTAAGAGGTCAGCTTTTGTGGCAGTGAAACTTCTGAAATTTAAAAGTTCATACTTTACAACTACAAGATAAGTAGGGCTTAATTACTGCAATTGAGAGGTAGAACTGGAACTTAAAAATTCAATACCACAACTGGGATTTGAACCACAGACCTTCCGCTAACCGGGCAGCTGCTCTACCACTGAGCTATTGTGACAAACTGCCAGAATGGCATTAAATTCTCAAACCAGTTCGTATATCTCCTGGTAAACCACAAAGGCAGCCTCACATCAGAGACAAATTCCCAATGGTGACTTACTATTGTAAGTACTTTATATCCAGGATTAAATAACCTTCAGATGGTAATTATTATTTATTTATGCCAACAAACTTACTGTTGGTGTTTTTGAACACACAAGCCGTGTGTGGGCAAAGTTTGAGAGGTAGAACTGGAACTTAAAAATTCAATGCCACAACTGGGATTTTAACCATAGACCTTCCGCTTACCGGGCGGCTGCTCTACCACTGAGCTATTGTGACAAACTGCCAGAATGGCATTAAATTCTCAAACCAGTTCGTATTTCTCCTGGTAAACCACAATAATAATTACCATCTGAAGGTTATTTAATCCTGGATATAAAGTACTTACAATAGTAAGTCACCATTGGGAATTTGTCTCTGATGTGAGACTGCCTTTGTGGTTTACCAGGAGAAATATGAACTGGTTTGAGAATTTAATGCCATTCTGGCAGTTTGTCACAATAGCTCAGTGGTAGAGCAGCCGCCTGGTAAGCGGAAGGTCTGTGGTTCAAATCCCAGTTGTGGCATTGAATTTTTAAGTTCCAGTTCTACCTCTCAAACTTTGCCCACACACGACTTGTGTGTTTAAAAACACCAACAGTAAGTTTGTTGGCATAAATAAATAATAATTACCATCTGAAGGTTATTTAATCTTGGATATAAAGTATTTACAATAGTAAGTCACCATTGGAAATTTGTTTCTGATGTGAGACTGCCTTTGTGGTTTACCAGGAGAAATACGAACTGGTTTGAGAATTTAATGCCATTCTGGCAGTTTGTCACAATAGCTCAGTGGTAGAGCAGCCGCCCGGTAAGCGGAAGGTCTGTGGTTCAAATCCCAGTTGTGGCATTGAATTTTTAAGTTCCAGTTCTACCTCTCAAACTTTGCCCACACACGGCTTGTGTGTTTAAAAACACCAACAGCAAGTTTGTTGGCATAAATAAATAATAATTACTGCAATTGGTTTTAGCAGTCCGGTCCAAATGACATGGATCCCCATTTAACGTCCTTCACTGATGAAGCATGGTTTTACCTTCAAGGTCAGAACAATTGATATTGGGTTACTGAAAATCACCATATTATTCATGAAGTTCCTCACCATGGGTAGAATTATCAGTCTCATATTTACGACACAAAATTTGATTCACACATTTATGTAAAATGAAAGATTATTGACTGGTTTCAACAGGATTCAGCTATGGTACAGATTGATTATATTAGACTTGACCCTGCAGAAACACAGGAGAACAAGGTAGTCTAGGGTGGGGGAGAAAGGCTGGCAGTAGGTATTCTCCTTATCTGCTTTTGTTACACATGCTAATTGGCTACTATCAACCCAAAACCCCTCCCAGAAGACAGTTGACTAGTCCAACTACTGTGCATACAGCTAAGCAGGTTCAGGTTGAAAAAATTATACTATACACACTGTTGGTAGTTCTATGCGTGAATTACGAAGTGTGTATGGGGAAAGAATAATTAGTAAAAGATTGTGGCCATCTCATTCCCCTGATCCATCTCCATGCGAGCTTTATTTATAGGGAACGTTAAAAAATAAAGTGTACGCATCAAATACATTCACGTTACATGAATTGGAGGACAATATCACGAGAGAAATACAGGCAATCAGTCAACAATCCCCAATCTGAGTAGAGAGCTGCATCTGTCTTTGGTCTATGGGTCCCTTGGGCAGCCAGGTCATTTGACCACTGGCCATTCTTCCTATGCCATTGCGAGACACTTGTGTATGCCGTAACAGTCCAGCAATTGAGGAATGTGCTTAGCTTCCTCTCACTTCTTGTCAGCTGGTACCATGTGCTCTGACAGCTGGCCGTCTGGATCATTGGGTACTGAGCCCCATTACCACAACAAGGCGACATTCCTTTGGCGAGGCATTTATGTCTATGAAACTGAACTACATATGTTCGGTTTTTGCAGAAGCGCTTCGATTTATGGTGCAGAGCTGTAGGCTATGTAACAAGCCATTCCATATGTACACCATGAAAATTAGGTGACTCATTCCGAGTGATTCCTGTAGTGCACTTCAGAGCCTTCATGTGCTGTACAACTACATCCTATGGTACAGCATATCCGGAATGCCCTCCATGTTTTACATGCTTCTGACATTAGTGTGGTCTGTGCATGGATTCCTAGCAACACTGGTTTGTAAGAAATGAAATGGCAGATTTGGCACCAAAGGTGGTAATCACAGAAACCAGCATTACCATATCGGCTTGAAGTGCAGAGAGCATGCTCTCGTGCTGGCACAGAGTGGTCAGTTCTCCATAGAAATAAGCTTTGAGCATATCCCAATAAACTGGATAAGTTCTTCTTGTGTATCTCATAGCGAAGATATGATCTTGGCTCGGTTGCATATTGGTCACATCAATATTGCACAGTGTTACCTTTTAAAGGGGGACACTGTGCCTCTTTTTCTGCTGTGTGACACACTTTTGTCAGTCCATCATGTGTCGCTGAAGGGCGTTCCCGACCGCCTCTGTAGGTCAGTGGTAGCTTGTCTGCCTCTGGCATGGAGGACCCAGGTTCGATCCCCAGTACCAGCATGGGGATTTTTCCCCTCTAGGTGGTCTGGTCTGGGGTGCACTCAGCCTTACAATGTCAACTGGGACTCCATATAGAAATCCTTGGTGGACCTGACAAGGAGGTCAAAGATCGCTGATGTAATATACCTGGGGAGCATAATATGTCAGCATTGTCAGGCATCAACACTTGGGTGACAAGCAGTGAATCCACCCCACCTTGGCAAACCTTTTGAGTCAATCTATGTCAAATCGCACACCCGTAAAACACAACTTTTTCATAGGAGGTTGACACTTTTTATAAATAAAAGGCATCACATAAGGAGACACATTTTTTTTATTTCCGTATTTTTAAATAATTTGCTTAATAATGGCTATAAGAAATTAAGACATTTCTGCGCGCACCATAATATAAAATCACTTGTTACTCTAAGGCCATATAGAGTTGAGAGTTGGGGTTTGGCACACTGGAAAGGTTAAATACAACACTCAACAGCTTTTTACTAAGCATTATTACATATAAATTTTGGACTGTTTTTCTTATGCTATATTTTGTAAAACCAAAAATAAAATTTAAATCAATGTTTTAAAAATCTAAAAAAAAAAAAAAAATATGTATTCCCTGACATTTTATCTATAAAATAAGACATTAAAAACTATGGAGCGTGCATAAGTACATTTGCTACAACTTTTTTTCTGGAGGCCTGCAAGTGCTCACAGACGACATGAAGTGAAGATCCATTTGTATATACATTTGAGCATGTGCTATCCGCCCAAGCTGCAAGCAAAGGATGTCTATTGTAACTACATCTCCTCTTTATCAGTTCCAGATCGTGTCCTTGCAAACAATTCTGATAAAACACTAACCAGTTACAAATTTAATTTCAGTGGGAAAAGGTCATATCATTAAAGCTGGTGGTATAAATTTACATGAGTGGCACTGAACAGTGCATAAGACACAACAAATGTTTAAATGCTTTAATCTTCCTAAACAGTCTTTTAAGAAAACTTAATGTAAGATAAAGTCCCGATTTATTGACAAAACTAAATTTAACAGAGTCTCAGGATGTGCAAATGCGTAATTCATGCCGCATAAAAGTGTATAAACTTCATTCTATATCAAATGAACCATTATCTGAAGCCTCAGGTTCTTGTGAGGATAAACATACATTACGTGAATGTCACGCAAATGAAGGAAGTGAAAATTTTGTTTCTTCTTCAGGTAGCTCTGTGTCTGTGCAAGATGTTGATAATATTGAGAATACTAATAAGAGTTTAGTTTCAAGAGGCAAATCCCTTATCAAAAAAATAAAATACAAAAGCGATATCCCAGAGAAAAGCTCCAGAAAGTGGCAAGTTCCCTAGCAAAGAAAGTGTTTCTTGTTGAGGATAATGCAGCAACGTCCACTGAAAAATCAGAGAATGACGATATTATAGAATTAATTGAATCCTTCCACACAACAGAAGATAAAAAATTGAAAGTTAAAATTTTAACAAATTTTGAAGATTGGTACAATAAAATTAAGAAACATTTTGAAGATGCTAATAGGTACATATAATAGTGTCAGCTAGCAGTGTTCTCCTTGCTTTACTGTTGCAACATTCATGGGACCTCAAGCAGTCAACAGTTGCTGGAATGGAAGGTGACAATTGTGTGAGGTTACGGCAGCTGTCATGCTGCCACACAAGTCCGCTGCACTGATTTGTAAGTAATTTAATTACAACTGAACTATTAGAGACTCCATTTGATTTTTGCTGGAAATATTGAACAAACTTCGGTGTATTTTTAGTTTTATTTTCAGATTTTTAAATGGCAGAGTTTATTTTATATATAACCTCAAAAATTGAATCGTATAAAATATAATAATAGTAATAATAATAATAATAATAATAATAATAATAATAATAATAATAATAATAATAATAATAATAATAATAATAATAATTAATAATAAATAAACTTTTCTAATAAACACCTCACAAAACACTGATTTATCTTTAATTTGAGCCAAAGATCAAGTAGTTTGATTACAACCGGAGGTATGACTGATCGAAGGGTGAGGAGCTCGCGACTTTTGGTACATTTCAAAAATTAATATCTGCCAAAATAAATTTTTTTATAAAATGAAGAAACACGGGTCAAATGTATTTTGTTCCAAAACGTGTAAAAAAAATTTCAAGAAAATCTGAGATATCAGTGTCAATTTTTACCATATTTTGTGTGATTTGATGTGGAATGAATCCTTTGGGAATCTACAACTGCCAGGCAGTCATGCAGAGGTCCTGGTACACAATAACCAAGCAGTCAAAAGGATCTTTTGTCAGCGATAAACTTCCAACTAAGAATTTAGTATTATAGATATTGAGTTTTCATACCATTTGGACTTTTTTTTTTTGTTTTTTGTAAATTTGTTTTAATTATGGCTTTTATTGTGATTAGTTCTATACATTTATCTATATCTGTGACTTTTGTAGGACTTTTATTTTGTATTGATCTTTATCCATGATTTGTTTTATAAGGGACTGATGACCTAGTGGCTGAACACCCTTAAATCTACATCACCATTATCGTCATCAGCCTGCCTCTGTGGTGTGGTGGTAGAGTGTCTGCCTTACAGTCAAGAGGTCCCAAGTTCAAATCTCGGTTAGGATGTGTTATCTGGATACAATTTTTTCAGAGGTTTTTCCTTATCCTGAGAAGATGAACTTCAAGCTCTATGGACCTCAGGCTCATTTGAGCACCATTTCACTAATTTCTTTGATTCATCATCCAATATGACACATTAAATTGGAGGACATTAATATGCATAAGAAAAAGATTGTCACCATCATCTTTTTCTTTTCTTTCACATGAGCACATATCAGCAATTTATCTGTAACAAACAGTTGACAGCTTTTCCTGCATATTGCAAGTAACTATGTCAATCTTTGCTTAGTTGGAAACAATTTTAAGCAAAAATAGGGAGACATTTGAACTCAGTAGACAATGTTATGAGTGTTGCACATGACATTTTATCCTCAAGCACAAAAAAATATTACTGAAAAACTTTAGTATACAATCATCAGTTTACCTTCCCCGACGATTCAGCTAAGCGTCCCAAGCCATGAAGTCTTGTCCATGAAATGGATTTTGAATCTTTACCATGTTGATCCCACGATGTTCCATCTTGATCCGACGTCGTTCCATCTGCTGTTTGCACTATTACTATGTACGAAGAATGATAGAAAGGAGGACCTTGTTTGTACAGTACTGAAAAGGAATATACAAAGAATAATATTACTTAAAGATTATAATGCTAAATCAATACAAATACCTGCATGAAAATTGTATGCTTTGATAGAATGCTTTATGCATGATGGATTTTACATTCTAAATTATGTGTATATTACTTTCATCACTAAACACTGACACATGAACTAATATGAACACTTATTAAGTACCTAAATTTTTTAATTCCTCTCTCTTTTATTTCTTGTGACTGAAACTTCATAAAACCATTTTGCTACTCCTTATAACTGATGAAAAGTCCCTAATGGAATGAAATGTAAGGAAAATTGGTATACCTGTAGGTATGTTCTTCAACACTTCACAATTATAAAATTTTGGAAATTCCACAGTGTACAAAACTTTCAGTGGTAAAAGAATTATTTATAGGTCCTGTGATGGTGTTATCTTTAAATTGCTGAATGCTGCCTTTGGCCCCATAATTGTAAAATATATCAACTCCAACATTTTCATGTTAAGGGGCTTCACAACAATATTCATTAAAATAAAAACATCAAATTTCTAAATTATCTGTGAAGATGCAGATTGCTAAATGTAATAAATTTAAAAACAATAGAGGCCAGCCTCCTTGTGAAGCAAAGAATGTACTTAAACTGAAAGGAAGCATTTTAGGAACTCCACCATATCTATAAAATAATTACAAATTCTATAATATAGTTCACATATTGCTAATGCACAGGAAGCTAACATGTTTTCTTGAAAGTCTATTTGTGTTGCCCAATACAAGGGTCACTGCGAAAGTTTTGAGATGTGAGAAAATGAAAGTTAATCCACTCAAATTGAATGCAGAATGGGATAGCCCCATTCTTTGAGTAAACTGATATCAAGTAGTGACTCTCCCACTCCAGAAATTGCAGCAGCACAAAAATGAACCTGCAGCACACAGGTAGTCAGTCCCTGCAATGGAGCTGGGAAGTGAGTGTGTTTGCTCAATGATTTTCTGATCTTGAAAGCGGGTTAAACCAATACCAAAGTCTTGAATATTCACAACAGGCTTTTGAGGACAATACTTCTTCCATGTCGTAATTTTCCCATGGTCTCAGGAATTTAAAAGGAGCTGAACATCTTTGAAAGATGAAAGAAGTGAGCATCCAGCAATGGCAGTGACTGAGGAAAACATTGCAGCATTAAGAAAAATGCTTCATGAAGAAGAAATTGAGACAGCATTGCAGATTGGTTTGCCAGCGGTTTTAAAAATCTTCCATGAATTCCTTCGTGTAAGGAAGGTCACATCCCGATGAGTACCTCATAATCTGACGGCAGAACATAAACACGCCCGTGTTGAATGGTGTGAGAAAATGCTGGCAAGATTCGAAGTAGGGGACTGACATTGTCACAGATGATGAAATCTGGATTTATTAGTCTGATATGGAGACCAAGCAGCAATCATTGTCGTGGATCTTTACCGATGACAGTCCATCGACAAAAGTGAGGTATTTACAAGGTGTCCACAAAAAATGGTGGCCTCATTTTATCTAAAAGGTTCTCTCATGGCAACCATTTCTCTGGAGGTGCAAACCACAGTTACTACTGATTGGTACACCACAGTTTGCTTGTCAAGAGCTTTTGCTACACACAGGACTGCGATAGATCCTTCTCCATCATGACAACGCATCCACACACATTGCCATTCAGCTCCTGGATTCTACAGAGGTCAAACTTATGATTCGTCCACCATATGGTCCCTCCTGACCTGGCCCCATGTGACCTTGTTCTGTTCTCAATGACAAAAATTACATGCGTGGAAAGAGGTTTTCAACCCCTGAAGATTCTGTTACCACCTATGAAAGGGAGCTTGCAGCCATCAAAGAAAACATGTGGCAGGGGTGCTTCTAGAAGTGGTTTCAGCAAGTGCAAAACTGTATACAGTGTGGTGGTGAGTATTTCAAGAAACTGCAGCAATCAGAATAATTTTAAAAAATTATACTTGCTATATCTCAAAACTTTCAGTGACCCTTATAAATAAATCAACTAAGTTATTTTTCCTATCTTCTAGTATCTACATTGCTTAAGTTATGATATACTTGGCTTTGATTTTATTTTCTTCTCTACTATCTCACTATAGTAGACAAAGAAGTATTGCTTTTAGTACACCCATTCTTACTAATACAGCATCACAGGTAGCAGCTGCTAATTACACGTGCATTTGCATGAGGAATTTAGAAAAGGAAGGTTCCAAGCCTAAGTTTAGGTTACCTTCCCAGCATTTGCCAATTATGCAGACTGAGGGAAAGCTGGAAAAAATCTCAGTTAGGGAGAAAGGTCCTGGCAGGATTTGAACCATAGACCTGCCAATTGTAAGCCTCTCATTGCCATAGAGCTACCTTATTCATTGAGAGATATTGTATTCCAACAGAGTCTATCAGAAATACATTTTGAGGCCTCCTGAATACAAAGAGAATATTTTAAGAAAAGGGACTATGTATATGTGGTGCGTGTACATGTGCATATGTGTTTTTACAGTATTTATTAACAGCATACCCCATTACAGTGTATATTTCATACTTTGTTATATATATGGTTTTGGATTTCTGCTTTGGATTACTTTTTCTACTTGTAAGTAGAGGAAGTATTGTATTCCACCAAAACATTTGATGTTGAGATTTCACCGGAAATATGTTTTGAGACCCCCTGAATAAAAAAAAAAAAAGTATTTTTAGAAAAAAGTTCATGTGTGTGTGTATCTGTATGTCAGTTTGTGGGCAGCATAATTCAAAAACAAAGTTGGTTAAAAACCAAAGTTGGCATTTAACTTTAATGTCTTTCAAGGATGCAACACGAAGATTTTGAAGAAAATAGACCCACCCTAAACTACCCTTTACATAGAAAATTTTTCAAAAATTTTGATTTTCTTAAAAATGGCTCCCACGATTTTGATTAAAATGCCATATGTTTAAGATATTTAGCTGACAAATGAAATATATATTTTGAATTTTCTGTATATAGCCTATGTAGACCTGCTTACTCTGGATGACTTTTGAATAACTCGTAAACCGTAAGAGATAGACAAAATCTTACTATACACAAAATGTAGATCTCGCGAAAACACACAATTTATGTAAATACCAGTGGCGTGCATTCAACCCCAGCTACCCCAGCACTGCTGGGTAACTGATTTATTCAGAAATTAAAATAGTTTCTTCATATCTCAATCAAATACACACATCGAACTTTAACATTACAGTACTTAAAGTTCAAACTCCTGCCCCGCCATTAGCCAGCTGTTGCTCTTGGCGACTGGGCTTGTTCCAAAGGAATACTTACAATACCAGCTAGTCTATGAGAGCTGTACTGACGCATCCATATTCTGTATAGAGCCCTAGCTAGCATAGCCATGGTACCAGCCGACAACAGAGGTAAGTATGTATTTGATTGGTTAGTTCAGTTTCATTGCAGCTAGCTAGACTTTGACATCATAGAGCAGAGTCTAGTCGATCGGTTACATATAGATATGGAAAGCTTGAATGAGAGATAGCGATACATGCAAGCGTAGCAACCCTACAATAATCATGTCTTTGATAGGACATAGTACAATAATGCAAACGATATGAAAAGCACATATACTTAAAACTATTAGCTAACATTAAAAATATTGTTAAGAAATGCTTTATTTTGTTTACGAAAGTGACCTCCATTAACAAAATGGAAATAAACAGGAGATAATATAATAAGTTGGTCATCATGCAGATCAGATCAGACTATATAGTGTTGTTGCCACAAGTTTGAAAGTTTGTTTGCGCCCTGTGGAAACTAAAAGGTGAAGAGTGCGTTGTTTCTGTTAAAGTATCTAGTACATGTGTATTCACTGAAAATGAATGCGAGTGACTGTATAAGAGACAATATTCAAAAGAGACCATTTCTATATGGGCTATAATGTGCTAAGCGTATGGTAAATATCACAAAGGTATTTAGGATAACAAATACCTCTACTATTTATAACCTGACCATTTTGGAATAAGGATTATTTATTTTCAAGTATAGGATGATTTTTCATACCGTAACCTATACCGCTGGGTAATTGTTGTGACCACCGCACGCCACTGCCAAATACATTCTTTTGTAGAGTGAACCATTTCAGAGATATTCCTTGTTATTTATGTCAGTTTCAAACTTAAAAACTTTGGTGAAATGGAACATCATTGTTCATTTTTTTATATGTTAAGCATGCAAAGAGAACGGGATCTCAAAGCTTTAAAAGATTTGACTATCGCACAAAGCCTACTGTATTCTAATATTCCCCTTGCACCTACAACAAAATAAGCAATAAGATAATTTGTACAAATGTTTATCTCAACTAACACGAAGAAGATATAGGAATAAGAGTTTGTAAAAATGGTTAGTACAAGAGTAGAAAAAGTCATGTGAGTGCAATACATCACATTTTTCTATTTATGTTTAATCTATAATATTCTTGTAATCACTAGTTATAGCTATTAATCATTCTATCAGCTGCTTTTATTAATTCTATCCTCTTGCAAATGCATTATGTAAATTGGTAAAAAATTCTTAGGCTCTCATGATACTGGCAATTGCCTTTCTTCTTCTGTGTCCCCCCAATTAGTGTCGACTGTTGCCTTACATCCAGACATTCAATGGTTGTCCTCTACGCATGTATATATGGTTTACTCCCCACAACAGACACTTATGCATTACGGGATACATAGAAGATCCTATGTGCAGGAAATGTTAGATGAATTTTGAATCCTTCCAACATATACTATGTAAATGTTACGCATTCACTATGCACAGATATGTATCCTTAGGTTGCACCTTTTTGGAGCTTTTTATATCTTCAAACTCCAGGAAGATGGAGCCTATGGATATACATATCTGTGCAAGAATGTAGTCTACCTTAAGCCTCACTTTCCTCCAATCCAGTGCGCAGCTAGTTCTTAAGCTTTTTGCTTTCTCTGAAGTACAAATATTTTAGCTATATTATTGTTCTTGTTACAACTGAGTACCTGGGTGCAACAGAGCATTAAATGGCTAACACTGTTATTGCATTGCATTCTTCAAACATTCAACCATCATCTGTACAAGTATTAGAAGTTTGTATATTCTTCATAATGAATCTCCCTCTCAGTGAGTGTTTTTTTTTAATGGCTCCTACACTTTCAAATCTTTGAGACCATTTATCTTAACATGGCATTTTTTTTCTACTAATGCTCTTTTTATGCCCAGGTATTCAATTGTGAGTTATTGTGAACCAGCCTTAAGGATTTTCCAGCCTGTCTCTCTTGTGGCTTCCATGTGAGGAATGCTATGTATATTTTAGTTTTCTACTTCTTAAATATAGCACTGTCAATATTAAAGTAATAAAAATATTGACTTACGGAAATCCCCTCCAAATTTGATGCCTGGCTTTACCACCCAGCCTTTTGAACGGAAATAGTGATAGGCGATGTATTTGTACGTGAAGCTGGTGTCTGATTTTCTAAAGATCTGCCACATTTTGGTCAGAGACAAAATGCTACCACACATATCTACAACCTGGAGACAACCCAAGCCAAAACTGAGAAAAAATGCTTCCTCTGGCATAAGCTGCAAGGTTTTCCTCACAGCAAACATCTCTTTTTCTAATCTCGGATTTAAATTTTTCACAAACTCCTCACTATCACTGTCACCATCAGAAAGAACCAACACTAAATCTTCATCTCCATTTGCACTTCCATTTTCATTAATGTCTGTATGTGCTTTTGTTTTATGTTCATCTGCATCTTCTGTGATGTCATCAGAACCCTCTACCTTCACGTGTACAGTGGCATCTACAGAACAGATGCTCTTGCATTTTCCAGAATCTGAGATATTTTCTTCTTGCTTTTCAGGAGCAGTTACATTAGCTGAACTGGAAGAGTCAGGCTCAGCAGTACATGTGATTTTGTTCATTTCCATACTGTTGGATTCTTCAATTTGGGCAGATGGTTTGGGTTCACATGCAGATTTTGCTGTTCTATCACCCACAGTTGCATTTTTGTCTGGAAGAGGAACCTTGCCCTCAGTGAGGCTATCTTGACTTCTGTCTAACTCTGTCTTATCACTTTCACTTTCTTTGGCATCACTGTCCAACTCTGTCTTTTTATCATTTTCACTTTCACAATTTTCTGTGGCATCACCAGTTGGCTGATTAACTTCTACAGAAGCATCTTCTTCATTTCTTTCATCTGAATGTCTGCTACTTTCTATTTCCATTTGCTTTTGCACCACTTCTTCACTTTCCTTGCTACACTCCTCCATGTCTATCAGAATCACTTCATCTTCTGTTGAGGCATGAGACTTTTCACCAGCAGCCTCAGGTTTATTTAAATTTGCATCTCTAATTTCAACTTCATCTTTGCCAGAAACTCTACTTCTTTTTTCTTGTGGAGCTGTGTCATCATCCATCGCCGTTCCTCCTCTTTTAAGATCACTTCTACTATGATCACTGTCTACTGGATCCAACACTTTATTTTCCTCAACTCTTATTATCTCTGTTTTTTCTCCTGAGTCATTCAGTATGATAGTACCGTCTTGCAGGTCTTCAGAAGTGACATCAACTTCCTTTCCAAAAGTCAATTTACTTGGAGAAACATTTGAAGCAGGAGCAATATTTTGAGTCTCAGAAGGAATTTCTCTACTGCTTCTGGTCTCATCCACAACTGAAGTTGTTTCATCTTCCTCAGAATCTAGAAGTATAATATCAAAATCTTTTTCTGCTGATGGTTTTATTGTCTCTTGAATCTGATCTGATTCCAGCACAAGTTCTGTTTCCTTCCCAAGTTTATCAGCTAAAGTGTTTGTAGCAGTGTGTTCAGTTTCTTCATTGTGTTTATCAATATCATTAATGGCAACAATTCCATTTTCTGCTGCAGTTTTTTCATGCACGTTTACATTTTCCTTGCCTAGTTCTTTCAGTGAGTTGTGAAACTGATCTTTGGAAGGCATTCTTGACACCTGCTGCAAGATATTCTGTTTATTCCCTTGTATTAACATACGCTGGAGATTAGAAACCATCGCCTGCTGTTTCTTGGCCCATGTGCATCTGCGCTCCCACTGTCGTTGGCGTATGAAGACAGGAGCCTTTTCTGCTCCTTTTTGAAAGTTTGGCACATTCCGGGAATACACGCATTTTCCAAAGAATCCCTGTAAAGTAAGATACATAACATTATTGCACTGTAATTTTATTAGATTCTCAAGTTGCTATACAAGCACTGATTGGGATGTTAACTTCAAAATGTTGTATATGATCAGAAAAGTTTAAAGAAACCTAGTTTCTCTGGACTTACTTCTGATATGTAAGATTCCTTTGCACTGAAATGTAAAATAATTTAGCAGATGCCCTATTCACAAATGCACAACCATAACACAGCTACATATTTCTTTAGAGTTTAGAAGTATCTGTAACAATCCCATTAGAAATATTGATTTGTCTAGAGAAAATCAAAACTCAAGTGGAATTTAATTAAATCGCACAATGAATATAATGTAATAAATTATACATATAACTATTATTAATTCTATACATACAGGGTGGAAGGCACTACTGCTTTGGCCAGAATAATCTGACTAATAAATACACGTGTAAGAAATACAGAGTGAGTCAGAATAACACCGAATAATTTTAAGACATGATTAAAGGGCTCTATTTGAGTATTTTCTTATACAGAATGTATGTCTGTAAATGTCTTATTGACCTAGGGGATATATTAACTTTTGCAAACGTCCTGTTAGGTTAGATGAAATTCTGTCGCAGATCTGTATCCTCCCTTTGGCATTGGAATACTGCCTGTGTTTTGTTTTCTTTGCATTTTGGAATATCACTTGTATTCTATTGTTAACATTATTTATACTACCATCAGCATAAAATCTGCATTTTGTTACTTAAATGGTAAGGGATTCCGTCGCATAGTATACAGCACTTTGTGGTTCTGGTTATCAGTCTCAGCTATCAGCATATATAGTCGGTGCAGCTTATTGAGATACCCCAAAAAACAACCTCGACATTTTTCCTCCATTATGGTGCAGTCTGGTTATATTTGGCGATATCCCATCCATTGGGTTGCATTAGTGCCGCCAACTGTTTGTAACATATAACCATGGTAAAGCTATGGCCATAGTTGGTGATATTGCTTCTGTTATGTTGCCAGTTTATGAATGTGTTGCAGAGAGGCCAACCGATAGATTTTAAGACAAGATTCTGTTTAGACACCGTATTAATTAATTAATCAATCAGTGGACGTAATGCTCATTTTTGCGTGATTTTGTTTTGAATTGTTTTAGAACAGTATATGCAATTATAGTTAGTGTTTTATTTTTGTATTCGCTACACAATAGTACATCTCATATATATTACGATATTTAGCGCTCGGAAGTTATTTTATCCAAAGGTGTTATTGCAGAACAAGATTTGCCAAAGGTGAGTATGTTCATCATGTGTTGTGTAGTAATGATGTTCAAGCATTATTATCGTTTGAAAGCATGCTACTTTAACACTGTGATATTTGAGGTTAGAAGTGGCTTTATTATGTACATCGGCAGGACTGCTTTTTGTGATACTTCTGTCAGCTGTTTAGTGTAATGTCGGCCATTTTGAACTCCTGGGGACTGCCGATATATTGCACAGACTATACTAAAGTGCTCCATCTACTGGAAGGGCTTTCATATTTACAGCCTAGTATAAAAATATTCCACTTTACTTATGCAGAACTAGCAGATATGCATCACATCTATGGTGCTGCTTGAGGAAATGCGGAAAGGACACAAGAGCTTTATGTTAAGCTATATCCAAGGAGACATTTGCCTCACCACAGCCTTTACTGCAGTACATCAACAACTACAAGAAACAGGAAGTTTCCTAAAACAAGTGCACCACTTGGGAGTCCAGAGAAATGGACAGTAGCTCTAGAATACACAGTTATTGAATAAGTTCATAATTCTCTGTCCACAAGCACAAGAGCAATAGCCCATGCCATGCATACAAGTGAGTCTTTGGTTGAATATTAAAAATAGAAGCACTAATAGCAGTGGAGTATAATTGAGGTCGTGGATGACATTTTCACCAAATTCCCCAGAAACAAAAAGAAGTCTCTGAAATTACTAAACCTACAGGACAACCATATAATGTTTACAATTGAAATAGAAGACAACACATTACCCTTCCTGGACCTCAAAATTACTAGAGATGTAGATGGTATAAAATTTGGAATGTATAGGAAGTCCACACATGTGGATAATTATATAAAGAAAAACCACTGCAACCCAGCTTCAAACCAAATTGGCAGCATTTAGAAGCTTAATTCACCGGTTATATGTCCCTTTAAGTAAAGAGGAATTTCTGAAAGAGCAACATCATATGCAAGAAACAGCAGTACTAAATGGATTCAACCCAGCCACAGCCACCATTAGGAACATGTCAAAAAATGCAGAAAAGTTCTAGATAATTTTGCAAACCACTACATTAACACCACAATTAAACACATATGAGGGCAAATCAAAAAGTAACTTGCACTTTCAAGTTATGGCCATTTATTAAACCACATACACATAGGCAACACAGCTACGGCAACATACAATGTAAGTTCACTTTTCCACAGTCCCCAAGAGACTGGACATTTATCGAATAGAGCAAACAACTTTTTGATTCCGGATATGTAGAGATCACCTTCAGTGCTGTGTAACCACCTGCTTTCAACTCCTCATTGTTTTGGAACTGTCATCCACCAAGATCCTTTTTCACTCTACTAAACACATAGTAATCGCATGGCGCTAAGTCTGAAATGTATGGGGGATGTTGCCTACCTCCCACTTGAATTGCTGTATCTGTTCCGACATTTGGTGGGCAGTGTGAGGTGTTGTGGTGAAAAATTGCATGCCCACAATAAAGAGCAGTGATTTCACAATGAATGTCCATGTAACTGAGCTGTTTAGCCCACAGAAATCTGATTATTGCATGCACCTCCTTTCAGTTATTTGCACATGATTTTATGGTGCATATAACTGCATATTTTCTTGATTTTTGATAAATGCATATTATTTCAATATTATAGCCCCTATATTGCAGATTTTAGAGATTTTTATGGTTTTTTATTATTGTTTTCCATCTGGATAATATTTTTCATATTGGTAATATTGTACATGATGATACAACTCACGAAGATTTCATTATTATAGTTCCTGCATTGCAAATTTTAATTATTTTTATAGCTTTTTATTATTTTTTCCATCTGTATAATATATTTCACATTGGTAGCATTGCACATGATGATGCAACTCGCGAGGTGGCGACAACTAATGTTGAGTCATCTTGTCATGCAGTGAATCCCCTGTTTTCCTGTTTCCATCCTTTCATTATATGTATGTTCGTAGAAAATAATCAGTGCATTATCTGAGAGGTTTATAGTAGCAAAGATAAAGTGCAAGTCAACGTTTTGAGCAGCACGATTATAGCAACGCTTGCCTGCCCGCCAGTAGTTGTGTCGTGGTCTTCGAACGTAAGTGTTGTGAACTGGTTCCCACCAAATTAAATTAGGCGTATAAAATGTTAAAAAGCTCTTCAAATGTCAAAAATAAAACCAACTTCGAGTGCTAGATTAATTAATTTACAGAAAGAGTTTTCGGGTGATTTATTATCTACAGATAATATGGCACTGTTTTGTGGAGCGTGTGAGAAAAATGTAGGGAGTGAGAAAAGATTTCAAATAGTTCAGCACATATGCACAGCAAAACATAAGGAGAATTTAATTAAAAAAAACTCGCAAACAAAGAACCTGTTCAAAAACAGCTAGTAGGGTGTTTAAGTAGGGTTACTCAATTTTCCTCTGACTTGTGTCAAGCATTTTTAGCTGCTGATATTCCCTTGTTCAAAATTAATAATCCAACATTTAAAAACTTTCTTGCCAAGTACACTCGACATGTGCCTGAAGAAAGTACACTGCGTAAGACTTATGTAGGACATTGTTACAATAACGTATTGTCAAATATAGAAAATGAATTAGCGGATCAGTTTGTGTGGTTGTCTGTTGATGAAACCCCTCATTCTGAGCGCCGTTCTATTGCTAATATAATTGTGGGTGCTTTAAATAATGAACAAAAGACTACACCTTATCTTCTTAATGTGTGCAAATTGTCGGCCACTGACAATGTAACTTTGACCCAGTTTGCGATGGACACTTTGAAATTACTATGGCCATGTGGAATCAAATGCGACCGGTTACTTTTATTTGTTACTGATGCGGGTCCTTATATGGTAAAATCAGGACAAACTTTGAAAGGTATTTTTTCTAACTTAATTCATATAACTTGTTTGGCACACACTCTTCATTGCATTTCTGAGACAATACATGATTCTTTCGCATTGGTAAATAGATAGACATAGTCGAAGAGGTTGTTAATTCATTGGACTCGAAAGATGCTTCATCAATAGAAACTGTGCAAAATATCCTGTCAGGCACTGGGTTAAAAGAGGATCTTAGTTTCATATCTACCCATTTTTCTTACTTACCAACAGCCATAATGGCATTGGAAGCTGTAGGATCTCCTTTGCATGAACCACTTACTGTCTTTGAAAAACCAACATGTGATCTAAGTTCGGTTCCTGGTAGCATAGGACAAAAGTGAAAGAGAAAGTGAACTATGTAATTTCAAAAAATTCTGGTTATAAACAGATATTCGAGACATCCTCGAAAGAAAACCATCTGTCACACCATGAGACTTGACTCTCACTGTGATGCAGTTAACGTCATTTAAATATGCCTCGATAACATCTTGTGACGTGGAGAGGTTTTTCACGTTACAAAAGTGTTTTGCCAGACAACAGACGATGTTTTACAGTTGAAAATGTGAACTGCAATTTAGCATTTAATACTAGCAGCGGGATCATTTCTGCTTCAACCTCTAAGGAATAGCGTAACTTTATTTATACTAGCTCGTCTTGTCTACTGCAAGGGACATAAATTGTTTTAATTAAATAGTGCATATTTTTAGGCATATTTTCAAGTTTTCAAGAGCATAATTGCATGCATATTTCAGTGTTTTTTAGGGCATGAACTTCCGAGCCCTGCTAAAAACATTTGCCTTTAAATGGTGATTTATGGATGGCTCGTTACTGGAGATGTTCTATATTTATATAAAAAATAATTTCATTATTTCCTTGACAACTTTGTCGCTGGAAGTTTTTACGTGGACCTACAGAACGAGAATTAGCCAGCGACGACATTTTCCACTGTATAAACGAAGAATCCTAACACTTAGTTTTAAACTTTATTTTTTTTTAAAAAATATGTTTAGACATATTGATATAATCTAAATACTAACGTGGCCTATAAAAGCAACCGAATAATCCAGATTTTTTTCATTGCAATTATTTCAGTTTAAAACCATGTTTAAACGTGCAGAGCGAGAAATATGTTAAAAAAATCTCCTTTCAACAAAATTTTACATTTTATTATTTAAAAAAAATGTACAATTGCATAAAAGGTTTATCGTGCATACCATAGTATTCTTCGACACATTTTACACCGAAATGCATGTTCATACTTTATCTTAGTCACATTTGAAAACACGCAAATTTGGCAACGGCGCACCTGATTCTTCCATAAGAATAAAGTGGTCCATAAGAGCCTGTTGTGCCTTCATAACGTGAAAATAGCTATAGTTTCAACTGCACCGTGTGGCCAGTATAGAGGGAGGTACACAGCCGAGTAGAGGAGGTAAGTCCTAGGAGACAGTGGCATGCCTCATTTAATAACATAGGATCTGTAATTTGGAATTTTCTCCCTTTACGTGAAATAGAATTCTATTGAAAAATTAAAAAGGTTGAGAATATACTGTATTTTAAAACAAGTACCTTGTTGTAAAGAGCAGCCACATCATGTGGATCCTCCACCACAATGCAGTCTTCAAGATAATTTCCAGTGTAAACCGGCCAGTGGACTGTAGAAATTCCAATTGGAATTGGAAATGCCTCCTGCAAAACAGCAGGCACTCGTCTCTTTCTCTTTGGCTCCTTTAGTTCCATCACTGTACATGAAATAATTACATAATATTTTATGCAAACCAAGATCTCACAAGACATAAGTGAGTTACAATGTAAATTCTCATTCCCTGACTAGTCTTGATTCATCTTTACACTACGGCAGAAGCAGCAAGAAGTGCATATTCTGTATTACATGTGTAACATGTGTCATTTTCAGTGTTCTCTAAACTTTTTACATCTTAAGGCGGCAGAAGCAGCAAGAAGTACATATTCTGTATTACATGTGTAACATGTGTCAATTTCAGTGTTCTCTAAACTTTTTACATCTTAAGGCATTAGTCCAACCATTTCTTCAACTACAATCAGGTGTTTCTGATGATACTTTATTCTGGATAGGTGTCATTTCATGCCAAATCTCTTAGTCCACAACCTTACATAGTCTGATCTCAGTGAAAATGAATTAATTTTAAATAGAGAAATAAGCAAGCACTGCAAGAAAATGAAGCTCATTAAAATATACAGTTTGTATTACATAATTTTGTCATGTTTTCAAAATATGCCATGTTGCAAGATTAAATATTTCCTAAGCACCACCTAACAGACATTCTTGAAAGTCTGTATGAGACTCATACTGAAAGTAGTAAGCAACAATTTTTAAAAAAAATCTTACCTTCATTTTTTAGATAAACCAAAAACATCATAATCAACAGACTTCTCTCACTTTTCAACATACTCTCCATTGCTTTGCACACATTCTCCCCATCGTTCTGCAAGTTAGAAACTACTCTTACGAAAGAACTCTGTTCCAGGCATGAAGAAACTGATGCACTGCTTCTTGAACATCCTTCACCATCCTGTAGTGTTGGCAGAGCATCTGTTCCTTAACAGGACCAAAAAGTTGGTATTGGGTGCCAAATCGGGACTGCAGGGAGGATGTGGAAAAGTTCCCCACCCAAATGTTCTGAGCTTCTCCACTCTGCCAGTGTGAGGACATGCACTATCCTGTTGCAGGACCATCTTCTTTTCCAGGGTGCTTATAGTACAATGCACGACGGAGTTTCCAAAGTGTCTGAATTTAGCAGACCGCATTTATGGTTTGTCCAGGTTCAAGGAAATTAACCAGAATGCAACCCAGAAGATGCTACCCATAATCTTACCAACAGATGACACTGTCTTCATTTTGTTCTTTGATAGCACATCCAAATGGTGCCATTCCATTCTCTGGCATTTTGTTTCAAGCTCGTACTGATGGAACCAGCTTTCATATCCTATCACAATACCTGTCAAAAAATCACCTTCATTTTGAAATCTCTGAAGAAGGTTTTGGTTGATGATTCTTCTCAGAAGTTCTTGGTATTCAGTTAATAAACGTAGGTACCCAACAAGCACGACTTCAATAACCTAAGTGTTTAATCATTTTTTGCACTGCACTCTCATACTGCATAATGTGCAGCAATGTGACACACCTATTCAAGATGTTCTCGGGCTTTGAGCCAAGTCTTGAATATGATCGTCACAAGGAAAGCTTCAGATTGTATGTAACACACCTATCTGCTCCAGTGATCTCATCAATGCCTTCCTTATAGCAATCCATGGAGGCAGTGTGCAGGAGACCTGTACGCAATTTAGCAAATTTTTATTTTATGTTGGTACAACATCAGTAAGCTTGGAGTTCATTAAAGATGGTTGATGTGTAATAAGAAATGTGTGTTATTATTTCATCAGTTATTCCAGGTATTAGACTTGAAATAGAATAAATAATAGCATCAAAGTAAAGATACAGTCCATACCAGAGCTCATAAGTGTTAGCAGCTCTAAACAAAACCGCTACGAGGCTCATCTTAGATACTCATTTTCCCATTTTTTAAATACTTCACCCATCTAACACTGCTAGCACACGTGCAGACATCTCCATAAGCATGCTGAATTTTGAGGTGAAATTAGCAGCAGTTTTCCTCCCTAACAAGGAATTCAATTACAGCACATTGTCGAGACAAAACACTAGTGTCTGTCATTTTGGAAATACTGCCTGTGGTCCCGTGAAAGAAGCTAATGATGTCACAACATGGCAACATGTGGTGTAAAGTCTGTAGATTATGATCTTGCAGTTCTTTTTGTTACATTGTTGGATGTTTGATTTTAACAATGGGTTGCTCACGACTTTCAATATGACCCTTGTATTTATTGCTCCCACAACTCTTTTTTCCTTCCATTGCATAAAAGCTTTTTACCGTTAATAAACATTTGAATGCTCTTCCCACATGTTAAACTTTCTTGGTTAATTTGAAAGTATCCGTAGGTAAACATGCATATTGTGATTAATGAAGCGAGTATGGAAGAATCACAGTTTACAAATAGTATAACATATAACCTATATTTGTGAATTTATAATTGGTAGAGAAGCTAGTGCAAATGTAGCACACAAGATTTTCTTCTAGTTCATCTTACAGAATGCAGCCAATATCTTGCTAGATTAAAAAATATACCAGATGAACAATGAAGCTAACAAATAAAAATTTAAGGGGTATGTGTGTTTATATGTGGGAGGCAGCGAATGCATGCATGCAGTAGTTAACAAGTTATTTTTCTTCCGGCCTTCCAGTATTTAGAAGTAATATCTTGTGAAATGATATCCATAAACTCTCCTACCCAATTCCCAACCTCTCACCTCCCCATGGTTCAACCAGCTTTTACAAGAGACTGTGGACCGAGTTGTAGCAGTATAACTACATCGTTTTGGAAGAAATGTCAATATAAGTGCTGACTGTCATAGCATTCAGGCATCCCAAAGTGGTAAATGTAGGGAAAGGTTAGTGAATTTATTTTGTTCTCCCAGTTCAGTCCAAGGTGACACATCAACCAAAGGCATGAGTGGCCCTCCCGACATGCTGGGGTTATTTGTGGATGAAGTAGTCATCAGGTTCAAGAAAATGAACTTGAATGCAATCCTGTGCAACCCAGAATATTTGTGATAATTTGTTAATTTAAGTCACTATAATTTTGAAAGCTAACACACTACATCTGCAAATCCTCGGGACTCTCATCTATGTTAATGAAAAAAGAGGAACAAAATAGACTGAAGCTTATAACATTCTCCTTGAAGTCTTGAAATCTAATGTGGAATTCGTTTCTTAATTCTGATGTAAGTCCTGCATACTTTTGAGAATTTTGATTATTACACTTTTGTAGGGCTGACAAATACACAAATGTTTTGTTTTTATTTGTGATTCACAAAGTCGCAATTTTGTTTCAAAGACCTTCACGTGATCAAACAAAGTAGTCATCATGAACTAACTTCGCTCAGTTGTGTATCTAGCATAAAGGCAAAATCACACATCCGTTCTGTGTCTTTAAATTCAACAATAGGTTTGCCCTTCTCCTGCATAAATGTTTGTATGTATTTTGTTTTTGAGATCTAACTCTCGCTTCAACATTTTGCCATGGCTCAACCATCTTATTTCAGCATAATAAACAATATCTTCTAATTCTGAATTAAGATTTTGTAACACACTTTGAAATTCTCTATGTCGCAAACCATGGGGAAAGAAATAAATTTATACTTTTACAGCAATTTTCTATTTAGGGATTGATCACAAAGGCTTTCTTGGTGTATTAAGCAGTGATATCACATTAGAGAAATGTTTCCTTCTTTAGCTGCCTCTGCTTGAAGTAATTTAACTAATCCTCCTCGTTTTCCTGCAAATGCAGCAGCTCCGTCTGTAGTTACATCAGATAGATTTGTATATTTCAAGCCAAGCCGGTTAAGGGTTTCAATGACACCCCCATTAAATCATTTGCTTTAATGGTGCCTTGAAGAGGGACAAGAAGAGCTAAATTCTTTTGTAATATTGAAATCCTCATCAACTACCCTTAAGAAATTGCTAAATGGGCAATATTGCTAGCATCACTATACTCATTAGTGCCATAGAGCAGAACTTGAAATTCATTATTTGGTATTTTAAAGTTCTCATTACATTGACCACTAATTCATCAATACAACAAGCTACAGTGTCATGACAAGCTTAATTTTGCAAGCCGCACTTTTTTTTATCAGACCATACATCAGCAACCCAACATTCTTTAACAAACTCGTCATCTAAAAATGGTTTAAATATCTTTTGCAATAATTTCTGCTACTGCGTAACTCACTTTTACCAGCGAGATTCAGTTTGAGGTGACACATTCTTAAAAATTAACTGTGTCCCAAAAGTTTAATTTTAGGCTCGGATACCTTGTCTTCACGAAACTGACCCTCAAATTTATCATATGAAAATTCATGTCTGGTGTCATAATGCTGCTTTATGTTATATTTCTTAAATACCAAATCACTGCAAATTAAACACACTGCCTTCTAGTTTACTTCAGTAAAAAAGTACTGATTTGTCCACTTTATTTGAAATTATATAGCTTCAATTGAAACTTCTTTTTGTGCCACTACACTTAGAAGCCACATGGTTACACTGCAGTGGCATCTATCAGAACATTGCTAATTGCATTTTGCGGTCAAAAATTGATTTTCCTCCCCGAAAGGTAGAAAAACAGAAGAAACCGTCTTACAACAGGGAAAAAGATGTAAGATTAACCCAAAAACCGTACAACTTACGGTAAAAACTTAAGACCTGACAACCCTAATTGGAGGTTACACAGATCCTACGGCCAATCTCTGTTGTCATTTCTCAACTGCTTCACTCCTATTCTTACAAAAAACATCCCTCTGCTACACTTTCCTTGAATATATTAAATGAGTCGGTGAATTTTACAATGACAATCATTGGGCTAACTGGAAACAATTGTAACATTTTTGCTGTTTTCTCATATAGATGAAACTTCTAATAAAATGTGGTTGAGAATTGTACTACCTAACTGAACCACAGGTTTGATTAACTTACCACAGGAACTGTGATCGAATATGAAACAATTTTGATGTGATGATCTCAAGTTAGCATCCATTGTATTTTTTCATACTTCTTTGTAATTCAGTTAAGCATTAATTCTTAAAGGAAAAACAATCAAACTATTGCACCTGTGTACTATAGCGAGTGCATGCAATGGCTGTTTCTAAAAATTGAACCTTTACAGACTAACTAAACTCCATTGATGAGCAGTACACAGGAATACTGTATAGTGCAGCCTGGGGGGATTCCATTTCCAATCATGGTTTTTTATTGTGAGAGGTAATGTGAGAATTCTATTGTTAATATCTTGGTGTAATTGGGGCAATGATTGCAAACAGAGCTCAACATTGGGTATTGAGACAAAGACATAGGACTGAAACATTTGACTAGTTACTCCATTACGCCATAAAATGTCGATACGCTACAACTGTAAAATGAATAAAATATTCGGTTAAGATTGCGTATTTGCTAAAACACTTGATATCACTTTTCGTGCACATATAACAATATACGTAACTGACAATAATGGACATTCAGGATATGGTAGTTATAACCTTGCACCTACCCAGAATTCGCTAACGTAAGAATTTGTGACGAAATACTGTTTTAACAAACACGCAATCAACACCAAATATTCTTTCATACACACTTCCACATTTTGAGCAGCGTTTACTACACAGATTAATATTTCTGATAAACTTATTCAACCCTTACCGGCAAATTCCTCCCACCTTCCTAAGCAGCAGTGTTGCTAACACAGAATCTATGCACAGAATATATAATTACCAACTGTTGCCAACTCTAGTGATGGGCAATCCGAACGTATCGAATTATTCGATAGTCTGGTTAGGATCAACAGCAGCGCTGAAAATGCATGTTTTGGGTGGCCAATATGGGAACAATCCGTTACCGGAAGATGGCACTTACTGGGTATTAGGTAGGCAAGGTAAAGTAGAGTAGAAAGAAGGTAGGCCACTCCAGCACAATTGCTGTTATTGGTTGCAAGCAAGATACGTCACATGGAGGGTAGAGAGCGCGCGCAGTTCAGATGACAATTGAAAGTGAGCGCTTTAAACCCGTTTTAACACATACCATTTAAGCATTGACTGACAGTTCCATTGCGTAAACAGTTAAGCAATGATTAATAAAGTGTCGCAAAATGCAATGATACGTGGTATAAAAGATACCTTATTTGAAAACACTTTGTACAGTACTTACGGTATAACTTAAGTGAAAATCAAGTCTGTAGATCCAAAGTAAGGCATGTGACATTCATGCACTTATTTGAAGAACCCTCTGTTCTAATGAGTTTAAACTAATCATGAACCCAGAAAATAGCATTTATGACAAAATGAGTAGATTAGTTTTTTAAATTTCTAATTTTATAGCGAAAGCTACTGTTTATATATAGTTTTTAAACATTAATTCAGTTTTTGTAATGCATAAAATTGCAGTTTTTAAATTGTATGTAAAATATAACAAAACTGCTGCACTCGTTTTTAAGTTCATATGCTGTTTTAACACCTTAGAAGATTTGCACTTTTTAGATGTAATAGTTTTGGAGAAAATATTACCTCCATGTACACAAAAATGAAAAAAAGAAAAAATCACATAAACACCAGAAAAGGCCGTGGCAGATGCAGCATGTTATTTAAATGCAATTTTGACGACTATTAAATGTACAACAACCTCTCGTATCATATCCATGGATGCGGAAAAGAATAGAGTTTTCAACAGTGAAAATAATTTTTTTGTTGAGTTCAGGAAATACAGTTTGCCCTTAATGAGACACATTCTTATATTACTGTCAGTAAACATACCCAACTTGACATTACATACCTTTTGGTATGTTAGGCTGTTTTCTGAGCTCGAACTCGGGAGAGTGCCAACATGGCACTGCATTGGCACGTAATATTTTTACTTTCTCTACTGGTAAGTAGGGGAAGTATTGTATTCCACCCAAAAATTCGATGTCGAGATTTCACCGGAAATACATGTTTTGAGGCCCCCTAAATCCAAAAAAAAAAGCATTTTTAGAAAAAGGTCCGTGTGTGTGTGTCTGTGTGTCTCGTCTGTCAGTCAGTCTGTCAGTCTGTGGACAGCATAACTCAAAAACGAAAAGTCGGTTAAAAACCAAACTTGGTATTTAAGTTTAATGTCTTTCAAAGATGTGACACGAAGATTTTGAAGAAAATAGCCCCACCCTAAACTACCCTTTACATGGAAAATTTTTCGAAAATTTTTATTTTCTTGAAAATGACTCTAACGATTTTTATTAAAATGTCATATGTTTGAGATATTTTGATGACAAATGAAATGTATATCTTGAATTTTCTGGCTATAACCCCTGTAGTCGCATTTACTCTGGACGACTTTTGCATAACTGGTAAACCGTTAGAGATAGACCAAATCATACTATACAAAAAATGTAAATCTTGCTAAAATACACAATTTATGTCTCAATAAATTTTCTTGTAGGGTTAACCATTTCGGAGGTATTCCTTGTTATGTGTGTGAGTTTCGGAAAACTTAGAACTTTCGTGAAATGGATCATCGTTATTCATTTTGTTATATGTTACGTGTGCAAAGAGAACGGAATCTCAAAGCTTTAAAAGATTTGACTATCGCACAAAGCCTACTGTATTCCAATATTCCCCTTGCACCTACAAGGAAATAAGCAATGAGATAAATTGTACAAATGTTTATTTTAAGTAACACGAAGAAGATATAGGAATAAGAGTTTGTATGATTTTTGCATAAATAGTAAGAGAGAGACAAAAGCTTACTAAATAAAATGTGGATTTCGTTAAAGCACACAATTTATATAAAATACTTATTCTTTTTTCTTTTGAGTGAACCATTTCCGAGATATTCTTTATTATTTGTTTGAATTTGCTAATACTCATACTTGTGTCAAATATAAATATGTTACTCGTTTTTTATCTTTTGGCCTTGCAAAGAGAACGTAATTTCAAAGGCACCGCATAGCAACCAGCTCTTAAAACATTTCACTGTCGCTTAAAGTCTACTGTATTCCCCTGGCAGCTAAAAGAAAATTAGCAATAAGATACCTTCTCAAAATGCTTATGTCGATTAAAATGTAGTATATAGAGAAATAAGCATTTGCAAAAATAGTGTGTATAAGAATGAGTATAGCTTTACATATATTTGTGAACAGAGTTTCTCCAAATTGAACTGTATTAAAAGTTTGCATTGCAACATTTTGCGCGAGAATCACTTGGTGTATCTTCTAAGAGTATGCACTTCGACTTTGTCGCCAAATATTGAGACTTCTTAAAGGTAAGCAGCACCAAACAAGTCATGTTTATCTCATAGGATTTGAAAGTGCTTTCGTAAATCAAACGGAACGTAGGTACATGTAACCAATCCGCCACTGCAACACAATGTACATCTGAGTGTTAAAAAGTGGCAAAGTCCGCGCACAGTGAACAACCTTCCCTCTTTCGCAAACATTGGACATTGCTAGTCTACAATAAAGTATAACAATCACTGAGTAAAAGAATGAAAAGGAGGTATTGAAAATGGCAACAAGAATCATGGTCAAATTGATGGAAGTGAGCGAGCAGTTATCTAGCTGACCATCGGATATGAGTACAGTATGGTAAACCGACATGGAAGGAATTATCAGATCATATTACCGCAGCTCTGCAAGCTCGCCAGGGCCTCCAGGAACCGGCTAGTAAACTATTTTGGCCTCAAGTAGAACATTTAATATAAGAACATTTGTTCGATTTGTAAATAGTATACATTTTGATCTGCTATAAAGTACCTATGTATTAATAGCTAAGTAAATATGTTCATATATTAAACGAAAACATTACTTAGATTAGCTACAACATTTATACAGTGGAACTTAGATAATTCGAAGCTGAAAAAACAAGAAAAAGAATCGAATTATTCAGAAACTAGAATTGCTAAGGTTACGCCTAAAATTGACAGTTTAGCAATACAGGTACAAATGTCCATTCCTAACTAAGGCTGCAAAGTAAAGAAACTGTATATTTGAACGAAATTCTATTTGTTTTTACATTAAGGATAATGCAGTAAAGTAATACAACTCGAAATAATATACCGTTAAATTTACAGTGATCGCGCTTTTTCACTCGAGCACTGCTTCAAATGTTTTCCTTATTGTTCAGAGAAGTTAACTGTTCGGTGGTATCTCATATTCTTTCGCGATTTCAGATTTTTTCCCTTCAAACCCTTTTCAATTTCTCGAACGACGGCGACTTTATTCCGCAAAAATTAAAGTCTTATACTGGACACGTGGTTTACCAAGAGGCACAGAGGCATTGATTTGCAACACACTGAACAACATGGAGGAAGTTATATGAAATTCCCGCGTTTAGATTAATTTTCGACTGAGATTTCAGAACAAAAGCTTCGAATTAAGGAAAATGAAATTCGAATTACATGTGATTTTTACTTTCTCTATTACGATAGTGAGTAGGGAAAGTAATGTATTTGACCCGAAAATTCGATGTCGAGATTTCACCGGAAATATGTTTTGAGGCTAAAGTTGATATTTAAGTTTAATACCTTTCAAGGACGCTATGGGAACATTTTGAAGAAAACTACGCTTTATATTGAAGATTTTTCGAAAATTTTGATTTTCTCAAAAATGGCCCTAACGCTTTTGATTAAAATGCCATCCATATGTTTAAAACATTTTTTGGCAAATCAAATGTAGATTTTGAATGTTCTCCCTGTATTCTATATAGTCCTGTCTACTTGCGAACTTTTCCGTAACTAGTAAACCGTAAGAGGTAGACCAAATCTTACTATACTAAAATGCAGATCTCGTTAATGTCCAAATGTATTTTTAAGGGAACCATTTCGGAGACATTTCTTCTATTTGTGCGGGTTTTACAATACCTACTTTTCTCAAATGATAGGTCGTTATTCACATTTTATTGCTTGGCTATGCAAATAGAACGGAATTCCAAAAACTCATAGCGGCTAGCTTTAAAATATTTGACTATCCCCTTGCACCTACGAGAAGAAGGGAGGACAGATGCAGAGGGAGATTTCGGCACTCAGAGTTGTTTTGTGCTTGTGCCCCGAAGGGGCGCCCCCGGAAGGTAGGAGTGAGGCGAGAGGACACAGTGGGCGGCTGAACCTGCAGTATTTCTTCTGGTCGCTGTTGCGATAGTGGTACCAATCTTGGAATGTGTATTCACGCTAGAGTAAAGCAAAAAGTCACTCAAAATAGCGAAACTTAAATGTTATCTTCAGTTCATACAGTATATTTAGCTTATAAGACAAACGATATTTTAGTAACTCCGTCTTTCTCCCACTGATTTCACAGCACTCCTATCCGGGGATTTATCTACTTCTACATGCCTTTTCTCTCTACTTCCGATATAACACTAGTGACTCATCCAATGTTTAACTGAAATTAAAATATATTATCATATTAGCGAGCAAACATTGCGGGAATAACATTGGAGGTAAGCTGGCAACCTAACCAGCAGCAATGTTATCTAGGAAGTTTACAAAACTCAAGTTATACTATTGTGGAATGCCCCTTCTCTCCCCTTCAGTCCCCTAAGTCCATGAGCTGGTGAACAGGCAGTACTTTCCCTTCAAGAATATCTGGTGAATCATTGACATAGATAATAAAAAGCAGAGGTCCAAAAACAGAACCTTGAGGCACTCCATATGCCCATATAATGAACTATTTGAGTTTTGTTACTCAACATATTCATTCTTAACTTGAGTGATTACTTGCTGGGATCGTTTACTCAGATATGAGTTAATTGAATCGTTAGGTTGATGAGCACGTAATTTGTTTGGGATAATGTGGCAAGATGTTTCAATAAAATCAACTCGACTCTGGCGCAGTATGTAGTAACAATGGATGTTAAACATTATTTATAAAAATAATAAAATTGAGATGTTACAGCTGATAAGCCAATAAAGATAAACCATTCGTGTTTACAGAACCTACAAATACATACCTAATCTCTCTTATGTTCTTTCTTGTTGTCCTATGCGCACACTCAGTGCCAGGTAACGACCTACAGATATTCTAAGGTTAGTGAGTATTTGCTAACTTCATGAAGTACTTAACATGACTTACGAACACAGAATCTGAAGAAATGATCCGCCTCCATCCAACTCTATCCAGTGCTATTCTTTTCCAATGGCTTACATTGATTGCCTTCTGATCTCTTTCCACATCATCGAGCCATCCTGATGGGTGGTCTTCCAACTTTTCTCGTTGCACATAATGGATCAGCGAGAGTGGCCTTTTTACATGGATTATTATCATCCATCCTATACAGATGCCCTAGCCATCTCACTCTATTGGCCTTAATTACATTTGACTCTATACAAATTATATATTTCACTATAATATCTAATTCGACAAATCCCATTTTTGTTCAGAGGCTCATAGATGTTTCTTAATACTTTCCTTTCAAATACCACTAATCTTTCTGTGTTCTGTTTGTTTAGGGTCCAACTACTGATCCATATAATGGCACTGGTCTAATCAATGTTTTATATAGCATGCATTGTGTTTTTGTACTAAGGAGACGGAATTGGAGTTGCTTCTTTAGCCATGTCGGTCGTGATTAGGATGACAAAGGAAGGGTAATTAAGGTGAGGGTAGGATATATGTTTATCTGATTGGTATGTGTAACCTGTATGTATATGTGTAGATGGCTATATTATACGAAAAACATTCTGGTTACATTACTGTTACATTATGGTTACATTGCTGATACATCATGGTTACCTCATGGTTACATTATGGTTACATCGCTGATACATCATGGTTACCTCGTGGTTACATTCTGGTTACATTATGGTTACATCGCTGATACATCATGGTTACCTCATGGTTACATTATGGTTACATCGCTGATACATCATGGTTACCTCGTGGTTACATTCTGGTTACATTATGGTTACATTGCTGATACATCATGGTTACCTCATGGTTACATTATGGTTACATCGCTGATACATCATGGTTACCTCGTGGTTACATTCTGGTTACATTATGGTTACATCGCTGATACATCATGGTTACCTCATGGTTACATTCTGATTACATCATGGTTACATTGTGTTCAGGATAGGTGGGTCTAATGAGGATATTTATTAAAATAAATAATTTAGTCTCAGAGCAAGTTTAGGTAATGAATTCAATTATAAAATTAGCTGTATGTCTATTTGCTTTAGATGTGAATTGATAATGCTGTCAGAATGAATAAATGTGAAGAGCGTTTACATCAAGCGGTTTATGATAAGCTTGGGTTCTCAGTGGAACAAACGTGTCCTACAGTGCTGTAATATATACACAGAATAAATATATTGCAAAAAAAAGAGGAAATAGTTGACACTATGAGTTTAAAATCCCCCACAGTGCTTGTGTTGACTGCATGCAATGATAGGGGGTACACATTCCTGGCTCTAACCAAGTGAGGAAACCTGTTTTTGTCCAGTCCAGCCATCTCCTAATCACTCTCTGTATTATTTGTATTGTTGTCAATATCCTCGTCACTTGACCTTAGATTGCGAGTGGGGAGTATGATTCTGTCTAACAGTTTTCTGAGATTGCGTGCATGATATTACAAATTTCCATTTCTTATTAGTCCTTTCTTTTCTCTCTCCCTCTCTTGTCTCCCTCGCATTCTCACTCATCTCATCTTTGCTAGGTTAGAAAATAGAAAATGAGTGGTCAGAGAAAGTCGTGCAAAAATGTATTGTAATATACACTTGAATTTAAACAAAATTATTTCATTTATGCTAGCCTACATTCTCACCTCATGAAATTCATTCTCCATCCTGAAAATGTTGAAATGATTGGTAATTTATATGAGGAATATAAAGTGTTTCTTAATAAATAAAAACATCTATAAGCTTCTCATTTTATTTATTATTAAATTTCCTGTACAATTCACTTGAAAACCTTCATCCCTCTTGCATACTCTCCCCCCCTCACACAAACTCAGTCATTCCCACGCTAGCTCCAACACTTTCACGTGCAATCAAATTCATTTCTTCTTCTCGCTATTTTTCTTTTTCTTATTGTTGCTGTTGCTGCTGCTGGAATGTGAATCTGGAACATTTCACATTGACTACATTAGAAATTTTAGGTCATGGTAAAGGTAAAAGGTGATCTCCTGAAAGGAATACATAAGATATGGTTAAGGCTCATGAATCGTTTTATGCAATAAAGGTTCTTTCATGAAAAGGTTGAACACTTACAGTACTTCTTTGTAATCGCCCAAATGACCTCGTTGTCAAACCTCACAAACTCACTCACTCTGTAATCCACCGTTTAATTGGTATTAATGGTGGCACAGGTGGGATGTTACTCACCCCTGCATCTCGATTTCCGTCGGCAGTTGATGACATGCTTCTAAACAATTCTGTTGTATCTGCAACATTATTAAATCGGGATTAACTAGATTTTATTCACACAATAAAAATATATTTCTTATTTAAAAGCCTTGAATGTTACTCATGGATTCTATCAATGTGCTAGCGCACACGAAAATCAATAAAAAATCTTTTTTGTTATTTAAGTAATGCAGTGAAGATTTCTATCATTACCAAGACAAGCATGAAAAATGATAAATGTTATTTCTTATTTTTAAAAAGCAGGAAGTTAAGTGATCTTTACCTTGCGAGAAAATTTCGTCTAGCTCTAAAAACTTTCTCAGCATGTACTCCCTGTTGAACTTTTCGCCTGTTGTCCACATCGTCTTGGTGATGTCCTGATCTGTGGGAGAAAAAAAAAATATATTTTAACTGATTTGAATTCCTAATCCTTTCGAATGAGTGTACCACACAAAAGATTTGTAATGTTTTTTTAACTTACAGTCGCTTTTCTCTGATTCAGAATGTGAGCTGATATTCGACATGGTGTAAAAAATCACAAGTATGACTTGATATTATTTGTGTTAGAACGACAACAACGGGGATAAACACTGGAGTTCAATGATCTCAACAGAGTCTCCAGCTGTAAGTATTAAACAATAAAAAAAAAAGAATACATTTTTAAAAATCTCAACTACATAAATGATGCCACATAAAACAAAAGATTTGTAATGCTTTTACTTTCTCTACTAGTAAGTAGGGGAAGTATTGTATTCCACCAAAGAATTCGATGTCGAGATTTCACCGGAAATACATGTTTTGAGGCCCCTGAATCCAAAAAAGCATTTTTAGAAAACGGTCCGTGTGTCAGTCTGTCTGTGGACAGCATAATTCAAAAACGAAAAGTCGGTTAAAAACCAAAGTTGGTATTTCAGTTTAATGTCTTTCAAGGATACGACACGAAGATTTTGAAGAAAATAGCCCCACCCTAAACTACCCTTTACATGGAAAATTTTTATTTTCTTGAAAATGGCTCTAACGATTTTGGTTAAAATGTCATATGTTTGAGATATTTTTATGACAAATGAAATGTATATCTTGAATTTTCTGGCTATAGCCCCTGTAGTCGTATTTACTCTGGACGACTTTTGCATAACTGGTAAACCGTTAGAGATAGACCAAATCATACTATACAAAAAAATGTAGATCTTGCTAAAATACACAATTTATGTCTCAATAAATTTTCTTGTAGGGTGAACCATTTGCTTCTATTTTATGATGTAATAACAATAATATTCTGCATTGCTATTGCTTCAATGATTCAGCTACATTCCTCGGGCACTCGTGCATTCCTTCATTGCATTATCACAATTCTTGGGTGTGATTTAAAAATATTACTTAATCCAGTTAAACAAGCATCTAAACACGCAAGATGGTATAAATAAGAAAATAAAGTAAAATAAATCAGCTAATAAACAAAATAAACGAATAAATAAATAAGTGACCTCTTATACAAGTAGTGTATTTCAGAAAGAAAAAACTGTGTGGAGAATCCTTGTGAAAAGAAATACATTGCGTAGCATAAAGCCCTTAATTGAAATAAATTATTCATATGCTCTCTGGTGTGTGTGTGCGTGCGCGCGCGCGCGTGCCCATGTGTGTCTGTGTTTGCGTGTCTGTATTTGCGTGCATGTGGGTGTACATGGGTGTGTGTGGATGTGTGCATGTGTATGTGTGCATGTGTATGTGTGTGCATACACGTGTGTGCGCATGTGTCTGCATGTGCGTGTGCGCGTACCTGTGTGTGTGCATACATGTGTGTGTATGTGTGTGCATGCATGTGTTTGTGCTTGTAGGATTTTTTTGGAGATATTTCCATGTTATTAGAGGAGCTTTGGAAACATAAATTTTGTCAGAATAACAGATTATTTTGTTTCATATGCATTGTGCAGCGGGCAGAGAATTTCAATCTGTCAATAACCCCAAGATTTGATGTATTCGCACTAAAATGTGCAAATAATAAGATAATTTATGAAAATGCTTGTCACCTAACACAATGAACTTAATTGAAAAAAATTTTTGCATGAATTGTTAGTACGGGAGTAGAGATTGTCATGTGAGTGTGTACAAGACCACAGATTTTTTTTGTGCGATCCACCCTAAGAAGCAATCAATCATTGACCTTTTTCTCAATATGATTCAGTTTGTTATGAAATGATTTGAATTAAAGAACATATTCGTGTCAAATATTCGATATCAAAATTTCTCTTTTCCATGAAAATACGTGTTTTAGGTCAGTCTCATGATTTTTTTTGCCTCGATAATTTGAAATCTATTAAAGTAACTATAGCTATGTCGCTCTCCATCTCTCATCTCTCTGTTTCTCTCTCTGTCTCTCATTTGTTCATTGCTAGGATAGATTTTTATTTTGAATTTTAGAGTGAAACATTTCATTGATATTCGGCGCCTAAACGCTCGTTAAATGTAATACTTTGCACCTAGAAGGAAATAATAATACATATTTAGTAAATGAAAAAATAAGTGGTTACAAGAACATGTGAGTGTACCACAACAGATTTTTTGTGAGGTGAACCCTCTCAAACAATGCCTACGTTGTCCTTTTTTCTCCGTACAATACTCACACTGTCTTTGTCACTATGGTAAGAGAAAACCCTAACTTTTTTGTCGTCATGGTCAATGCTTAAATGTTTGTCAATGCAGCCTCCTGCAAACACAATAGAGAGAACGAGCTAGCATGCCGCTTAATGGCTAGGGCAAAGTAAATGATGCGAGTGGTCCGAAAATTCCAGTGGGAATGTTTTTTTTTTTTCCTTTTTTTTCCCCTTCTCTCTCCCTTCTCCCTTCCTCTCCCCCCCCCCCCCCCAGGGGAAATCAGTGTCGATTTTGATCAGTAAAAGTAAGCTGGCGCTTTAACATTGTGTAACTAATTCTTTTCTATTTTTTTTACATGAATCACATTATACCACCGAGGGGGGTAATGCCCGCCTCGATAGCGTGATGGTTAGCGTGTCTGCCTCACGTTCAAGAGGTCGCGAGTTCGAATCTCGCTTAGGGTAAGTTATCCGGGTAAGGTTTTTTCCGAGGTTTTCCCTTATCCTGAGAAGACGAATGTCGGGTAACTTAAAGCTCCATGGACCTCGGGCTCATTTGAGCATCATTTCACCCATTTGATTCACTCACCGTCCGATATGACGCAATGTTGGAGGACGTTAATTAAAAAAAAAAAAAGAGGGGGGTACTTCATGACCACCTTGACATTTCATTGTTTCTCAAAAATGACCAACAATGAAAACTAGGAAACTATTGCACAATTCAGTGATTGAGAATAACTAGTAACTACCTTTAATCAAAACCTTAAGACAATATTTAAAGACAAATTATAGAACCTCTGCTATGTTATTAAAAACTAAACCCCTAGTGCTACAGCCCAGGAAGGGCCTTGGCTTGCCGCCCAGCCGCTGCATCTCCCACCGCTGCCCACTACAGGCGTCATTGGTGAGGTGCAGTACTGGAGGGTGGGACGTGGTCAGCGGTACGAGCCCTCCCGGTCAACTATGTGGCCTTCGCGACCTAGGCCCGCTACTTCTCCATCCAGTAGGTCCTAAATTGGTCCCCCCGGGACGTAACGAGGCTGAGTGCACCCCGTGCCAGACCTCCCTGCGGGAAAAAAAATCCCCATGGCAAGCGCACTACCAACTGCACTACGGAGGCGGTCCTGCTATGTTATGGCTAGGATTAAGTGTTAATATGGATAGTACACCTATATTCACATAGCATATTTTAATATTAATGAAAAAGAATCACAACGTTTCTGAAATTTAGTCATTCGCCAGAAGTTGATGGTTTTGTAACTCGCAGGAGTTGGTGAGGCAGGATTAGTTAAATTCTTTTAATAGTGGCGTCTTCCTGCTTTGACGGAAAGACAACCTACAAACCACACAGGAAATATCTGCCAACTTCCCGTGGTGGTTAACACCGAAGACGTGGAGCAATTTTCCTACCAGGAGTGATAACCTTTGTAAAATAAGTTGAACAGTTATGCTGCAGTAAGAAAGAGAAAAATTTGATGTGTTACATTTATGACTGTCTTAAACTGTCCTTTTTTATATTCTACAAACTTTTTACAAAAGAGTTTTTGATCTACTTATGTTAATCATCATTAAAGGCCCTATTACACATTTGGTTGCAATGGGAATGCGCCGTTTGGAGCAATACTCAAGTGTTAAAAAACCCAGCTATATGTTGGCATTGAAATCCCAGTCTTTTCATAGCGTGAAACAACTGAACAGAGGCTAAAAAACCTGATGTGTGACTTTCTCTACTCTTGTCTATTACAAAACCTTCTCCTCCATCTTCTTCATGTTAGTCGAGATAAATATTTCTAGAAATTGTTATCGCTGATTTCCTTGTAAGCGCAAGGGGAATACAGTAGGCTTTGAATGATAGTCAAATATTTAAAGCTAATCGCTATATGAAGACTTTCAAATTCCGTTCTGTTTCCACGGCCAAGAGATAAAACAATGAATAACAACCCTGTTTTGAGACACGTTGCAAAGCTCACACAAATAACAAGGAATATCTCCGAAATGGTTCACTCCACATAAAAACGCATTTGGGTATAACTTAATGTGCTTCAACATGATCTACATTTCTGTAAAGGAAGATTTGGTCTCTCTCTTATGGTTTAGTAGTTATACAAAAGTCACTAAGAGTGACATGACTACATGGGCTATAGACAAAATTCAAAATGTGCATTTCATAAAAATATCTTAAGTACGTACATGGCATTTTAATCGAAATCGTTAGAGCCATTTTTGAGAAAATCAAAATTTTCAAAAAATTGTCCATGTAAGGGTGTAGGAAAGAAGGAAAGAGAGGAGATAGGAGGATAGCGATAGCGATAGAGAAAAGAAAGGATAGAGAAAAGGAATAAGAACAAAGAAGGAAGGAGGAAGAAAGAAGAAGGAAGGAAGAAGAAAGAAAGAAAAAGGAAGGAAGAAGAAAGAAAGAAGAAAGAAAGAAAGAAAGAAAGAAAGAAAGAAAGAAAGAAACAAGAAGAAAGAAGAAGAAACGGGCAAGAAAACGAAACGGGCAAGAAAAAGAAACAGGCAAGAAAGAGAAACAAGGAAAGAAAGAGAAACAAGGAAAGAAAGAGAGACAAGGAAAGAAAGAGAGACAAGGAAAGAAAGAGAAACAAGGAAAGAAAGAGAGACAAGGAAAGAAAGAGAGACAAGGAAAGAAAGAGAAACAAGGAAAGAAAGAGAAACGAGGTAAGAAAGAGAAATGAGGAAAGAAAGAGAGACAAGGAAAGAAAGAGAGACAAGAAAAGAAAGAGAAACAAGGAAAGAAAGAGAAACAAGGAAAGAAAGAGAGACAAGGAAAGAAAGAGAGACAAGGAAAGAAAGAGAAACAAAGAAAGAAAGAGAAACAAGGAAAGAAAGAGAGACAAGGAAAGAAAGAGAGACAAGGAAAGAAAGAGAGACAAGGAAAGAAAGAGAAACGAGGAAAGAAAGAGAAACGAGGAAAGAAAGAGGAACGAGGTAAGAAAGAGAAACGAGGAAAGAAAGAGAAACGAGGAAAGAAAGAGAAACGAGGAAAGAAAGAGAAACAAGGAAAGAAAGAGAAACAAGGAAAGAAAGAGAAACAAGCAAAGAAAGAGAAACGAGGAAAGAAAGAGAAACGAGGTAAGAAAGAGAAACGAGGAAAGAAAGAGAAACAAGGAAAGAAAGAGAGACAAGGAAAGAAAGAGAAACGACGAAAGAGAGACAAGGAAAGAAAGAGAGACAAGGAAAGAAAGAGAAACGAGGAAAGAAAGAGAAACGAGGAAAGAAAGAGGAACGAGGTAAGAAAGAGAAACGAGGAAAGAAAGAGAAACGAGGAAAGAAAGAGAAACGAGGAAAGAAAGAGAAACAAGGAAAGAAAGAGAAACAAGGAAAGAAAGAGAAACAAGCAAAGAAAGAGAAACGAGGAAAGAAAGAGAAACGAGGTAAGAAAGAGAAACGAGGAAAGAAAGAGAAACAAGGAAAGAAAGAGAGACAAGGAAAGAAAGAGAAACGAGGAAAGAGAGACAAGGAAAGAAAGAGAGACAAGGAAAGAAAGAGAGACAAGGAAAGAAAGAGAAACGAGGAAAGAAAGAGAAACGAGGTAAGAAAGAGAAACGGGGAAAGAAAGAGAAACGAGGAAAGAAAGAGAAACGAGGAAAGAAAGAGAAACGAGGAAAGAGAGACAAGGAAAGAAAGAGAGACAAGGAAAGAAAGAGAGACGAGGAAAGAAAGAGAAACGAGGAAAGAAAGAGAAACGAGGAAAGAAAGAGAAACGAGGAAAGAAAGAGAAACGAGGAAAGAAAGAGAAACGAGGAAAGAGAGACAAGGAAAGAAAGAGAGACAAGGAAAGAAAGAGAGACAAGGAAAGAAAGAGAAACGAGGAAAGAAAGAGAAACGAGGAAAGAAAGAGAAACGAGGAAAGAGAGACAAGGAAAGAAAGAGAGACAAGGAAAGAAAGAGAGACAAGGAAAGAAAGAGAAACGAGGAAAGAAAGAGAAACGAGGAAAGAAAGAGAAACGAGGAAAGAAAGAGAAACGAGGAAAGAAAGAGAAACGAGGAAAGAGAGACAAGGAAAGAAAGAGAGACAAGGAAAGAGAGAGAGACAAGGAAAGAAAGAGAGACGAGGAAAGAAAGAGAAACGAGGAAAGAAAGAGAAACGAGGAAAGAAAGAGAAACGAGGAAAGAGAGACAAGGAAAGAAAGAGAGACGAGGAAAGAAAGAGAAACGAGGAAAGAAAGAGAAACGAGGAAAGAAAGAGAAACGAGGAAAGAGAGACAAGGAAAGAAAGAGAGACAAGGAAAGAAAGAGACAAGGAAAGAAAGAGAGACAAGGAAAGAAAGAGAAACGAGGAAAGAGAGACAAGGAAAGAAAGAGACAAGGAAAGATAGAGAGACAAGGAAAGAAAGAGAAACGAGGGAAGAAAGAGAAACGAGGAAAGAAAGAGAAACGAGGAAAGAAAGAGAAACGAGGAAAGAAAGAGAAACGAGGAAAGAGAGACAAGGAAAGAAAGAGAGACAAGGAAAGAAAGAGAAACGAGGAAAGAAAGAGAAACGAGGAAAGAAAGAGAAACGAGGAAAGAGAGACAAGGAAAGAAAGAGAGACAAGGAAAGAAAGAGAAACGAGGAAAGAAAGAGAAACGAGGAAAGAAAGAGAAACGAGGAAAGAGAGACAAGGAAAGAAAGAGAAGCGAGGGAAGAAAGAGAAACGAGGAAAGAAAGAGAAACGAGGAAAGAAAGAGAAACGAGGAAAGAGAGACAAGGAAAGAAAGAGAGACAAGGAAAGAAAGAGAGACAAGGAAAGAAAGAGAGACAAGGAAAGAAAGAGAGACAAGGAAAGAAAGAGAAACGAGGAAAGAAAGAGAAACGAAGAAAGAAAGAGAAACGAGGAAAGAGAGACAAGGAAAGAAAGAGAGACAAGGAAAGAAAGAGAGACAAGGAAAGAAAGAGAGACAAGGAAAGAAAGAGAAACGAGGAAAGAAAGAGAAACGAGGAAAGAAAGAGAAACGAGGAAAGAAAGAGAAACAAGGAAAGAAAGAGAGACAAGGAAAGAAAGAGAAACAAGGAAAGAAAGAGAGACAAGGAAAGAAAGAGAAACAAGGAAAGAAAGAGAAACAAGGAAAGAAAGAGAAACGAGGAAAGAAAGAGAAACGAGGAAAGAAAGAGAGACAAGGAAAGAAAGAGAAACAAGGAAAGAAAGAGAAACGAGGAAAGAAAGAGAAACGAGGAAAGAGAGACAAGGAAAGAAAGAGAGACAAGGAAAGAAAGAGAAACGAGGGAAGAAAGAGAAACGAGGAAAGAAAGAGAAACGAGGAAAGAGAGACAAGGAAAGAAAGAGAGACAAGGAAAGAAAGAGACAAGGAAAGAAAGAGAAACGAGGAAAGAAAGAGAAACGAGGAAATAGAGACAAGGAAAGAAAGAGAAACAAGGAAAGAAAGAGAAACGAGGAAAGAAAGAGAAACGAGGAAAGAGAGACAAGGAAAGAAAGAGAAACGAGGGAAGAAAGAGAAACGAGGAAAGAAAGAGAAACGAGGAAAGAGAGACAAGGAAAGAGAGACAAGGAAAGAAAGAGAGACAAGGAAAGAAAGAGAAACGAGGAAAGAAAGAGAAACGAGGAAAGAGAGACAAGGAAAGAAAGAGAGACGAGGAAAGAAAGAGAAACGAGGAAAGAGAGACAAGGAAAGAAAGAGAGACGAGGAAAGAAAGAGAAACGAGGAAAGAAAGAGAAACGAGGAAAGAGAGACAAGGAAAGAGAGACAAGGAAAGAAAGAGAGACAAGGAAAGAAAGAGAAACGAGGAAAGAAAGAGAAACGAGGAAAGAGAGACAAGGAAAGAAAGAGAGACGAGGAAAGAAAGAGAAACGAGGAAAGAGAGACAAGGAAAGAAAGAGAGACGAGGAAAGAAAGAGAAACGAGGAAAGAAAGAGAAACGAGGAAAGAGAGACAAGGAAAGAAAGAGAGACAAGGAGAGAAAGAGAGACGAGGAAAGAAAGAGAAACGAGGAAAGAAAGAGAAACGAGGAAAGAGAGACAAGAAAAGAAAGAGAGACGAGGAAAGAAAGAGAGACAAGGAAAGAAAGAGAAACGAGGAAAGAAAGAGAAACAAGGAAAGAAAGAAACAAGGAAAGAGAGAAACAAGGAAAGAAAGAAACAAGGAAAGAGAGAAACAAGGAAAGAAAAAGAAATGAGGAAACAAAGAAACAAGGAAAGAAAGAGTGAGTGAGTGTGTGGGGTTTAACGACCCGCCGACAACGAGGTCATTTGGGCCCAGGAAAGAAAGAAGGAAGGAAACACTGTACAGGAGTTAAAACCATTACCTATAGACAATACTTGTGTTCCAGAAGTAAAAGGCCGCGGATATGAGTATTGCAGTTAAAGGAGGGATATAAATGGAACAATAAAACTACTTGCAAATGTGCTACATAGACGATTACAAACAACCTTTGAATAACTTTACACTTAGTATCACCAAATTGACCAATAGAAATGGCTCTGCAATAACGTGTGAGGCTCGCATTCGGGAGGTCGTAGGTTCTATTCCCGAGGTTGACTTTTCCGATCCTGGGTGTCTCCTCTCACCTCATCTTTGCTCCGGTGGTGGCCCCTTGGGGGCATAGGTACAATAAGCACAGCTTCATCGCCGAAACCCCTCCGTATCTCTCAAAGTCCTATTCTCACACCAACTTGTGTGTTAATACCACACTGGTAGTCATTAACTGTATGCGTTAGACCAATTTGCATCTCATTAACGTATCAATGGGTGCCGCTAATTGAGACATGTCAAAGGAAGGGTAATAAACCACCCACTCCCACCCCCACCCCACCCTAAGTGACATGGGTATTCTTCTGGATACGTTGGAATTCCAAAAGAGAGGGTGTATTTTCTAGACCAAATATAATGACAAAGGAAGTGTAATTAATCACCCCTCCCACTCCCACCCCCACCCTAAGTGACATGGGAATTCTTCTGGACACATTGGAATTCCAAAAGAGAGGGTGTATGTTCTAGACCAAATATAATGACAAAGGAAGGGTAATTAATCACCCCCCTCCCACCCGCACCCCCACCCTAAGTGACATGGGAATTCTTCTGGACACGTTGGAATTCCAAAAGAGAGGGTGTATGCTCTAGACCAAATATAATGACAAAGGAAGGGTAATTAATCACCCCTCCCACTCCCACCCCCACCCTAAGTGACATGGGTATTCTTCTGGACACGTTGGAATTCCAAAAGAGAGGGTGTATGTTCTAGACCAAATATAATGACAAAGGAAGGGTAATTAATCACCCCCCTCCCACCCCCACCCCCACCCTAAGTGACATGGGAATTCTTCTGGACACATTGGAATTCCAAAAGAGAGGGTGTATGCTCTAGACCAAATATAATGACAAAGGAAGGGTAATTAATGACCACCTCATATTCTAATGTCTGCACGTGTTTTCAAAAAAAGAACATGAAGGTAAGTAAACCGAGCCTGCATTCATTCGAAAGGATTAAAGGACATATACAAATATTCAATACTCTGATCACCAATGGCTTAATATTCTTTGATGGCACATAAAATAAATCACAATTATATTGAGAGAAGGCTGTTTCGATCATCTTCTGCCAGGTTTGGTGTTCAGAGTATTGAATATTTATATAGGAGAGGAAAAGATCACATTGACTTCATCAGAGCATCTACAATGCATTGTCATTCTATTAATAGATTGCTTGAATTTAGAATTGGGTTAGGTGAGGGTAGGATATATGTTTATCTGTTTGCTATGTATAACCTATATGTGTGATGTGTAGATGTGTATATTATATGAGAAACACTCTGGTTACATCAAATTCACATTATGGTTACACCACTGATATATTACGGTTACAGTATGGTTACATTGTATTTAGGATAGGTGGGTCTGACGTGTATATTTATTAATTAAATAATTTAGTCTCAGGGCAAGTTTAGGTTATTAATTCAATAATAAAAATTAGCTGTATGTCTATTTGCTTAGATGTGAATTGAAAATGCTGTCAGAATGTATAAATGTGAAGAGCGAATACATCTAACGGTTTACGATAAGGTAGGGTTCTCAGTGGAACAATCGTGATCTACAGTGCTGTAATATATATTGAAAAAGAGTGAATAGTAGATGCACTGCGAGCTTAAAATCCTGCAGTACTTGTGTTTACTGCATTCATCAATATGGGGATAAAAATTCCTGGCTCTAACCAAGTGAACAAAGCTGTTTTTTGTCCAGTCCAATCACCTCCTCCTCATCACTCACTGTATCATTTGTATTGTAGTCAATATCCTCGTCACTTGACTTAGGTTACGAGTGGAGAGTATAATTCCGTCTAGCAGTTTTCTGAGATTACGCATGTAATATTACAAATTTCCATTTCTTATTATACCTTTCTTTTTCTCTCCCTCTCTTGTCTACCTGGCATTCTCCCTCATCTGATCTTTGGTAGGTTAGAAAATAGGAAATGAATGCTTAGAGAAAGTCATGCAAAATGAATTGTAATATACGCTTGAATTTAAACAAAATTATTTCATTTATCTTAGCCTGCATTCATCACCTCATGAAATTCACTCTCCATCATGAAAATATTGAAATGATCAGTAATTATATGAGGAATGAAAGGTGTTTCTTAATAAATAAAAACATCAATAAGTATCTCATTTTGTTTATTATTATTAAATTTTATGTACAATTTACTTGAGCCATCACCCTCTTGCATACCCCCACGCCCTCACACAAACTTGTTTCTTCTTCTCCTTTTTTCTCTTATGGGTCCTTCGTCGTTGTTGACTCCGTTGCTGCTGCTGTTGCTGCTGCTGCTGTTGCTGCTGCTGCTGTTGCTGCTGCTGCTGTTGCTGCTGCTGCTGCTGCTGCTGCTGCTGCTGCTGCTACTGGAATGTGAATCTGAAACATTTCACATTGACCACATTAGACATTTTGGGTCATGGTAAAGGCAAAAGGTGATCTCCTGAAAGAAATACATGAGATACAGTTAAAGCTCGTGATCCATTTAATGGAATAACGGTTCTTTCATGAAAAGGTTGAATACTTACAGTATTTCTTTGGAACCCGCCGTTTAATTGGTATTAACAGCGGTACAGGGGGGGTGTTACTCACTCCTGCACATTGTGCAGCAGGCAGTTGAATAGTTGTGGCCACTGATATGGTTTTAAATAACTCTGTGGGATCTGCAACATTATTAAATCGAATTAAATAGATTTTATTCACCCAATAAAAATATCATATTTCTTAAAAGGTAGAACTGGAACTTAAAAATTCAATGCCACAACTGGGATTTGAACCACAGACCATCCCAGTTGTGGCATTGAATTTTTAAGTTCCAGTTCTACCTCTTAAACTTTGCCCACACACGGCTTGTGTGTTTAAAAACACCAACAGTAAGTTTGTTGGCATAAATAAATAATAATTATCATATTTCTTATTTAAACCCTTGAATTTTTTACTCCTGGATTCTATCAATGTGCTGGTGCACATGAAAATCAATAAAAAATCTTATTTGTTATTTAAATAATGCAGTGAAGGTTAATCACTGTTTCTATCCTTACCAAGACAAGCATGAAAAAATGATAAAGAAAGCTTATTTGTTATTTAAATAATTCACTCAATGTTAATCATTGTTTCTATCATTACCAAGACAAGCATGAAGAAAATGATAAATAAATCTTCTTTCTTTTTTTTTTTAAGCAAGAAGTTACGTGATCTTACCTTGAGAGCAAATCTCGTCTAGCTATAAAAGCTTCCTGAGCATGTATTCCCTGTCGAAGTCCACACAGCTGCCGGTCTCATCTCGGTGATGTACTGACCTGTAAAAATATTTTTACTCAATTTGAATTCTTAATCCTTTCGAATGAATGTAGGCTCGCAATAGATCGTTAGGTTTTTAAACTTACACACACTTTCCTCAGATGTAGTAGATGAGTAGACCGTAATGTTCTCTGCTACTTCTCCAGCTGTAAGTATTAAACATAAAAAAATGAACAATCTTTTTTAATCAGAGCCACATAAATGATATCACCTAAACAAAGATTTCTAATGATTTTTAAACTTACACATGCTTTCCTCAGATGCAGTGGATGAGTAGACCATAATGTTCTCTGCTGCCTCTCCAGCTGTAAGTATTAAACATAAAAAAATGAACGATCTTTTTTAATCAGAGCTACATAAATGATATCACCTAAACAAAGATTTCTAATGATTTTTAAACTTACACACGCTTTCTTCGGAGGCGAAAACTGAATTGTTATTTGTCATGATGAAAAAAAAATCTCCAGTAAAGCCTCGATGCTCTTTGTGTTAGAACAACCACGACAGGGATAAACGCTGGTGGTTGTGGTTGCAGAAGTGCTGCAATATATATGAATGGCCTCTCTGTTGAAGGGGTTTTTGGGAGGTTGGCAAAGAATACTGAAAAATGCGATGTTCGTTGCCCTGATTGGTTACTCTTCAGTAGGGGCTATAAGTTCCTCTTCTAACCTGGGGGGGAGGATTGGTGTCAGTTCTTGTTAGAAATTATATAATTCATTATTGGATTAGAACTTAAAAAAATTTGAATCTATTTTATGTTGTAATAACAAAAATATTCTGCATTGCTATTTCTTCAATTATTCATGCACATTCCACAGGCCTATCAAGTTCCTGCATTGCATTATCGCAATTCTTTGGTGCGATTTAAAAAAATATTACTTAATACAGATAAGCAAGCATCTAAACGTGCAAGATTCTATAAATAAGAAAATAAAGGAACAATAAATCAGCTAATAAGCAAAATAAATGAATAAATAAGTGAGCTCTTATACGAGGGTGTATTTCAGAATGAAAAAACTGTGTGGACAATGTTTGTGAAAAGTAATACATTGGCTAGCATAAAGTCCTTAATTTAAAGAAATGATAAATTATTCCTAAGCTCTCTCGTGTGTGTATGTGGATTGCAGCGTGCATGTGTGTCTGTGTTTGCGTGTAGGTGTGTGTGGGTGTGTGTGCATGTGTGCATGGTTGTGTGTGTGTGTGTTTGCGTGCATGTGTGTATGTTTATTTGCGTATGTGTGCATTCATGTGTGTAGGTGTGCATGTGTATGTGTGTGTGTGCAAGGTCAGTGGATTGCAGCATGCATGTGTGTAAGTGTATGTGTGCGTGTGTATGCCTATGTGTGTGTGTATGTGTGTGTTTGCGTGTAGGTGTGTGTGGGTGTGTATGTCTAAGTGTGATTATAAAATTAATTATGCATCCAACTTATGACAAAAATGAGGAAAAAAGTCAAACTTGATTCGCTATTTAAAAAAATCGATTATAACCGTAGAAGAATGACCTAATAGATGCAAAATAAACCTTTGTATAAATTATCCATATACTGTTGTAATTTTACTGAAATGAAGATTCACAGTATATTTTTCAGAGTATTTTTTACTTTTAAAAAGATTAAAGCATGAATTTGTAATCTAAACGATTAATTGTATAAAGAATTTGTTAAATAACAATGAGTAATTAATCACTTATAATCTTAAACTCTCAAATCTCCGTTAGCGTTGGAGAGTCTCGTGACCTTCTGATTGTAATATAAAACTGAGATGAATAGGTTTAGGAACTTTACCGAATTTTTTTAGCTTCAAGTTGAGCTACATATGGATAGTTATCTATAGCTTTTTTCACTTCATCGCTTCCTCTTGGATTCTCTATAAATCCTTCGTTTCTATTTACAATTATATAAATGCTTCTTCGTTATTGGTCTACTAAAAGCAGAAATGTGAACAGACGTAAAAAGGTGTATTTACATGTTCGACGTTAAAGATATCTCATAAGTGTAGCAAATATTATGAGAACTATGAAAATGTGTGTGTGTGTGTGTGTGTGTGTGTGTGTATGTGTGTGTGTGTGTGTATGTGTGTGTGTGTGCGTGCGTGCGTGCGTCCGTGTGTGTTTGTACATGGCACAATTCAAAAACGAAAACCTAGTTAAATATCAAACTTGCAGCATCGACCTTAAGATTGCCAAGAATTTCGCCAGTTTTTTATTTTTTCAAAACCAGCTCTAATGATTCGAATAAACAAATGCCCATCATAAAGCATGACAAACAAAATGCTTGTCTTGATTTATTGCGAATATTTTCTGAGTTCCCCTTTATTTGAATGCCTTCTTTTATAATCGGTAAATCGTAAGTGGTAGACAGTTTCACTACAAAAATGCAGATCTCGTTAAAGCACACAATTTATATCAGTTTATATGTTTCGTTTGTCTACAGAATGCGTCAAAAAGTAGAGGAAATACTGTATTCACCCAAAATTCGATAACGAGATTTCACCGGAAATAAAAGGTTTGAGACTCCCTGAATCCAAAAAGAAGAAACATTTTTATTAAAATATATATGGGTTGTGTATCTGTGTGTGAGAGTGTGCGTGTGCACTCACGTTGGTCTGTCTGTAAGCAGCATAACGCACAGTAAAGGTTGATTAAATACTAATTAAGGATGCGACACGAAGATTTTAAAACAACCTTCCCAAACTACCTCATACATAAACATTTTTGGAAAATTATTTTCTTAAAATTTGCTCTATCGATTTTGACCAAACTACTACACATTTAACAAATTTTCATGACAAATGAAATGTATATCTTTAACGTTCTCGAAATAGCTTTTATAGTGACTTGCACACAACTTATTCTCTACTTTTTTGTGTAATTAATTATTTCTGAGACATTGGTTTAAACTTTCTAATACTTATACTTTTTAAAATGAAATTTCGTTATTCCTTTTGTTTTTCTTTGTTTCTTCACCGGAATTTCAAAGCCATCACATAGCAGCCAGCTCTTAAAAAGATTTCACTGTCACTTAAGCCTACTGTACTCCCCATTGCATTGCACCCACAAGAAAATAGGAAATAAAACCATTTGTATAAATGTCTATGTCAATTACCATGAAACAGAATAAACAATTGTAAGAATAATTTGTACAAAAGTGAGTAGAAAAGGTCATGCGAGCGCAGGGTTTTTCGTTTAACATTAACCCCCCCAAAAAAAAAAAAAAAAAAAAAAAAAAAAACAAGAAAAAAAAACAAAAAAACAAGAAGGCAGTTAAGTACCTAATTTCGTAGTACATAAGTTCCAAGAACGCGACACTAACGTTTTCAAAAAATATTGCCAATCCAAACTATCAAACTACCTTTACATGGAAAAATACTCAAAAATTTCTGTAATGACTGATTGAATTACCATATTTTCATGACAAAATGCTGCATTCTTAGTCAATTATCTTCTACTAGCTCGCCTACTGACATTTAAAATTTCGTTTACTTTGCCCTGTATTCTTTATGTAAGAATTGTACAATAACATCCACATTTTCACTTTCTCTACCAAGCACATACACTGAATTTTCTGGGAATAACCTCTGAGATCTTCTTCTTACTGAATGATTTTTGCATAACTGGTAAATCGTAGGAGACAGACAATATCATACTACATAAAAATATAGATCTCCTCAAAACTCACTGTAAATTTCAAATGTCTCTTTTTACTTTCTCTACTGTTAAGTAGGGGAAGTATTGTATTCCACCCAAAAATTCGATGTCGAGATTTCACCGGAAATATATGTTTTGAGACCGCCTGAATCCAAAAAAAAAAAAAAAAAAGCATTTTTAGAAAAAGGTGTGTGTGTATGTCTGTGGACAGCATAACTCAAAAACGAAAAGTCGGTTAAAAACCAAAGTTGGTATTTAAGTATAATGTCTTTCAAGGATGCGACACGAAGATTTTGAAGAAAACAGCCCCCCCCCCCTAAACTACCCTTTACATGGAGAAATTTTCAAAAATTTTTATTTTGTTGAAAATGGCTCTAACGATTTTGATTAAAATGCCATATGTTTGAGATATGTTTATGACAAATGAAACGTATATCTTGAATTTTCTGGCTATAGCCCCTGTAGTCGTATTTACTCTGGATGACTTTTGCATAACTGGTAAACCGTTAGACATAGACCGAACCATACTCTACAAAAAGTGCATATCTTGCTAAAATACACAATTTATGTCTGAATAAATTTTCTTGTAGGGTGAACCATTTCGGAGATATTCCTTGTTATGTGTGTGAGTTTCGGAAAACTTAAAAAACTTTCGTGAAATGGAACATCATTCATTTTTTATATGTCAAGTGTGCAAAGAGAACGTAATCTCAAAGCTTTAAAAGATTTGACAATCGCACAATATTCCCCTTGCACCTACAAGGAAATAAGATAATTTGTACAAATGTTTATCTCGACTAACACGAAGAAGATATCGGAATAAGAGTTTGTAAGAATGGTTAGCACAAGAGTAGAGAAAGTCATGTGAGTGCAACACATCAGATTTTTTTGTGAAGTAAATCATGTCCGAGATATTCCTTGTTATTTGAATTTTTCAATACTTACACTTTTCTAAAATGAGAAGTCATTTATTTTTATTTTTCCTGTCGGTTTTGAATGAAGAGCAATCACAGTCGCAGATATTATAATGTCTAGGGGACTTTATTATTAGAGAACAGCTACGTATATTTGTTAAATGTAATCTTCATGTAATTTCCTACCACATCTACCACTATGCCACGCATACGGATATTGCCGTACGCCACAAGCAGGCTACACGTACACCCTTTTCACCTCACTCGCAGCCATCCTTAGTACGTAATCAACCCTGTAAGCTATCCCCTTTTCTTACATGTTTTGTTATTTTGTGGTTCGAAGTGCCCCCCAAATGTATTTCCTTAGAACTATACCCGTAAGATATACAAGGCTTGTAGTTCTCGTTCTGTTAACAGGTGCTCATGCTGGGATTTGTTCAGAGCATCCGTTTCTTTCTAATGGTCTAATGCATTTATTCTAGGTTTTTCTTACTTTCCTTACGTTTTTGCTATTGTTATTTTCTCTACTACTAAGTAGAAGTGTTGTATTCCACCCAAAAATTCGATATCGAGATTTCACTGAAAATATATTTTGAGGCCCCCTGAATAAAAAAAAAAAAAAATTTAGAAAAAGGTCCTGTGTGTGAGTCTGTGGACAGCATAACTCAAAAACGAAATGTCGGTTAAAAACCAAAGTTGGCATTTCAGTTTAATGTCTTTTAAGGATATGACGAAGATTTTTTAAGAAAATTGCTCCACCCTAAACTACCCTTTACAAGGAACATTTTTCGAAAATGTTAAATTTTTTGAAAACGGCTCAAATCTTGCTAGAACAGAATTTATGTCCAAATAAATTTTTTGTCGAGTGAACCATTTCGGAGATATTCCTTGTTATTTGTGTAAGTTTTGCAGAACTAATACTTCTGCCAAATGGAACATGGTTATTTATTTTTTTATTTTAACCCTGCAAAGAGAACGGAATTTGAAAGATCTGACTATCGCTCAAAGCCTAGTGTATTCTAATATTCCCCTTGCACCTACAAGGAAATAAGATAATTTCTACAAATGCTTATCTGTATTAACAAGAAGATATAGGGATAAGAGTTTGTAAGAACGGTTAGTGCAAGAGTAGAGAAAGTCATGCGAGTGCGACACATCAGATTTTTTTATTCCCTTAGGGCAGTACTTTCCAACCATGTTTAACCATGCCTAAGGAGCCGGGGGCACCATCACCACTACTCCCATTGCTACTACTCCCAATAAAAAACCTGTAATACTATAAAGCATTTCAAAATAATTATAATTAAAATTACTTTGATTCACAACTTACATTGACTTCTAGCCATATTGTACTCAGAATAGTCGACTTTAATACAAGAGACATATTCTAACTGAACTTACACTCACAAGCACTCAAGTTATACTGGATGTTCAGTTCAAACACTGACCTCCCCTCCTTTGTCAGGACAAAGTTTTATGACACAAGCACCGTTAGGGCAACTACCCTTCTTTTGTGAGGAAAAAGTGAAAGCTCTGGTTAGGGAAGGAATGAATACCCACAACCTCAGGTAAAATATACAAAAGCATACTTCGTGGATGTGTACTGGGGAGATATTCGGAAGGAAATAGTTTTGTCTTGAAACTTGAATTAATATTAGAAATCGTCGGAGTAAAGGTTTCTTATGAAGGGCACCAGAAAAATTCATCAATAGCGCCGCGTTAGACATAACTGCTGCATAATATTATTGCATGTGGAAAGATTTAGACTCGAATAGTCCTGTAATACTATGTCGTTATCAGTATTTTGTAGTTGTCTATAGGAGTTTTCACGTTATGAAGGCACAATGGCTCTATGGAGAATCAGCGCGGCGTTGCCACGTATGTTGCGCCGCAGCGATTACCGTGGTTTTGCTAGTTGATTCCTGAATTACTGTTCAAATCTATCGCTGTCCATTTCATCATGATAATCAACAGAACCTTTTTTCAAGAAAACAAGTTTTGCACCCTGTACAAATCGTACCATCCACATGCAATATTACAAATCGTGGTCCCCGAGCAGTAGGTGATTTAAGACCAGTGGACAACCCGGCCAAAAGCACTTCCTATCCTTCCAAATTTTTGATACAGTGTGCCCTACATTTACCCAACTTTCATCAAGGTACACGATTTTCCTTACCTCTTTGCTGAATTGTTTTATTTTCCGTAAACAGGAATGTCGCCGCACTATAATGTATAATTTGTCTCAACCATAAACGATTTATTTCATCTGCTTTCAAAATGAAATTCCATTTCCTCCCTAATTCGGTCTGGGTGGCTCAGTTGGTTAGACGCTGGCCTACTGATCCCAAGGTCGCGGGTTCAAACCCGGCCTAGGCCGATGGTTTTTAAGTGTGCTTAAAAACGTCAGCTCCATGTCAGTAGATTTACTGGCATGTAAAAGAACTCCTGCGGGACAAAATTCCGGCACACCGGCGACGCTGATGTGATCCTGGCAATTGACAGCGTCGTTAAACAAGAAAATAATTTAATTTAATTTCCTCCCTAAGCTATAAAATGTTGAATATTTAAAATTTGGCAGGTCCTCATCCTCACTGACTTTTTTCAACACGGTCAGAATTGTAGGGGGAGTACTTTGAAATAGAAATTTAGGAAATTTGTGCTATATTTGCGTTCAAAATGATCATATTTTATCTTCTGCTGGTTTTGCATGTAAGCCACGGTGTAGTGATGGGACCCTCTTTACATTCTTTTCTTAATATAAAAAAATGTAGGCCTACTTACACCAGTCGCCTTATGAAGTTCACTAACAATAAACGAGTCACTGTATCCGGGGTTCTTTTTCTTTCAATAATCATACACTCTAAGAATTGTTTTCCGGTCGCCACTTTTAATAATTTCGCCTTTTTTTCTGCGATCCATTCCGCACTGATCACTTAACTGCAATGCACATAATTACCAGAGAGCTTGTAAAACTCGCTCACGCCTCACATTCCCAAAACCTATTGAGAACTTGCGCTGAAGTACAATGGTTTATCGGCCCTTCAACTGTCACACCACATCTGGTTTTCATCATCTCCAAGACACGAGGACCGGCTTTAGTCCGGCGCGCCGCAAACATTTCCCTTTAAATGGCGATTCATGGATACTTCGGTACTGGAGACGTTCTATATGTGTATAAAAAATAATTTCATTATTTCCTTGACAACTTTGTCGCTGGAAGTTTTTACGTGGACTTACAGAACGAGAATTAGCCAGCGAGGACAAGAAGATCAAAATTTTCGAAAAATGTTCCATGTAAAGGGTAGTTTGGGGTGGGGCTATTTTCTTCAAAATCTTCGTGTTGCATCCTTGAAAGATATTAAACTTAAATACCAACTTTGGTTTTTAACCGATTTTTCGTTTTTGAGTTATGCTGTCCACAGACTGACAGACAGACTAACACACAGACACACACACACGGACCTTTTTCTAAAAATGCTTTTTTTTTTTGGATTCAGGGGACCTCAAAACATGTATTTCCGGTGAAATCTCGACATCGAATTTTTGGGTGGAATACAAACTAAGTGGATGTCATATTAAAAGAATGAATAGAGAGCGATTACCATTCCATTTTAATACTTAAAAACCAATAGGGAAAATAAATGTTGGAAGGCCGAATAAACTATGGCACGAACAAGATATATAGATTGCTGCAGATAAACATGTTTAATGCATGAGGGAATAAGAAGATATTACTCAGGTACGAAAACCATGAAAACAGTGTTGTTTCGCTCTTATAGCAAACATAAAAAGAATCACAACTTCGTGTACAATGGTGTTTGAAAAGCAGTTTTGTCGTCGGTTTTCAAAACATCACGTTACACCTCAGAATGAACTTGGCACTTCCCAGCCAGCTCATTCACTTGCGAGGGCGTGTCGGGACGCTCCGGCGAATAATATGCAACAAGGTTGACATCATCTGTTGCGTTTCGTCATGCTATTGGCGCAACTTGCAGCTGAGCGAACGTGCTGGTCGTCAAAGTCTACTGAATTTTAACATTCTCCTTGCATCTACAAGGAAATAAGCAATAAGATAATTTGTACAAATGTTTATCTTAACTAACACGAAGATGATATAGGAGTAAGAGTTTGTAAGAATGGTTAGTACAAGAGTAGAGAAAGTCATGTGAGTGCAACACATCAGATTTTATATAGGTGAACTTAGAAAGGAAAGCCAATATACAAGATTTTAACCAAATACTTAAGCCGTTTCTGAGATACCGGGAATATATATACAAGAATTGCTCTGTAGAAGTGGGAGTAAGAAAGTTATCGTGTTTTTCCGCAATGGCACCTATATAGATAAACTTAAAAAAGAAAACCCTATCTGAATGCAAAATTTTACCGAAATCATATATACGAACAGGAATTGTTCGTTTAAATATATTAGATTAGGTTAGATATTACTTTGTAGCTTGTGGGAAGTATTAGAGGATATCAAGATGAACAAATTAATAATTAATATAATAAAATACTTTTATAAAAATGCTCTATCTAAAATCAAATTGAAAGTTGTATCAGAAGAAATTAAAGTAACAAAGGCCTTCCTCAGGGTTGCAGCATATCGGCCACATTAATATATTTATACATAAAGCATTATCAAATTGGAACAAACATGTTCAGGAATTGAAGTAGCAATTGAAGATGGGTCATTAGACACAATATATGCACTGTTATTTGCGGACGACCAGGTAGTAACTGCGCAAGAGTAAGAAGATGTGAAATTTATGCTTAGAAAGTTACTAGACGGAATATGATACATGCGGGCTGAAAATAAATTTAGAAAAAACATTTTATATGGGATGTAGAACAGTAACTAATAATTCTGGAAGAGCACAAAGGTTATATAAGAGGATGTGAAGAATTTAAGTATTTGGGGATGAAGTAGATAAATAGCAAAATGACTTTAAGAGCGGAATCAATAACGGTAAAATTGTAACACTAATTCCTGTGGAACAGGCATATAAGTAAACATGGAAATTTAACAGAAATTTAGAATCAAACCTTATGTCGATGGAAATAGATTTTCTAAGAAGGCCAGCAAGATGTTCAAGATTGGAAAAAATAAGAAATAATGTTATAACAGAAAATATGAATAATAAGAACTCAATATTAGACTATGTAAGATATAAACAGTTGAGTTGATTCGGACATAGAAGAATAAATAGACAGATTACCGAGAAAGATTCTGGAATGGAGTCCACCTGGAAGAAGAAGAAGAAGAAGAAGAAGAAGAAGAAGAAGAAGAAGAAGAAGAAGAAGAAAAGGATGACCTTGAAACTCATGGATGTAGCAAATAAGAACTGGAATGAGAGCAAAAGGACTGGAAGAAATGAAATGGATGGATAGCAATGAGTGAAGAAGATTCTTTAGGTAGAGAAAGATGTGTAAACATCGAAACTCTGTACATAAATAAAAAATCTGATGTGTTGCACTCACATGACTTTCTCTACTCTTGTACTAACCATTCTTACAAACTCTTATTCCTATATCTTCTTCGTGTTAGTTAAAATAAACATTTGCACAAATTATATTATTGCTTATTTCCTTGTAAGTGCAAGGGGAATATTGGAATACAGTAGGCTTTGTGCGATAGTCAAATCTTTTAAAGCTTTGAGATTCCGTTCTCTTTGTACACGTAACATATAAAAAAATGAACAACGATGACCCATTTCACGAAAGTTCCAAGTTTTCCGAAACTCACACACATAACAAGGTATATCTCCGAAATGGTTCACCCTACAAGAAAATTTACTGAGACATAAATTGTGTATTTTAGCAATATCTACATTTTTTGTATAGTATAATTTGGTCTATCTCTAACGGTTTACCAGTTATGCAAAAGTCGTCCAGAGTAAATACGACTACAGGGGCTATAGCCAGAAAATTGAAGATATACATTTCATTTGTCATCAAAATATCTCAAACATATGATATTTTAATCAAAATCGTTAGAGCCATTTTCAAGAAAATCAAAATTTTCGAAAAATTTTCCATGTAAAGGGTAGTTTAGGGTGGGGCTATTTTCTTCAAAATCTTCGTGTCACATCCTTGAACGACATTAAACTTAAATACCAACTTTGGTTTTTAACCGACTTTTCGTTTTTGAGCTATGCTGTCCACAGACTGACAGACACACAGACACACAGACACACACACGGACCTTTTTCTAAAAATGCTTTTTTTGGATTCAGGGGGCCTCAAAACATGTATTTCCGGTGAAATCTCGACTTCGAATTTTTGAGTGGAATACAATACTTCCCCTACTTACCAGTAGAGAAAGTAAAAATGAATCGTCTATTATGAAGGGGGAAATGAAATGATTAATGTAACGAAATTGAGGGACAGGTGACCCATGGGTCAGGAAGGTCAGCCATGGGGATCGAACCCGCGACCTCCCGAATGCGAGCCACACCTCCTGAGCCATCCCGCGCGGTTGGCTTGTCTTACTTTTACATGTATTTTCTGTAGGGTAGCAATAACCATTTTCCACCTCATGACATTCTCAACAGAAGGTTAAAGCCAACTTTAACGCTCTTATATGACTCCAGTATGTTCGTATTGTAGTGTCCAAGTTTTGCAAATTCCTTTTAGTTATTTAACACTTTCAATTAGAAGGTATCTTATAGCTTCTGTTCGTCGGAAAGAAATAGACCCATTACGGATCGCAGTTGCAAGGTGAACACGCGTTCCAATACCTCATATTTCTTCAGGAAGAACAGTGCTTTTCACTGATAAAGGACTTGTCAGAACCGATTGAGTGATTTTAGATATTACCCCATATACCCACGCGCGCACAATTTTTTTAAGCTCAAATAAACGCTGGAGAACGTTATTTTAATTCATTTTTATAAACAATATCAGAATATGTTAGAAACGTGCCGCTGCACTCTTGCTGAAAACCAACAATGAAGGAAAAGAGTCTGTGGGGATTGCGTTGTTTTCTTATAGCGGTACAGTCTTCTGTGGAGGGCGACTATCCCGTTCTAGTTTGCAAGTATACCTTTATTTCACACCATCTTCTTTGTCTATGTGTGTATACTGCTACATTTCAGGCTCTGTTTTAAGCGACTCTTGACCTGATGTATGTTTCTACTTCCGATACAAAGGTAAGACACGAAGTCGGTCGTAAGGAGCAAGGATTGCGGGTTTTTCCGCCTGTTAATATCCGGGTTTCTTGGGGGAAGTAGGGGGGAAAGAGGCACGAGGCAGCGTCAAGAAAACAAAAACCTACCGCTAGGTGCGGCATTCAATTGTAAGCTGTGGTGTGCCCGAGATACCGCGCCACTGCCTCACCATGGGAAGGCTTACTGTTGTGGGTAAGTTTGCACAAAACAATTGCTTTACACTCGTAGAAAATTAGGCAGGGGATTCCCCTCTAAGCTTGTTTTAGCAGTATAGGTCACTGAGATGAAGTAGTGCTAGCTGTGGAAGTAACTTACCAGAATGACAGTCCTATTTTGAGGTTATCTGTCGCATAGACTATTACAATTTACGTACGTAGACTTCGATTTTGAGATTTCCTCGCAAATATATGCTATATAGAGTCTAAGAGCAGATACATATTACTAATGTATCTCTGTATGAATATACTACACAATATAAATACATCTGATGTGTTACACTCACATGACTTACTCTACTCTTGCACTATTCTTATAAACACTTATTTCTGCATCTTCATGTTAGTCCAAATAAACAAGAGTAGGGAAAGTTATGTGAGTGCAACACATCAGATCTTTTATTCATGGGCCTCGAAACGCATGAAATCTCAACATCGAATTTTTTGGTCGAATACAACACTTAACTATACGTAGAAAGTAAAAATGAAACCTTTTATGAACACTTAATTTGACATTTAAGTCAAGAAGGTGAGAATTGTGCTTCAAAGGTATTTTATTACTTTTCATATCGCTTTCCTACTGCACAAAATTTCATTCTATCTAAAAATTCGATATCGATATTTCACCGCAGCGGTACCTATTGTTGTCCCACGAATATCACCAACATCAAACTTTTCAGAGAGGAGTGTATGCGCATGTGCCCAGGAGCGGCACAACTCAAAAACAGAAAATAGCATAATGCCACTTATTTTCAAACTTTATATGGTATTGAGACGTAGAACTGGAACTTAAAAATTCAATGCCACAACTGGGATTTGAACCACAGACCTTCCGCTTACCGGGCGGATGCACTAACCACTGAGCATCCTAATTGTGGCATTGAATTTTTAAGTTCCAGTTCTACCTCTCAAACTTTGCCCACACACGGCTTGTGTGTTTAAAAACACCAACAGTAAGTTTGTTGGCATAAATAAATAAATAAATAAATAATAATTTATATGGTATTGTTTAAGGAGATAGACTAAGATTTTTAGGAACTACCTTCCATACATTAAAAACCCCTTTATAAAGATTTTTTTATTATTTATCACTTTCTTAACAGTAGCTCTAAAAGTTCGGAATAAAATCATCTTTTATTTTCTGTAAATCACCTAGGAATTAGTCTTTAATATTAATGAATTTTATATAAATAGAAAAAACCACAAGCGATACACAAAAATTTGTTCTTAGAAAAATATAGGTCTCACTTAAAACTAAGCTTTATAAGAAAATGTGCCATTAAGAATTCCCGAGATAGTTCGAATTTTGGAGATATGTTCCGCCATATTCTTTTAAATATTAAATGGAAATCCAAGGCTAACACACCGATGTGGCCTTTTAGGATAGATAAATGGCAAAATAGCCAACATTTTACTTTATTTTACTTCTTGAAAATTGAAATAAATGTTTTCTCTTTAATGTAATATTATATTTCATTTGTAATTTAAATATAGTTTTAAAAATTATATCTATTGCCTCTGCCATTTCTAAAGAAAATTCTGCACCACTTAAAAAAAAATCATATCTTACACTCATATTTTAGAAATGGTTTTATTTACAAATTGGAAGCACTTCCAGATATCGGAGCTCCCTATGTCGAATCAATGTGATTTATTCTTTGTAAATACATCCCTTTTTACTTTGAACATTTGTTTAAAGTGAACCATTGAAGGTAGTTAAAGGGATTCTGGGACTGAAAAATGACCGAAAAATTATCATATTGACTATTTTTAGGTTTATCCATATAAATGTTCCCCAAAAGTACAGTCATTGGTTGGCAGTAACATCTTTAGATTCCGCCATTTTTAAAGAACTAGTGCAGACTTTAAATGCCATGTGCACTAATTTAAATGTCCCTTTTCTGATTAAATTTTCGACAATATTTGAACAAGAGATGGTCCATAAGGGGTTAAAAATCAAACAAATTCAGCGGAATACAGTGTCAAGTGACTTCTCGCGTCAAGGGAAAAGCTATGAATCTGAGGAAAAAGACGACTAGACAAAACAGGGAAGTTGTGACAAACAGGCAATCTGACTCATGATTATGGCGCATGTGTGTGTTGAGAAATTGATTTTTATCCACTTCACATTTTTAATGCACTATCTACTTCATGCGCATTAAATTTTGTACTATGTTCCTAGAACTTTTACAGAAATGCAAAAATTATCTTATTGCTTATTTCCTTGTAGATGCAAGGAGAATATGGGAATACAGTAGGCTTTGAGCGATAGTCAAATATTTTAAAGCTGGTCGCTAAAAGAAGGCTTAGAAATGCAATCTCTTTGCACGGCCAAGAAAGAAAAAAGCGAACAATGACCTTCCATTTGAGAGAAGTGTAAGTATTGCAAAACTCACACATTAAAAACAAGGAATACCTCGGAATTAGTAAACTCCACAAAGAAAATTAATATGAAATAAACTGTTTAACGAGATCTACATTTTTTGTGTTTGTCAGACTTGATCTATCTCTTACAGTGAACAGGACTACATGGACTATAGCCAGAAAATTCAAAATATGCATTTCATTTGTCATAAAAATGTTTAAGCATATTGCATTTTAATCAAAATCGTTAGAGCCACTTTCGAGAAAATAAAAATTTTCGAAAACTTTTCCATGTAAAGGGTAGTTTGGGATGGAGGAATTTTCTTCAAAATATTCGTTTCACGCCCTTAAAAGATATTAAATTTAAATACCAACTTTGGTTTTTAACCGAATTTTCATGTTTACTTTCTCTACTGGTAAGTAGGGGAAGTATTGTATTCCACCCAAAAATTCGATGTCCATATTTCAAGCAAAATGTGAATATCCTACGTCACTCCAGAGCCTACATCGGCGGTGCTGAGCCTAACGGCATGACCCAATACGTGCGGTTGTCTCTGAAGCTCTTCAATCGCTCAGTGGACTCGAGCCATAAGGTCCTCCGCTGACGTTACAGGAGTACCATACTCTTCATACAACTCTACAGAAAATAGTCGAGTGGCGTCAGATCTGCCGATCGTGCTGGCCAAGGAACTGGTCCACGTCTACCAACTCATGGATTTGAATATGTTACGTTGAGGTGATTTCGCACATTTGCATCAAAGTGTGCTGGAGCTCATGTCGGCCATTTTAACAACTGTGTTGCACTGCTGTTAAAACGTCACTGTACCGGAATATACATAAGTAACGCAGTAGGATGCGCACCAAGGTCTCTATGGAGGAATTTAACGCATGCGCAGGAATGCTATGCTCAGGTCGTTCATCCCAGTACACAGATGGCTAAAGGGCTGCATACCTTCCCTATTAAGATACCAAAACGAACGTTAACAAACTGTCACAATCGTTTGTTCTCAAACTTCGACGCTCTAAGCGTCCAAACCGTGCATTTCCGCACAGGGGTTCCTATTTGAAAACCGACCAGTTTGCTATCCCTCAAAACATACCAAGCATTGTCGGTGGGGTGGATTTTTTTGGGGGTGGGGGACACCTAAGAAACCTAAGCTTATATAAATGATCATAGCACATTCGCGTGCTTTAGTGTCAATTAGTGTTCACCATGTATTTTTCGTAGTTATAAATAAAGGAATGATGTATGTGCTATCTTCAGTGATAAATGGGAACTGAGGCGAGAGTGAGGCGAGATGAGGAAAGGACAAAATGTGACACAAGTGTAATAAACATATAATACATTTTCCAAGAATTCTACCTACCAAAACAGCAATTTAGTTTCTGCAGTTCCAATTATAATGAATCCAGAATAAAAATTGTGCTTTAGTTATACAAATGACGCCATCTAAAGTATCAGCCATTGTTTCCACGTGAAATCACAGTGTAAGATTACGTTTTAGCCATTGGCAAACTAATTGGTCCAAGCTGCATACGATTTTGCGCTTTTCAAATGCATGTAATTAGCAAATTAAATCATGGTCAAGACGTAATATGTAAATATCCTAATATGTAAACAAATAATGAATCATTAAATATCAGAGCACTTGTTGCAAAAACAAAAAGGCTCATTCTTTCAAATGTGTGTCCAACAATACCAAACCATATCATTGACCAACACTTCGCAGTACTCGAGGTTAAGCCTACTTCATGCATAGTTCATATTCGTGCAAGAATAAATGAATCAGGTTTTACATACACCCTAAGTTTTAGAAGACAAGTGTGTGTAAATTCAAGTGACCTAGAAAATCTTCCTGACAGTATGGAGATTAACCACGATGGTACCAGTTATTGGATTCATTTTTCACCAGAGTGCAACCTGTTTCTTACGTAAAAGGAAAGACATCTGGGCAGTGCAGTTTCAGGTCGAAGCAAACCACGAAGATTCAGTCATTGCTCCAACTCAAATCAAATCACAAACTTTCAACAATTAAAGCGAGGTAACAAAGCTATATTTGAGTACTGCCAAATTTCCTGACCTGAACAAGAAACAAAGCACAAAAGAAATCCCACAAACAGTTGATTCATATTGCAAAACAAACATGGTAATAAAGCAAAATCCAGACACGAAATCCTCTGATCGTGCTAAACAAGACATGAATTCCTTTGCTAACGAGCCACAAATAAACAAAGACAAGCAAAAAATCAAAGAAAACTTTGAAAACGGACCGGAAACCTCACTTGTTCACCTGAAATGTGCACAATCTACAAGTAGCACATCTAAAACGCAACTGGAAGAACGAGATTTCTGTGACTTTTTATAAGAAAGACATTTCTGATAACTATGAAACAAGTAATACCAGAGTCATAAACAACTAATAAAAATATAAAAAGAAAAACTATAGACTACGAAAACAAGAATCAGGCGAGGCAACGTTATCGGTGAACTAACTAATGGAGGAAAACCCAGACGAATTTGTTATAAAGTATCTGCAACTACTTAGCTTTCTTAAATTGTCGTTGAAGTTTCATAATGGCCCTCAGCTACACCAATGATATTTGGGACTCTCAAACGCAATTAGAAAGCTCTCTCCCAATTTCACAAATCGTGGAATTAAGAGCAGATGCACTAGACCAGTGTTCCACAACCTTTTTTACTTTCTCTACTACATATAAGTAGACGAAGTACTGTATTCCACCCAAAAATTCAATGTCGAGATTTCACCGGAAATATATGTTTTGAGGCCCCCTGAATCCAAAAAGAACATTTTTAGAAAAAGATCCGCGCGCGCGTGTGTCTGTTAGCCTGTGGACAGTATAACTCAGAAACGAAAACTCGGTTAAAAACCAAAGTTGGTATTTAAGGTTAATGGTTTTCAAGGACGAAATACATTAAGAACAAAATTTTGAAGAAAACATGCTACTCTTCACATGGAAAATCTTTCGAAAATGTTGATTTTCTTGAAAATGGCTCTAACGATTTTGATAAAAATGTTATACGTTTGAAATATTTTTATAGCAAATGAAATGTATATCTTGAATTTTCTGGCTATAGCCCATGTAGTCCTGTTTACTCTGGATGACTTTTGCATAACTCGTAAACCCTAAGAGATAGACCAAGTCTTACTATACAAAAAATGTAGATCTTGGTAAAACACACAATTTATGCCTGAATAAATTTTTTGTACAGTGAATCATTTCCCTGTTACTTGTGTGAGTTTTGGAGAACCTATTCTCCTGTCAAATTGAACATCGTAATTCATTTTCATGGTGCTAACCGTGCAAAGAGAACGGAATTTGATAGCTTTAAAAGATTTGAGTATCGCTCAAAGTCTATTCCCATATTCTTCTTGTACCTAGAAGAAGATAAACAGAAGAAGATAATTTCTGCAGATGTTTATCCCTACTAACACGAAGAAGATATAGGAATAAGAGTTTGTAAGAATGGTTATTACAAGAGTTGAGAAAGTCATGTGAATGCAATATATCACATTTTTGAACTTACTTTGCACACAGGTGGCTGATTCGTGACGCAATCGTTGACCAAGCAAGCCTCATTTCTTTATCGATGGATTTGGGGGTTTCTCTCTTAGATGTTTTAATTTCAGTTGTAGAGAAGCTCAATTCACATAAATATGTAGTTGAAATGGTAATAAAGATGAACTGTTTCGAATAGGCACTTAAACTTGGAAAGGATATGAGCCAAGTGAATAATAACATTAGCAAGGTTCTTATTAAGTGCAACGATGCTAATAATATCAAACCATATTTTCTACTTACATTACGCTGCGTCTTTGCCTTCCTCGCCGTCACTGTCATTTTCACTCGCGTGTATACATATATAACGAACGAAGCATTGTCACCTACAGCAAAGCTTGTAAAATTAGACTATACCTATAAACCACACGGGTAAATCCGTACCAAGCGGATAGATACCGTGGCCACTTTACCATCCGCCTGGGTTATCCCAGGCGACTCGAACTTACTCCTGGATTCCTGGATTTCCAGTTGAAATTTTCGCTCCTTTTGCATGGTGTGCTGAACACTTGAATCTGTATTCGTACACACTCTCCCAACACTTTGTACAGCCATGCAGGGAGTCACATTTTGCTTTCTTACAGCATACACAAAATAAAATAATAGTTCTACAATGGATCCCTTCCCACTGCGGTATTGTTGGAAATAAGACGGCAGATTCGCTAGCCAAAAAAGAGACTTCCACCTTCGGAACTGATAATGATCCTACTATCACACAACGGAATGGATTTGTTGCTCAGAATTACTTAATTTCGCTATAAAACTGTACAAATACTCTCACACACGCGCTCTGAAACAGACTACGTCTGGTTGGTCAGAAAACGCGTGAGTGTGACGTCATTGGATGTGTCTTCTGCGCAAGAGCTTTCGTTCGTGACGGCGGCTTTAACATTGATCTACGGACATCAGCTACTCCATAGATGGCGGAGACATTGTCCTATTCATGAACAAGGCTTTAATCTCTGACCCATGTTATCCTCTACGTCTCGACTTTATCACTTTTCTACAAATTGAGAGAATAGCGTGATTGCAGTATACACAATACTCCATCCCGAAACTGCAGCAAACTCAACTGGAAACATCGCCCTCGATACAGAGGAATTCAAAAGGATGGTTTGCCACCGTGCCCTTGTGGAGGCCCTTAATATACACCTCTCAAACAATAACTATGCACCTTCTCAATGGAAAGAGGTAGTACATAGGAAAGGTCACCGATCACGCCAAAAGCCCGCAGAGTGTGGAAAATCGGTATGGCGTCCTAAAGGAGGTTTGCATCTACCGGGCAAACTGATCCCCAGGCCCAGTGAAGCGTCTCATCTCTGGAACACCAAAAGAAGTCCCAATGGAATCCGTATCAAATAATACCGGACCTGGACCAACTCCAAGAGCAGCCAAACCTCTGCCTATGTACTTGCGGTAGTCAGAGGATGGCAGAAAACTAAACTCCTTTCCTGGACCGGAGGGCACATTTACGCTGTGTAACGCGGTGGCCATTCTGCCTACAGATCCAGAGGCACATCACCAAATACGAAAATGGTTGGAGGAGAAAAATATTTCATGCGTTGCCACCCTCCTAGCTGAGGAGAAACAGCTCCACGTCGCCCCTCAACGACTTCACTTGGCAATCAACTCTACAACTACATTCAGGGTCTAGCCCTGATCTGGCAACAGAGGGCGGCAAAAGTTACCCTTTGATGTCAAGTCGTCACCTGCTGCAAGGAACTATGGACTCAACAGGTGTTCCTCTCTGATGAGTACTACCCTCACCAATAAATACTGGGTGGCACGAGATAAAATGACTTTGGCCTCATTGAAAGCATAATGCAACCCCACAGTATATGTTAGTGATTGTTCATTTGTTGTTTCTGGTAAGTACGTATATGCATTGTCATTAGTATGGTTAATGATGTATATCAAAACCCTGCATTGAATAAATAAATACATATACATTAACTACGCATCACCTTGCAGAAGGGAACACTTGGTTTCGGAGCACTTTCGTATAAAGTACCACTTTTGTACCTAATTGTTTTGCATTTGATAGTGTTATAAAATTCATGTGTGTAAATTCATACAGGTGTACTTGAATTCCAGTTTCACGTTTGAAAGTTTGTGAGATCGAGTAGCTACGTAAGTCTGAATTTGCATGTTTCATTAGTTCATGTTTTGTATTTACATATTTCAGTAGGCATAACGGCGATATTGCTGCTCAGCTGTGTTCAACTCGAAGCTAAGGAATGCACACACGCTGCACCAGCTGCACCACCGGTAGAATACGACGATTATGAAGATGAGTTCAAGCCCCTGCCCAATAATCCATATGTGGATGAATTTGACTGGCATCTCAGCAAAGTAAGTATCTGTTTACGGAATGCTCTGCTTGGGTAATCCCCCCACAAATTCAATTATCGCTATTTTCTTGACACCTGAATTTCTTTCATGAGAAACTGAGATCTAAACAGACGATGTATGCGCTTCAAGAATTAAGTTTGTGCCCATTGCATAACATTGCAGATACATATCGAATCACCTAAATATGACATCGATCACTCCATATTCATAAAACTGAGAGTGGCAGTAAACATTTCATCAAAAGTTTAAAGTTGTTTATGAGTCAACTCCGCCATGGGCGTCCCTGGCTGAAAATTATTGCGGAGGCGTTGCAATTTTCAAAAGTCAGGTGTAGGGGAAATGTATGTTCCTACTTTGCATTTAATTTTCACCATTGATAAATTTATAACTAAGGTCCAGATTTCTAAGCACCAAAAAATAAGTAGCATGCAAATAAGCACCAAAAATTGTGAAAAAAGCACGAAATTAAGCAAAAACAAATTTTTGAGATAATCAATTTTTCTCAAAACTTTTCAAAGTACAGGGTAGTTTAAGGTGGAGGAATTTTCTTCCAAATCTTCGTGTCGTATCCTTGAAATATATTAAAATTAAATACCAACTTTAGTTTTTAACCTACTTTTCGTTTTTGAGTTACACTGTTCACAGATAGACAAAGACACTCTCACAGACCTTACTCTAAAGCTGCTTCTTTGGATTCAGTGGGCTTCAAAACATATTTCCGGTAAAATTTTGACATCCATATTGACCATATTTCCCCTTCTTACTAAACGTTGTAGAGAAAGAAAAAATATAAACTAGAAAGCTTGTTACAAAATACAAAATATTCTTAGGAAATATAAAAGTTTCTGAAGTAATTATTTTGTCAACACCTAGAGTGGGGAAGTATTGCGTTCCAGCCAACATCTGAGTTTTCACTAGAAATGTACGATTTAGGGTCTGTTAAATAAAACGGATTTCCAAATAAAAAAAGTTCCTTATATACAAGGTGATTAAAATGCTGTTACAAGTTTGGGGATGGGTTCCTTACACTAAAATAAGAAAAAAGCTGAAAAGAAATATATGTTTTGAGACCCCCTGAATCCAAAGAAAGCATTTTTAGAAAAAGGTCCGTGTGTGTGTATGTGTGTGTGTGTGTGTGTGTGTGTGTGTGTGTGTCTCAGTCGCTGGACAGCATAACTCAAAAACGAAAAGTAGGTTAAAAACCAAACTTGGTATTAAGTTTAATGTCTTTCAAGGACGCGACACGAAGATTTTGAAGAAAATAATCCCACCCTAAACTACCCTTTACATGGAACATTTTTCGAAAATTATTTTCTTGAAAATGACTAACGATTTTGATTAAAATTTCATATTACTTAGATATTTTTATGACAACTGAAATATATATCTTGAATTTTCTGGCTATAGCCCCTGTAGTCGTATTTGCTCTGGACGACTTTTGCATAACTGGTAAACCGTTAGAGATAGACCAAATCATACAATACAAAAAATGTAGATCTTGCTAAAATACACAATTTATGTCTGAATAAATTTTCTTGTAGGGTGAACCATTTCGGAGATATTCCTTGTTATGTGTGTGAGTTTCGGAAAACTTAAAACTTTCGCGAAATGGAACATTGTTGTTCATGTTTTTATATGTTAAGTGTGCAAAGACAACAGAATCTCAAAGCTTTAAAAGATTTGACTATCGCACAAAGCCTACTGTATTCTAATATTCCCCTTGTACCTACAAGGAAATAAGCAATAAGATAATTTGTGCATATGTTTATCTCAACTAATACGAAGAAGATATAGGAATAAGAGTTTGTAAGAATGGTTAGTACAAGAGTAGAGAAAGTCATGTGAGTGCAACACATCAGGTTTTGTATGAAACAATAATAATGATGTTATGTGTTTTTTGTGAACAGCTACTGCACTTAAAGGAGCCAGGGAATGTGATGATGTCACCCGTTGGAATCAAGGTGCTTCTTGTCATTCTGTATGAAGTAGCGGAAGGAAAAACAGCCGAAGAACTTATGCATGTCCTCCGAGTTGGCAGTAATAAGACGGATGTTCGCCTACGATTTTCCAATGCTATCAAGTCTTTACAGGTATGTACGTAAAAGGATGTAACACTTCTTTCCTGAACGATTCAAGAATTCATTAAATGTTACAAATCTCCACGGTTTATTGCGAGAGCTGTAAGATTTCCTGATACAGACCATTGAATGCGTAATAAAGGAAAATGAAAATGGGAACTCCACTGCATTGTGTAAGCACTATCAGTTCAGTCCCTTTAAGAAGAACACTCCTTTTGTCACTTTGTCCTTATTGTTAGTTTGAGTAGATTATTTTCTGTAAAAAGACTTGGGAGGTAAGTTATATCGACAGAGTCAAATAAATTCCGGACCGCCTGCGCGGTGTTTTGCCTGTCAACGTCGTTGTCTGCCGCTATTATAGAAAGCCGCAGATGAAACCATACCTTTAAAGGCCTTACTTGTCAAGTTTACGAAAGGAGATTGTTATTGGAGCTATGAACAACCTAATATTGTACATGAAGTACGCCTTCGTGATGAAAAAATTGGTGTATGGTACGCCATTAGCGGTCCAATTTTTTTCTTGAATCAACAGTTGATGCCCATACATATGTAATCACAATTTTGTCTCCTTTTGTTAGAGAATTAACAGACTGGGAGCGTCATTTTGCCCTATTTCAACAACGCTCTGCAACAACTCATATAGCTAATCTTTCGATGAGGACAATTGAAAGTGTGTTTCAGGACGGAATTATTAGTACAAATTTGGGGCACCCTCGTTCCCCGACTTCTATCTCTGGGGTAACTTAAAAACATGAAGTGTACAAGATAAACCCACACACCCTGGAAGAATTAAAACAAAATATCCGCCTGGAAACTTCCCAATGTCAACTACGCCGAGTGATGGATAGTTTCCTAAAGAGGTGACAAAAACGTATGGACAACTACGGTGGTCAGTTTCAGCATCTCCTTTTGTAAATAAAGCCCTAAAAATAACCTTAAATATGGTTTATGGTTTCATCCGCGTCTTTCTATGATAGCGGCAGACGGCAACGAGCGCCAAGGACGCGGACAGGCAAAACACTGCGCAGCCCGTTCACTTTTGTCTCTCTCGGTATGAATCATTAACAATATGAAAACTACTGGGGACATAGAAATGAAGTTGTGTAGATACACATGATAGTAATTTAATGTGTTAATTGAGATATAAATTTAAAAAGCATATGTTAATAAATGTAGAATTTATGAATTTCACCTTTGTGTGCCATTTAATGACCACAAGATCAGTATGTGAGTAAAACAATAGACAAATAGAATCATAGGTGCCAAAGGAATAACTGATGAATTATTGAGAGCTATTTATTTACAGTAGGAATTTTATTTTCTGAGACCCTTTCGCGGGTGTGCAAATAGAAGTGAGGGTGACAAAGCTGTGATTTCATAATATAGTCAACTTAGGATCAACAATAATTGTGAGTTAATTATAAGATGAAGCATAACAAAATATACATATGTGTAGCTGTTTGGGTAAACTACCAAAACACATCAATGTCAACATCTGGTGTCATTAAGTGTCTCCTAAGGGCCGCCACTTCTCTACTCAAGTGTACCTTCCTCCATGCCAGCAGGCTACACGGTGCAGTTGAAACTAGTAAACAGCACTGGACGGGCGTTCAGAATGACTAAGCGCGCGTCTCATCAAGAATGGGAAGAATAGAGGGCAATCAGAAGAAGAATAATATAACGAAAAACTATTTTGTTTAATTTGTTTATTTTAAGGATAGTATGTAGATATATTTGGGTTTACATACTGCTTGGTGCCTCGTATTTTCGAAACTTAATTATGTGAAAAGCAGATCCAGTCTTACATTAACAGATATTAAAGTATTTTATGTTCTTCGGCTGAGTTGCTAGGCTTTGAAACCTGATTTAAATAAATCTGCACAAATGGGGCTCATTTTTTCTTTCTCTACTACGTATAGTAGAGGAAGTATTGTATTCCACCCAAAAATTCGATGTCGAGATTTCACCGGAAATATATGTTTTGAGACCCCCTGAATCTAAAAAAAGAAGCATTTTTGGAAAATGTGTGTGTGTGTCTGTGGACAGCATAACTGAAAAACGAAAAGCCCGTTAAAAACTAAAGTTGGTATTTAAGTTTAATACTTTTCAAGGATGTGACTCGAAGATTTTGAAGAAAATTGCTTCACCCTAAATTACTGTTTACATGAAAAATTTTTCGAAAATTTTTATTTTCTTGAAAATTGCTCCAAGGATTTTGGTTGAAATGCCAAGTTGAGATATTTTTATGAGAAATGAAATGTATATTTTGAATTTTCTGGCTATAGCCCCTGTAGTCGTATTTACTCTGGATTACTTTTGCATAACTGGTTAGAGAAAGACCAAACCGTACTATATAAAAAATGTAGATCTTGCTAAAACACACAATTTATGTCAGAATAAATTTTCTTGTAGGGTAAACCATTTCGGAGATATTCCTTGTTATGTGTGTGAGTTTCGGAAAACTTAAAACTTTCGTGAAATGGAACATCGTTGTTCATTTTTTATATGTCAAGTGTGCAAAGAGAATGAAATCTCGAAGCTTTAAAAGATTTGACTATCGCACAAAGCCTACTGTATTCTAATATTCCCCTTGTACCTACAAGGAAATAAGCAATAAGATAATTTGTACAAATGTTTATGTTAACTAACACGAAGAAGATATAGGAATAAGAGTTTGTAAGAATGGTTGGCACAAGAGTAGAGAAAGTCATGTGAGTGCAACACATTGATTTTTACTATTAAAATGCGTCGTGTATTTGTAGGGGCAAACAACGGTGTAATGTACAGCTTGGACTTGAACACCCTGTGCTGTTCTGTAATGTGGTGTGGGAGCAGTTGCTACCCTCCTCTCTTTTCCTTATTGACACGCCTGCCCTAAACGAAGGAAAAAGTGAGTGAATCTTCTTTCGCGTTTTAAAAATTCTTATCAGGCAATATCTCACAAACTATAATAGAAAGTGGAAATGAAAAATACTCGACTTCCCGTTGTATTTTCGAACTTACTGGATTATATTTTAAAGTATTTACATCCTTTATATCCTGATAGACTCTTTTCTTGAAGCAATACCTATCTATATGGATTTGTCGACGTTGTGCTTCACAAATTGCGAAGCATTAAGAAAGCTAAGTGCAGCACAAATACAGCACAAGCCGAAATAGAAGAAGTAACCTGAGCCTTGCTGACCCGAGGGGTTTTGGCAGAAAGTGTGTCGGCAGTGACCTTGTTGTTCGCAATGTCAGTGGCAATGTTACACTTTAAGGAAAGGGGTCAGACGTAACTGCAACCTAACACAAACGCCCACCTGACACAAACACGAACCTTTCCTCCTTCGAGATATTGGTTGTCAGTAAAATAGCGCATTAGCTCACGAGAAACGTACAGAACGCTTAACCAAAATTGACCACTGATTATTTTAATCAATGCTGTAGCATTTTCGCCGAAAATTCACGTTTAAAGGTTTTTTAACTTCATGCCAAAATATTTTACACGTTAGTAAACGTGTGTGTATGTGAGCAAATACAAGTTTCATGTTTGATTCGCAAATTTTTAATGATTTAAGGCGAATACTTTCAAGAATTCCCCTACTCCAAAAAATCCTTTAGGAAAGTTCTCAAAAATATTGATTCCAAATTTATTTTCATTTTAATTATGCACATATTAAGTCGGTTCAAAGTTCAACCAGAGGTTACAGTAGATGTGGTTCATAGATCGTTAATAATAATATTAACCCTCGTATTACAAAGGGGGCTCCTCCCCTTTATGCCCCTAATGACCAAGTTGTCGACGGGCCCTTAAATCCGATACCTCCTTTATGCCCAACTTCTGTTGTCTCTTTTAATTTTTTGATTAAAGGCACGCAGTTAATAATTATTGTCAATTACTGTTTCTACTACTGAGTTGCGTATTTGTTTCAAATTGTTCATTGTTGAACTTTTTGAGAAAAATTACTGAGATATCTTATTACCAGTGGTGGTCACCTCCGGTGGTAGTATAAGCTCTGTAATTGCTCATTGTGATACTAGTGGTGGTCATAGGTAATCTAAGTTATGAAATAAGGCTTGGTAATGCTGGAGTTAGGTCTCTGAATGGCAAGTGGAGAACGCTCTGAAAGTTATGTAGATATTGGACCCTGAGTGTGACTTGACAGTGATCAATGTATGAGGATTATCGTGAGTTAACTGTTGTGTCCCACATGAGTACTTCCTCTTATCTCTCAAAGTCCTGTAATCAGAACCTGGATGTGGGTGCAAGGACATGCTGGTACTTTGTACCTTCCCAACTACTAGGTATTGCATTCTACAAAACATTCGATATCGAGATTTCATTGGAAATGCATGTTTTTGCACCCTGAATCTAAAAATGGAATTTTTAGAAAAAGTCCACGTGAGGGTGTGGGATCAGCATAACTCAATAAACTAAGATAATTTCTGCAGATAACGGTGATCCAAAAGACTCCGAACCGGCTGCCCTGTGTTTTGCCTGTACGCTTCCTCGGCGTTCGTCGCTGACTGCCGCTGTCATAGAACAGCGCGGATGAAGCCATACATTTTTAAAACAACTTTAAAAGGTTTTTCTTACCAATATTATTAAAGGAGATGCTGAAACTGGCCACCGTCGTTGTCCATACATTTTTGGCACCTCTTTAGGAAATTATCCTTTTACACCTGGAAATCTTTCTGCAAATTGCGCTTGCACTTGGCGAGCCGACTGAGTTAACACATACAAATCATAAATAAATACACGCTGTACAGTAGAAAACAAATGCCGAGTCTTAACACACTCTGTGACCAAGTATAGAACAAAATAATAAAGCACGCTGGTAATAATTCAACCACATATCATCGCCACCTCTATACTGCACTTTCAGAGCAGAGAAAAACAAGTCATCCGCGTGACCTTATGTACAGCAGCTGCTGTTATCGTGTTTCTGTGTGCGCGGCGGTTGGGATGTTTTTTGGGTCTCTGTATTTATTCCGATTAAAAGGAAGTGGATAGAGGAATAAGGTTTGTAAGAATAATTTATGCAATAGGAAGAGTTTATTAGTTCCACCTGCTGATGTCTGGCCGCTTGTTCATGGTCTCCTTGCGGGTTACATCAACCTTGGATGGGATCAAAATTAATGTGACGGATTTTCTAATAGACATACCTCTATGGTCTAATTCCTGCAAGTTTTGGATCAGATAGTAGATTTTCGTTGGATTCCTAACAGTAAATTTAATGTGAAAGAGTAGAGTGAGACTGAAAAATTCAATGACATAGCCGGGATTTGAACCACAGATGTCCCGGTCTTTGTCCGGCTGCTTTAACCACTAACCTACCATGGCCGATACGACGTTAAATTCTCCAACTCACTCGCACTTTTCGCGGTAAACTATCTACACAAGAAGATCTCAAATTATATGAGATAACATACTTTAATGGCGACTTACTATATTGTAAATACTTAAGTCCCGAGCTTCTAGTTTAACCAACTATAAGGTAAATCAATGCAATTAACTGTTGCGTCACACAATAGCCGTGTGTTGGAGAGGTTCCTACACACGCTATTGTGTGGAAGATACGGCTATTGCAGTGAATTAGTGATCTCTACCGAGAATGTTATAAGATAATTCGATAACCTGTATAGTTTGGAAGAACTACGAAAAAGGCATTACTACCATCAAGTCTACATCAATCGGTGTGAGGAGCATTATTATAGTCCAATGCACAAAGCTTTGTAAAAATGTTGCAATCGCAGTAGTGAAAGATCCAGTTTTTTAGATACTGGCATCGTAGTGATATTGAAAGCATATGATAGACTCGGCACTCGGGTATTTCCGTGTCGTATTAAGAGAGAGGTCATTTTATGGGTTTTATTGTAATAACAAAGTTTGAAATATTGGCATAAGGGATAACATGTACAAATAATTTGGATTTTACTGGTGAAGTCATTCTCGTTGAGTTTGATATGTTTATGTCTTGCACGGCATTGCACAGGTGGCAATTTAAATATCTAGCTGTGAAATTATTGCACAATAACCTAGACGTCTTCATGCTGAATCACCTCTTACAACTTGAAGCTTAAACCCGCACTTGTTAATTACATGGATGGATATAGGGTTGCCATAAGTCGCAGATTTCGCAGACAATAAGTGATTTTATGCTAAAAGACGATTGTTCTGGACGAATAGATAAAAGTTCGTGAAAGCAGTGAGTGCTAAAAATATGTTTTTATTATTAACTTGAGTTTTACCACCAAACGCCGTTCAAGTATTTCACTATTCCTTTCGATAGAAACTTCCAGATGGCAATACCGTAGCTGACGAACACAATCGATATATCGCCGATCTCGCGCTAACAGTGACAGCGGGAGCAATACTATAATCGATTCTCTGTGATTTTGTTGTTTCCGGTTCCTTTGTTTCTCTTGCCTGCCTCGTGTTTATACATTTTGTGGTTTGATCGTGGTTCACAAGAAGCGGGTGAAGTTTTTTGAAGATTGTGTTTCTGAACAGCAATATTCAGAACTGCTTGCAATTCTGCAATACTGTTTCTCTATTCCAGGGTATAATGTTAATGTGGAGGGAGCATTTTCTTTAGTGAATGCACAATGAACAGAAGAAAGGAACAGACTGGCATTAACTTCAGTCAATGCAATGCTCCAAATTCAGTATAACGTGAAAAAATGTTCAACACTCAGAGAAATATGACTGATACAAAGCCTAGTGTAAAATAGATCTAAACTGTAGCAAGACAATTATGTATACTTTAGTAATTTATGTTTAATGTTTTAACTAAAAAGTTATTTAATGCAAACTGATATTAATTTTCTTCATTAAAGACATCCCTTTGGTGACGTTAATGCTTGGATTATTATTTTTTTTTTTTTTGTCGGTCTGGATGGCTCAGTTGGTTAGACGCTTCTGATACCAAGGTTGCGGGTTCAAATCCGGCCTAGACCGATGGTTTTTAAGTGTGCTTAAAAATGACAGCTCCATGTCAGTACATTTACTGGTATGTAAAAGAATTCCTGCGGGACTCTCATGTGATCCTGGCAATTGACAGCGTCGTTAAACAACAAAAATAATGTTAAATTTGAACTAATTTTCGTCATTAATGGCAATTCCTTTGCCGACGGCGTTAATGCTTGGACTATGTCCTTGATTTTGGTTCTTGGATTATGGCAATCCTAGATGCATATAATACTTATATATTGTTTAACATAGAATGTAGGCAGACATATGAAAGTTCAATTTTAGCAGAAAGAGGAAAGATACGAACAAGAGTAGGTACAAACGGCTTCCAGGTAACGGGCGACAGGGAGTGCATTCACCTCTGAAAGAAAAGTAACAAAAGGGCTGAAAATCCCAAAACCCTTGGGCAGACGTGCTTAATTGTAAGGTAAATTTGGCCAAGCGTAAATACCGAAGGCCAAAAGTGACAGGTAGTAAAATTTTATTAGCGGGAAGAAACGAGTTATACTATTTTACTATTGTAGTATAACCTCCAACATGTATCCGAAGGGACGCAAAGTTGGTGCTAAAAAATTCGTGTTAAGTGAAAAACACAGAAAGCTTTAAAAGGTTTGACTATCGCTCAAAGCCTACTGTAATCTAATACTCTCCTTGTACTTAGGAAATAAGCAACAAGATAATTTCTGCAAATGTTTATCTTAACTAACACGAAGAAGATATAGGAATAAGAGTTTGTAAGAATGGTTAGTACAAGAGTAGAGAAACTCATGTGAGCGCAACATATCAGATTTTTAACATCCTCCAAGTAGTGTCATCGGACGGTGAATGAATGAAATGGGTGAAATGATGCTCAAATGAGCCCGAGGTCCATAGAGCTTGAAGCTTCTCAGGATAAGGGAAAACTTCGGTAAAAAGCCTTATCCGCATAACTCACCCTAAGCGAGATTTGAACTCGGGACTTCTTGGACGTGAGACAGACACGCTACTACCACGCTACAGAGGCAGGCAAAGGTATATTAGATGCACGCATATGATTGAACCATTCTAGCAGTAATATGTCTTCATATGTAGCGAAACGAAGTCTTTTAAATTTGTTTCCGGAACCTGTTGCAACAGCATTAAGGATTTTTTCTCAATTCTTAATTTTACTATCGTAGATAAAATATATTTGGGAATTCCACACTGCTCTGTAACTGCTCTTCTCTTTGTACCGCCATCCACTTTAACTCTTAAATGGTAACATGTGAAAATATGCGTTAACAGTAATGCCCATCTGGCAGACTAAGATGACAAAATCTTACATTTTATGTCCACTTTAGTGAGCCTAACAATTTAAAAGCATGATGAAATGTTGTTGTTGTTGTTGTTTTCTAGTGCCTTGCATCTGGCAATGAAGCCATTAGCATTCGTGCTTTCCAATACTTTTGAACTGTAGTTTCTTCTGATCTTAATGCTTCACAGGTCTTCAAGTGGTCTTCGTTCATTTCTGCTGGATCGTTACACAGGACACATATTGGTGAGGCTGAGATACCTATTCTGTAGAGATGACTTGCCAAGCAGTCATGATTTGTCAATAGTCGGAAGGCTGCAACAGCTGTTTTCCTTGGTCTCTGGGGGATTATATCTGGATTGGAAAGTAGTGTAATCCATTTTTTATCTTTGGCATTTGTTTCTATTTCTTGTAGATATGAATGACAAAAATTTTTTATGATCAAGCGTTTTATTGAGGAATATGAGAAATTGAATTTAGAATTTTGTTTTATTGTTGTGCCTTTCTTTGCAAGTGAGTCTGCAGCTTCGTTCCCCATGACTCCACAGTGTGCTGGAATCCATTGGAGATGAACAGTCTTATTAACTTTTTGGAGTTGTGTTAACATTTTGTAGCATTCTCTAATTTTTGTTGACTTCTTTGTAGTATTTGAACATATTCCCTGAATTGCAGCTTTAGAATCTGAAAGAATTACTGCCTTGTTAAATTTATTTAAGGGAAGATTTAATAATTGTCGGAGAGCAATGTATATAGCCTCTATTTCTCCATCATAATTTGTTGTGTCTCTGCCAACAGAATGATAAAAGGAAAAATGTGAACACGTAACTCCAGCTCCAGTAAGGTTTTCCTTCGAGGATCCATCAGTATATATGTGCAGCCATTCTTCTGTGGGATACCTAGTATTGATTGTTTCCAGAGCTAGAAGTTGATGAAATGTTAATAACAATATTTTGATTCTGTTTGCATCATATATCACAATCATACAGAAATTACAAAATTCTATGTTATCCTGCGCGAGAAAATGGCGCTAACAGTAACACCCGTCTGGGAGACTAACATGAGAAAAGTTTGCATTTTATTCCAACAATTTAAAAGCTTGATGAATTATTAATACTAATATTTTGATTCCGTTTACATCATATATTTAAAGAAATTATGCAAAAATTTACAAAATCAAATATTAGTATGTTAGTACTTTTACTTGTGAGACTTACGTGTTTATACTTATAAAACAATACTCTTGCGGAACTAAAACAGTGACGTCCACATAATTCAAAGTTCAACTCTCAACTGAAGTATAGCTGAAATATTAGATCAAACTATACCTTACATAACATAACCTTGCACATGTGCCCGCTATGCGTTGAGAATTTTGATATCCGTCTGGGAGACGAATATTACTGTTTAAGGGTTAAACTTTATCTGTACATTTAGAGCTGTCTGTTTCCTCTTTGCCACGTTTCGCGTGCTACCGTTTGTAGATTTTTATTCAGTATTCTAACTCGATTTGACTACGACTAAAAGAACACCTGACATTGAATAGTTTCTTAATGTTAATACACATATTATTGCATTTATTTAAATGTACCGTAAACGCTTATTGATGTGATAATCGCGGCTGCCGCCCTACATTTCTTGCATTCATTTCGGAAAAAAATGAATATTTAAGATACTGTAACATCGGAAGTTTGTGTTAGAATGAAAGTTAATTACCTATGGACTGAAAAAGAGTTCCTAATTCGCCTTAACCGAAATACAACTTCTCACAAGAACTAATGTATGTCTGTGTAGAAAACATATATATAATAAACAACATATACTTATAATAATACATGCATGTTTACTCATAAAATTAAGTACATCTCACGTGTTCTGTTTGAAGTTGGATATTGAAAATGTTGACATTAACAGCAGTTCCTTTAGAAATATACCTGAGGATACCCTGCCAGGTATCGTCTATTGTTCTTGGACTTCTCATATTTCACTAACTTGCACCTCATTTCTTCTAGCATTTGTTAGATACAATAGTCATTTGTAGGCAATTCATGCACACATCCTTCACCATTTCCTGGTTGATTTATCTTTGGATCTTCCACGTTCATAACGTCAGCCTTTCCTTTGTGTAGTCTTCCACACCTGGTTCTTCAACATCAAGCAATTCTTGAGCACGTCCTTGAATCTTTGCAGGAATTTATGGGATTTTAGACCTGCGTTCAATCCGTGGCTTTATCAATTTCCATGAAAAGTTAGAAATGAAATCTACCCTCTTTAAACCCTTCACATTTTTACCTTCTCTACTGGTAAGTAGGGGAAGTATTGTATTCCACCCAAAAATTCGATGTCGAGATTTCACCGGAAATATGTTTTGAGACCCCCTGAATCCAAAATAAAAGCATTTTTAGAAAAAGGTCCCTGTGTACGCGTTCGCGCGCGCGCAATATGGGAATACAGTAGGCTTTAAGAGATAGTCAAATGTTTTAAGAGCTGGTTGCTATGCGATGTCTTTGAATTTTTTTTTTGCAAGGCCAAGAGATAAAAGAAAACGAAGAACACGTTCCCATTTGAGAAAGTATATGTTTTGGCAAATTCAAACAAATGATACAGAATATCTTGGAAATGGTTCACTCGAAAGAAAAAAGAAGTGCTTGACATAAATTGTGTGTTTTAACGAGATCCACATTTTTATTTAGTAAGCTTTTGTCTCTCTTACTGTTTACTATTTGTGCAAAAATCATCCAGAATCAAGAGGTCTTCTGAGAGCATTCCCAGAAAATTCAAGTTATGACTTAGAAACTGCCATGGAATCGCCTGTTTGTGTCCATCCTTGGATAACGACTGCTTGTGAGTCTAAGCGCCACAGGCCATCAAAAGAAAAATTTACTTATATAAGATAAGCTTTATTCACAGTTTGGTTGATACCCACAGAGCTTTGAAGAGGCTAATTTAATTGAAGGCAGCATGTGGGTAGTGTGACAAATATTGTTAAAAACGGTATAGGGCGAAAATTTGCAATGGAAAACCCTGATATCGTAGCAAAGCGGTTTTAATACAGGACTATTGCAGGATATGGGAGCAAGTGATCGACCAATCATTTTCTAGATGAAAATTGGCTGAACGTGAACCATACTACAGGTAAAATATGGTTGTGTGATACATCCGATGGTGAAATTGACATACCTATGATTGTCCCCCCCCCCCCCCAGGTAAAGAACAGAGGTTCGTTATAGTACATATGGGGTATTCTGAAGTGTTTATTTCAAATTCTTTCCTCTACTTTCGGTCTAAGTCAACCAAAGGTTATCAGAAAGAAATAGACGGTATTTAAGGGGTGGAATCAGGACTGAAAAATTCAATGCCATAGCCGGGATTTGAACCACGGATCTTCCGCTTATCGAGCGGCTGCTTTAACCACTAAGCTACCATGATCAACTTGCCAGTATGACATTAAATTCCCCAGCTGATTCGTACTTTTTCCCGGTTAACCACAAGGGAATCTCACATCAGAGATAAATACCCCAAGGGCGACTTATAATTGTAAGTACTGTATGTCCCGGGTTTAAGTAAGGGGACGCCTGTACGACACCGGGCCCAGAATGATATTGGCTTTTCGGTTGGGCCTAGCGTCGGAATGAAGAGATCTCAATATTGTTTTGGGACTTCCGCGTGTCTGTACTAGCGACCCTGTGGCATCCCGCGGTTCCCTCACTTCCTTCTGGAAGATGTTAGCTATGAATGTCTTATGTATTTAGGTCCAAGCGTGAAAGGTTGTGTCACGCCAACCTGCCCTAGTTATTTCTAAATTTAAAGCCCCGATATGACCACAGAAGTTAATGGAGTATTTTCTTGTAAGCAAAATTTGGAAAGGATTAACATAACGACGAAAGAAGCCAGAGATCCTAATCTTGCAGAGGCGTAGGTATTCACAATATTTATTCTGATGACCGCACACACATCACGTGTGGAGAAAATTTGGACATTGTATGGCTGCCTGTACATATTTACTTGTAACAGTGTTTGCGATTTAGGCAAGATTTTCCCACATTAGCAGACCGAAAGAACTCCCCATGGTGTTGAAAACATATTTACCGTAGACGTTAATCGTTTGACAAAAATATTGCGCCAACGTCCTGATGACAGTGCTAATGGACTCATGTTTGTCGTCTTCTATTTCGGAGCAACGGAAGTTTCAAGATATCCGCACATTATTTTCTTTTCTGCTCTGTGCATAAGCAATATGTCATGGCGACCTTCAAGTCATCGAACGTGTCAAACAATGCGTAAAATATGGTAACAATCGCGTGACCATGGACCCATTACCAATGTAATTCATATATTTTTATGAAATGTAAACATGGCTTGAATTGTCCGAGAATTTCTTCATTCCGGATTACTTCTCTTTAACTGTGAACCGCAAGAGATAGACAAATTCTTACTGCATAGAAGTGTAGATAAATACGCTTTTGCGAGATATTCCTGGTTATTTGTTTGCATTTTCCAATACTGACACTTTTCTGAAATAAGAAGTCAATATTCGTTTTATTAATGTCCTGGACATGCAAATAAAATGGAATTCAGAGGCATCACATAGCGACCAACTCTTAAAGGTTTTCACTATAGCTTAAGGCTACTGGATTCCCCAGTTCCCATTGAACCTGTAAGGAAAGTTTTAATAAAAGCATTTGTAGAAATTTTTATCTCGATTAACATAAAATAGAAGAATAGTTTGTACACCAATTCATAAATGATTAAGGGTAGAGAAAGTCATATGATACATCAATATGTTACAACATATTTTTGGATGGAATGGAATATCTCTGTTTACTTTGTATATGTAGAGCGAACAAAAAATTAAAATGCTGGTATAGAGGCAATGTCGATAAAGGTTCTTTGTGTATGCTGACGTCGTTGAATGCATTTAAGAATTGTTATTAAAGCAGAAGTGGTTACTCTCAAATGAAAAAGGAGCTCTAAGTATAAGAATTATATTTACCTACTACGATAATTTGCAAGAGGAAAATTAAAGAGAAACCACAAGGTGCATAAGAGCCACTGTGCACGGTTTTCCAGGAAAAACTCCATGAATGCGAAATAGCTGCTGAGTCATGCTGGGGTGTGCATTCGTAGAAAGTACAATTTGGCAACAGTGTTCACGCCAGTTCACACCTTCTCGCATTTATCTGGCAGCTCGTATGCTTCAATATTGATTACAAATAAATTTTAGGCTCTGATACTGACGAGAAGACTGTATTTAGCATAAGAGCAAATGGCACCTTAAGTTTTCAAACATTCTGCCCAAGAATAACACTTCTGTGCCACTGCGATTCATCAACATCTAAAATGTAACTAAATAAATCATGCTTTAAAAAGTCTGACGTGTTACACTCACCTACTCTTGTAGGTCTTAACTATTTGTACAAACTTTTATTCCTCTACCTTCTTCATTTTAGTCGAGATAAACATTTGCAGATATTATCTTATTTTTAATTTTCTTGTAGGTGCAGGAGGAATACGGGAATACAGTGCGCTTTGAGCGATAGTCAAATGTTTTAAAGCTTTCAATTTCGTTCTCTTTGTACGGCCAAGATACGAAAAGTGAAAAACGATCCTCCATTTGAGGAAAAAATATTGCAAAACTCATACAGATAACAAGGAATATCTCCGAAATGGTCCACTCCACACACAAAAGAAAGCATCTGGACATAACTTGTGTGTTTTAGCGAGATCTGCATTTTTTGTATACTAAGACTTTGTCTATCTCTTAAGGTTTACCTGTTATGCAAAAGACATCAAGAATAAACGCGACTACATAGGCTATAACCAGAAAATTCAAAATATACGTTTCATTTACCACAACTTACGGCATTTTAATCAAAATCGTTAGAGCCATTTTTGGTCAAATCAAAATTTTCGAAAAAATTTCTATGTGGAGGATAGTTCAGGGTGGAGAAATTTTCTTCAAAATCTTCGTGTCGCATACTTGAAAGATATTAAACTTAAATACTAACTTTGCTTTTTAACCCACTTTTGGTTTTTGAGTTATGCTGTTACACACACACACGCGCGCGCGCGCTCCCTTTTTCTAAAGAAGCTCTTTTTTGTATTCAGGGGTCTCAAAACATATATTTTCGTTGAAATGTCAACATCAAATACGTACTTCCCTTACTATACGTAGTTGACAAAGTAAACGTATTTCGGGTTTCGTATCATCTCAACCTGTATATTTTATTTTGTTTTCTCTGTCACTTCATTTATACTTGCTCTTCCTTATTTTAGATTAGAACTTTGAGTTCTGGTGAATCCTATTCTTTTCCTTAGGCCCGTTATGGAATACACTGAGGAATATCTATAGCAGTGACAGCTAAAACACGAGTATTTTGGTACTACGTGTATAACTTACCCGATCTTTTTTATGATCAAGTAACGTCCTTCCTGATCGGATGGTGAAAACGAAATGGTTGAAATGATGCTCAGTTATGTGATGCAATTTGCACAACAATAATACACCCACCTCCGCCGCCGCCACCACCACCACCGCCGCCACCGCCACCGCCGCCACCACCACCACAAATACGAGATGGATAAGATAAAAGACAAAGCTATCGGCGACGTTGATGAACATCTGGCCGTCGTAAAGGAAGACGTGGGAAACCTTGGCCGATGCATTAACTCCCTGGAGGACGTTGCCAAACGGCTTGGCGCCCTGGAAGGCAGATTTGAGGGCAATGCCAAGGAACTGAACGCCAGGGGTGGACGTGATAGAGCAGACCTGAGGAGGGAACAGCTAGCGGCCGAGCTAACAACTATGCCCATTTCGGAGAACGGAAGTGTACAAGACAACGGAGACAACGCCAGCTCAGGGACGTCTATAAGGATCCCCTATTAGGAGTGTAGCCAACCAGAACATGCTGTGAAGGACTGTCAGCAGGAAAGCCCACGAGAGACGAGTAAGGACCGAGTGCAGAGGAACCGTGGAGCCATCTCATCAAGTGGCACTGTGTGCCTTGGGCAGAAGAGTGCAGGATATCTTCGCGAATGGCAGGATTCAGGAGAAGCCGTGCCGGGTGTGGTGGACACGAGTGCAGCCGTAACCGTGATCCGACCTGACGTAGCAGTGGGCTTGCGTTCAAGGAAGCCATACTGGCCCTACCAAATAGTGCTCTCTTCCACCTTAGCACATCAGTATTGCCGGTGTGCAGAAATTTCGTTCCGCAGTTGTTTTACATGCCAGTAAATCTATTGACATGCAGCTGTCGTTTTAAACACACTTAAAAACCATCGGTCTGGGCCGGATTTGAACCCGCGACCTTGGTATCATTAGGTCAGTGTCTAACCAACTGAACCACCCAGACTGACGTTGTTGACCTGGGGCAAAGCGTTATAAGTGTGTGGTTGTTCGTAGCGAAGGTGGCTGAAGAAGTGACTCTGGAACTGGACGACTTCAGGAGTCACGAATGTGCAGTCGATGTCGTCAGGATGATCCTGCGAGTCGGGCAAGACGAGCATCCCAGCAAGTATCTTAGGGTCTACTGCAGGGTAACCCTGGCGGAGGTTGCGGTGGGCCCGCCAGGAGCAAAGTGGCTGCGAAGGTGCACCAGAAAAGAACCCCGTGTACGATCTTCACGTTGTGCGCAGGATGGCCTGTCAACACACTCGGACAAAGAACCGTCACGACCGGTGAGCCTGTCGAAGAGATTTCAAGTGGGATGGCATACATCGCTTTATCCGGAGCAAAAGGCGCTATTCAACAACCATGGCAAGGACCGTGCCACGTAGAGAAAAGATTCAACGACGTAGTCTATCTCACCCAAAGGCTGCTCCGAAGGTCTTGAAGGACAAAAACCCACAGCGCGTGCTAGACAAGGATAGTGCAGAAAGTGCCAAGTTAAACCTCTTACATTACAATCGTCGGTGTTTGTTTTTTGTGTACAGTAAGCAGTAATTGTGCCAAGGTTAAGATAGAACAGAATCTCTAGAGTTGCAAGGTCATGAGAAATTGTAAATTGTGTTAACAATAAAAGAGAGAATTGTATTTTGTGATCAGTTTTAGAAAAAATAAAGGGATGTAAAAAGTAACTGAATTTGTATTTGGCACAATATAGGGGTGGAAGGGCCACCAGCAGTCGCTTTGTTAGCCTTCCATAGGTCGTCCCCACCTCGCCAGGAGAGCGCTTTAAAGCCGACTGTTTGGATTTGATACACAGGGCAGGGGTAATATATTAAGCCTTTTAAAATGTTTCTATATTTTTATAGCAATTATTGCTCTTGTTCCTCACTTTTGTAGTTTGTACATTATATCAGTATCTACTAAACTTCCCTATGGAATTATTCCGTATGATATTCTGGAATAGAGTTTTGCAATTAATATGGCTTTAGAATATTATCTGTCGCATCGTCTTTTAATTGCCTGGTACCAGATATTTGCAACGCTTAGCTTGACCACCAAGTTCCCGTTCTATTTGTCCCACTTCTGTTTGTGATATTGGGCTACTCAGTCATCTCACGTTTCTTATGTTGGAAACTGATAGTTGTAGTTTTTCTTTCACTAATAACTAGTTTACTTGTTTTGAATCAGTTTAACATTTTGTTAAGGGCTCATGAGCTACGCTAGTGTCCAAAAGTTAAGCATAATGCAATATATTGTTAACAATACATCACACATGATCAGCAATGCACTAGAGTAAGAAATAGTAGACAATCTTGGCCTCGAGGCACATTTTTACACAAGTACAAAATCTGATAGCCACTTCCACACTGACAATGATGGTGTTGAACGGTTAATGTGGGGTGTGGTGACCCCTCATGCCTCGCAGAGCTATGGCATTTCTCTATAAAGTGATTCAAGAGCTCTGCAGGCAGTTGATCCCATTCCTCATGATGACCAGTGTCCTCGGTGGAGGCTGGTGGGCTGAAACTGATCTTCCTAATACATGCCAGGCGTGCTCTATAGGGTTCATACCCAGGGACGTTGCTGGCAATCCATGCACTGAATATCTTCCTTCTCAAGATAGTCGTCTACCAGATGGGTTCTGTGTGGAAGTGCATTATCGTCCATAAAGATGAAGTGTGGACCAACTGCACCTCTGAAAAGTCGCACATGTGGAACTCTGTACGTCCATTGAACACATGTCTGCCCAACACCAACAAATTACATTGTTTTCCCGATGTTTGTGGGTTGAAAGCAGCTTCAACATTCTCTCCAGATAATCGTACGACAGGAATCATTGTTCAAGCTGAATCTGGATTCATCTGCAGGTTCCTCCATTCGTGTCCAATGTTCATGTTCCTGACTCCACTATAATGGGATCGTGGGGCACACACGAGTGAGTGGGACACACACTGCTGGATATCCAGCATAGAAGACAGCTCCCTTGAGTCTCCGTATACAGTTTACCTCGAAACTCGGACGCCTAAGGCAACTGACAGCTAGGAAGACAGATTCATGCACATGCGTAAATAACGTAACTTCTAATCTTACAGTTCACAGATTGGCCCAGCTACTACAAAGGCGTCATTTCCTTACTTGTATGGAAATTTCAGTCTGAATCATCAATCTTTCACTCATAAGGAAATGTATCACTTTCTGAAACTAATTATTATATTTATGTTTACACATACAGGAATGCAATCCAGACTATTCACTGGAGTTGGGAACACAGGTATTTGTATCAAAGAATGTACTTCTACGTCGTCGCTTCACTTCGATAGTTCGTCTGTTCTATGAAGCAAACAGACAGTATATTGACTTCTCAAATCCAAGTGAGAGTGCCAATACAATCAACAGGTGGGTGAGCAACAGCACTCATGGACGCATTCCATCGCTACTCAATGCAAGTAAGTACCTTCATAAAACAGAACTCCACCGAAATGCGTTCTTGCTTCACTCCACCGGCCATCACTCCCTTTTACTGCTGAGTCATTCCATGTCAAATCTCATAAAATATTTGACCTTCACGTCTCCGATTTCTTATTCTTCTTCTTTCCCTGATTACCCTCCCCTTATGTAGGACTTACAAGTCAGTACCTAGGGTCAGACGACTGTTGGGGAGCACAGGAACCTATGGGCCGGACAGAGTGAAGACCTGGAAGCGGGAGGTCAGCCAAGCACCAGGTATGATAGTGAGGAAGAGGATGGTATGAAATGCAGGCAAAATCGATGATTGGAAAGGTGATTATGGAGCATTTGGTGCAATGAGTGGAAACCGGAGAACCGCTTCGTCCACTACGAATACCACATGCGGGTCCCTGGGATCGAACCCTGGCACTAGGCCACAGTGCCGTCTCACAGTACAACAAACTTAGATCTTGTTAAAACACACAAGTTATGTCTGAATGCATTTTTGTGGAGTGAACCATTTCGGAGATATTCCTTGTTATTTGTGTGAGTGTTGCAATATTTATACTTTTCTCAAATAGAAGGTCGTTATTCCCTTTTTATCTCTTGGCAGGGAAAGCAGAATAAAGCGTTTTTGACCACATCCACTCCACAGATCCATTATTGTTTGTCATGTAAGTGTCTTTATTGAATTTTCTAACATGGTTAACCATTACACTTTTTTGTTCTGTGGTTATATGCACATAAGGAGTAGGTCCTCCCATGCATTTCACTTTCACCTTGTCTTCTTATGATAATGTAAAAAATGGGCTACTCAGTAAAGAACTCACTTTATTCATCTTACCTACTTAAACAAAGCACTTGACATTGTTTACCAAGTGTTTACTGTTTCTAATATGTATATATACATTATATTATATATCCTAGCACACCTGTCGGTCATGGTGATTACTTTTGTTTTCTACGCCTCTACAATTGTATATTGACAACAAATCAGTAAACAGTGTTGACAAAGTAGAGCTACTTGATGTCACACTGGATAAAACACTATCATTTACACCACATATAGATAAATTAGCATAAAAAATAAGTAAAAATCTAAGTGTCTAAGGAATTATGTCCCAGCAGCAACTAATAGGATAATTTATTTCTCTCTCATTCAGTCACACATGTCATATGGTATAGAAATATGGGGCAATACTTCAAAATTAAACCAAAATAGAATATTTACTTAACAGAAAAGAGCAATCAGATATATTTCGAACTTAAAAATGCAAGACTCATGCAGAGAAGCTTTCCGTCAGCATAAAATAATGATGCTACCTAGCCTATATATTTATAAAACTATATTATACATGATAAAATACAAATTTCCGATCCAAACAAATTCAGATATACACAACCACAACACAAGAAATAAGAATGATTTGGCTATTACAATGTACAGACTTAGCCAGTTTGAAAAGCCACCTAGTTACGCTGCTACAATAGACTGCCAGCAGAAATTAAAAGGTGTGAAAACTACACTAAATTTAAATCTGCTTTACAAACCTATTTAGTTAATGTGTTCTATTCACTAGAGGAATTTTTAAATAGGTTAAAAGTTGTTGTTGTTGTTGTTGTTGTTGTTGTTTTCTAGTGCCTTCCATCTGGCAATGAAGCCATTAGCACTCGTGCTTTCCAATACTTTTGAACTGTAGTTTCTTCTGATCTTAATGCTTCACAGGTCTTCAAGTGTTCTTCATTCATTTCTGCTGGATCGTTACACAGGACACATATCGGTGAGGCTGAGATACCTATTCTGTAGAGATGACTTGCCAAGCAGTCATGATTTGTCAATAGTCGGAAGGCTGCAACAGCTGTTTTCCTTGGTCTCTGGGGGATTATATCTGGATTGGAAAGTAGTGTAATCCATTTTTTATCTTTGGCATTTGTTTCTATTTCTTGTAGGTATGAATGACAAAAATTTTTAATGATCAAGCGTTTTATTGAGGAATATGAGAAATTGAATTTAGACTTTTGTGTTATTGTTGTGGCTTTCTTTGCAAGTGAGTCTGCAGCTTCGTTCCCCATGACTCCACAGTGTGCTGGAATCCATTGGAGATGAACAGTCTTATTAACTTTTTGGAGTTGTGTTAACATTTTGTAGCATTCTCTAATTTTTGTTGACTTCTTTGTAGTATTTGAACATATTCCCTGAATTGCAGCTTTAGAATCTGAAAGAATTACTGCCTTGTTAAATTTATTTAAGGGAAGATTTAATAATTGTCGGAGAGCAATGTATATAGCCTCTATTTCTCCATCATAATTTGTTGTGTCTCTGCCAACAGAATGATAAAAGGAAAAATGTGAACATGTAACTCCAGCTCCAGTAAGGTTTTCCTTCGAGGATCCATCAGTATATATGTGCAGCCATTCTTCTGTGGGATACCTAGTATTGATTGTTTCCAGAGCTAGAAGTTTTTGTATTTCTTTTGGTGTGTCTGATTTACTTATTTCCTCTATTAATTCCAAATTGAAGGTAGGTTGCAATAATTCCAATGGATTTTCTCTAATAAGTAGATTTTCTCTGGTGTTAGGAATGTTCAATTTGGATTTAATCTGTGTTACCTTTTCTAGGAAAGTACTATGAGTTTTAAGGATTGAATGGGGGAGGTTCTCTTCTTTCCATTTAGAGTTTGGCAGTCGTAACATTTTCTCGTGTTGGAGCAATGCTTGTTCTTCTATTTTTGTTGTTATTGATGGGGTCCGTGTTAAGGCAAGCATGGCATCAATAGGTGTGGATTTAACTGCTCCAGTGATTAGCCACATACATGAATAGGTTAAAAGTTCAGTAATCAAAAAGTCAATGTTATGTATGTACTTTGTAATCTGTTAATAGTTCATTGTGCATAGTCTCTACTACTTGGTTAATCAGTTCTTTGTATATTACTATTGTATTTATTTTTATTAATGTTTTGTTATTTTGTCTTTTGCTACTTATATGTACTTGTTTACCTTTGACCAGATTCAATCGTCTATTACACCATATTGAATTGCAATAAAATAAATAAATAAATAAATAAATAAATAAATAAATAAATAAATAAATAAATAAATAAATAAATAAATAAATAAATAAATAAATAAATAAATAAATAAATAAATAAATAAATAAATAAATAAATAAATAAATAAATAAATAAATAAATAAATAAATAAATAAATAAATAAATAAATAAATAAATAAATAAATAAATAAATAAATAAATAAATAAATAAATAAATAAATAAATAAATAAATAAATAAATAAATAAATAAATAAATAAATAAATAAATAAATAAATAAATAAATAAATAAATAAATAAATAAATAAATAAATAAATAAATAAATAAATAAATAAATAAATAAATAAATAAATAAATAAATAAATAAATAAATAAATAAATAAATAAATAAATAAATAAATAAATAAATAAATAAATAAATAAATAAATAAATAAATAAATAAATAAATAAATAAATAAATAAATAAATAAATAAATAAATAAATAAATAAATAAATAAATAAATAAATAAATAAATAAATAAATAAATAAATAAATAAATAAATAAATAAATAAATAAATAAATAAATAAATAAATAAATAAATAAATAAATAAATAAATAAATAAATAAATAAATAAATAAATAAATAAATAAATAAATAAATAAATAAATAAATAAATAAATAAATAAATAAATAAATAAATAAATAAATAAATAAATAAATAAATAAATAAATAAATAAATAAATAAATAAATAAATAAATAAATAAATAAATAAATAAATAAATAAATAAATAAATAAATAAATAAATAAATAAATAAATAAATAAATAAATAAATAAATAAATAAATAAATAAATAAATAAATAAATAAATAAATAAATAAATAAATAAATAAATAAATAAATAAATAAATAAATAAATAAATAAATAAATAAATAAATAAATAAATAAATAAATAAATAAATAAATAAATAAATAAATAAATAAATAAATAAATAAATAAATAAATAAATAAATAAATAAATAAATAAATAAATAAATAAATAAATAAATAAATAAATAAATAAATAAATAAATAAATAAATAAATAAATAAATAAATAAATAAATAAATAAATAAATAAATAAATAAATAAATAAATAAATAAATAAATAAATAAATAAATAAATAAATAAATAAATAAATAAATAAATAAATAAATAAATAAATAAATAAATAAATAAATAAATAAATAAATAAATAAATAAATAAATAAATAAATAAATAAATAAATAAATAAATAAATAAATAAATAAATAAATAAACCTCTTTCAAATGTACAGGATTACTGGCAGTGCAGCCAACTTTATAGAAAATTATTCATATACTTTTAAGTATAAACAATGGAAAATGAATGACATGATTTTGTTCTTTTACACAGTAGTAATTATGTAGTGACTGATGACTTATTTCTCATTTATAAATATAGCACATTTTGCTAAGTGGTGATAAAGTTGGTACAAATAATTTGCATATGCTGTCAATGGTAGCTGTGACAGTTACCATCTGCCACGAATATGAGCCATTGCCCTTCCCCTCCAGTCCCTACTAGCGGCCAGACTTGACATCCAGAACACTGTAAATCCGAGTTAGATAAAAAGTGGCACAGATCCATAGAATAGTAATATAACAAAGTTGTAATCTTGTAATTTGCTGTCACTTCCATCAGCTTCTATGGTTTTCCATTGTCAGATAACCCATTTCATTGCACCTTTAAGAGTAATAAGATTAATGCACATATTCTTGATGTAATCATGGAGTAAACAAATGATTTAAAATACATTTCTTTTTTCATTTTATTAAGGGAATGCCATAGCATGGAGGCACTACCCCCAGAGCTGCCCCTGGTGACAGTCATCAGAAACTCAGACTTTAAGACATTAAATTTGGTATGATTAACTAAACCAAAGCACCAAGTGTTGAGTTGCACCAAATATTTCTTCAGCTTGCTGAATAATTTATATAATAGAATTCAACAGCGAGCACTGTTTTATTAACACTTCTTGTTCTCTTCCTGCAGATACTACTTAACACAGAACCATTATCTGTTATGTATGTTAGTTCATTCCTAATATCACTGATGGTAGCTATGAATTTATGAAGATGTTCTTTCACAATTTTATTATCATTTTAACTTTCTTTGACAAAATGTAAAATGTTTCAATGAAAGACATTACTCTGTTAAAAAGTCCAAGAAGAAAATAAATTACTCTCCTCAAGAATTTATATTAGTCCAGTTGCTTCCGTTATTGACATTGAATCCCATGAGCGATCTTGTTAAATAATGTTGGAACACTCTGTCAGTGATTCTTCACACTGATAAACAGAAAATACTACTCTGGAAATTCCAGCTCGTTTGATATATTTGTAGTAGTCCTCGATTGACTCACCTCCTGAAGTAAGTCTGTCCTCTTGCTAGATGAAGAGAAAAAAGAAGAAAATGCTGATAAATTGGGACAAAAAAATAGAAAAGAAAAAAGAAAATCCTGATGGTTTTGATGCTAGAACATGTATGTTGTATAATAAGGTTAAATACAAAATAGATTTACCTGAAGCTGTTGTGCCAAGCATGTTTTTAAATTAAGTACCATTTAAGTGTTTTGTGGTCGCGCTTTTGAGCATGTGCAATCTCTTCCTCCATTTATTAAGAAGCCAAATGCAGCTGTGAGGGACTGTCACTTTGCTTTTTCCTACTGTTAGGGCATTTCAAAATGTTCAAAACAATTGAATGACCTGCTGATTGTGAAGTCAGATCAGTGATTTATTTTTTGAATACGAGGAATGTTATGAAGAAAAAAGATAAAAGGAGAGCAAGGAGTTTAGGAGGAGACCTCTTGAGAAGCTGGAAGGCCAGGGAGTCGGGTAATAGAGAGGTCAAAGGGAAAGCAACTGCAAGGGCTCTTATTTGTACACAGATTAAGAAGAAAATAAATATTTAAACTGGTACACAAAAAGGAGTGCACAGGGAGAGCAAAAAATCTCTGAACGTGCTGCACAGTGTTTTGCCTTTCTGTGACCTCCACATTCATTGCTTTCTACCACTATCATAGAGAGGCATGGATAAAACCATACAGAATTTTTTAAAACTACTTTTAAAGGCTTTACTTACCAACATTATGAAAGGAGATGCTGAAACATGACACCATCATTGTCCATATATTTTTGGCACCTCTTTAGGGAACTACCCATCACTCGCTGTGCTTCACGTTGAGAAATGCTGGTAATTTTCCTGTGGATATGTGTTCTAATTCTTTTAGAGTGTGTCAGTCTTGTACACATTATGTTTTAAACTACTCCAGAAATAGAAATCGCAGGTAGTTAGGTTGGGGGATTGAGCAGTCCATAGATCTCTACTAATAATTCTGTCCTGAAACACGCTTTCAATTGTTATCATTGAAAGATTGGCCTATGAACTGTTGCAGAGTCTTGTGAAAAAGGGGAAAATCACACTCCCTGTCTATTAATTCTCTAAAAAAGGGGGGGGGGGGAAATTGTATTCACATATGTACAACTGTTGACTTGAAAAAAATTGGGTCTATAGCTCTTTCTCCGTTAATGCTGCACTATACACCAAATTTTTCATCATGAGGAGGTACCTACTTCATTAACAATATTATTTATCTGTGGGTCAAGTGCTCCAATCTAATGCCTCCAACGCAGCAATAAAAAGTGTTTTGCATTCTCTGTTTCAACAGATCCAAGTCTGTTACAACTCTCAGCATGAGTTTTATCATAAGTAAAACACTGCGCTGCCCATAGTTCAGAGCATTCAAGTTGGCACCAGCAGTTTCAAGACACTGGTTACTTATGTAAGGGAACAAACACTGTACCCAATCTACATGCAGAGTGCATTCAGCAGAGATATGTACCTAGTTCACAAAAGTCTACTTATCATACCATCCCTAATATGGCTAACTGGCAAGTATTGTGGCAATGTTTATGTCTCAAACCGTACTGGATTCAATTGCTACAAGTCCTTTGAGATAGTGATAAACAACAATATCAAGAGTACTGTGCATTTATTCTGGGCATGGATATGGAATATAACACTTTCCTTTCATAATTAGAGTTCAGTAATAAGGTTATATTCTGCTTAAGTGGAAAAATGAACCACTACATTGCAAGAATATGAGGAACACAGCAGCCAAAGCCATAATCCAGCATGAGAAAACTCTTCAAAGCTTAATGGGTTTTGCACCATTTCCTGAGAAAAGGTTTATGGTCCCCCCTTTTTTTTTTGGTGCAAAAAGCATAGGTATAGGAATCACGTATCTGGATATGTTGGAGAATTGACTTTTCCACAATTACAAGATACCAGAAATTTAATTTTACGTTACCACACTGGCACTGGCATACAAGAGGATTCCATAACGGAGAGCTCCCTCAATGACTGATCTGCCCATGGATCTTGCATTGTATCATTGGGTCCAAGATCACTTGATCTCACAGTTTGTGATTTTTTCATAATTAGAGTTCAGTAATAAGGTTATATTCTGCTTAAGTGGAAAAATGAACCACTACATTGCAAGAATATGAGGAACACAGCAGCCAAAGCCATAATCCAGCATGAGAAAACTCTTCAAAGCTTAATGGGTTTTGCACCATTTCCTGAGAAAAGGTTTATGGTCCCCCTTTTTTTTTTTTTGGTGCAAAAAGCATAGGTATAGGAATCACGTATCTGGATATGTTGGAGAATTGACTTTTCCACAATTACAAGATACCAGAAATTTAATTTTACGTTACCACACTGGCACTGGCATACAAGAGGATTCCATAACGGAGAGCTCCCTCAATGACTGATCTGCCCATGGATCTTGCATTGTATCATTGGGTCCAAGATCACTTGATCTCACAGTTTGTGATTTTTTTTTTTTTTTTTTTTTTTTTTTTGTGCAGGTTTGTGAAATGTGCCTCTTCCAATAAATGTGGGCAAATTGCAACACCACATGGAAACACCAGTGACTGTGCTTAATACTAACCATGCTTGCACAAGTGTAGGACCAGTTTGACTATCATCTGGATGATTGTTATACCTCCAGCAGAAAGCACATTGGACATTTATGAAATTCTTTAAATGATATAAATAAAAACTGTGTAATCCTAGGCATGTAATGAAAGTAATTCCATGGCTTTATGTGCATGCATGAAAGCGATAAAGTCTTGTGAAATTGGAAGATTCTTTTGAAACACTCTGTATTGTATTTCAACCAAACATTTGGTATTGACATTTCACCAGAAAGATATTTTAAAGGTCCCTGAGGCCATAAAGGTGTTTTTAGAAAAAGGTCAGAGAGAGAGAGAGAGAGAGAGGTGGAAGGAGAACATCAGTTAAAAATGAAATGTTAAGTAATCAAGATGTTACACATTTAAGCTCAGATCTTCTGAAGTTGAAACACTACGATTTTAAAGTAAACCTCCCGCCCCAAACCACAGCTTTTGTTTAGGTTTTATTTACTCAAAAATTACTACAATGATTTTGATAAAAAAATCTGTGTTTGAAATATTTGCATGACTAATAAAATGAATAATTATCATGAATTTCCTGTAATTAGTGTGTGAAGTCCTCTTCATTCAGAATGAATCTTTACTTGCTCTACTACATATAGTAAACATGGAGGTGTTGTATTCCACCCAAAAATTTGATGTTGAGATTTCACCAGAAATATATGCTATGAGGCTCCCTGAATCCAAAAAATCATTTTTAGAAAAAGGTCCATGTGTGCGTGTGTCTGTATGTGAACAGCATAATTCATAAACGAAGTCAGTTAAAAACTAAAGTTGGCATTTAAGTTTAATATCTTTCAAGGATGCAGCACAAAGATTATGAAGAAAATTCTTCCCCATTAAACTACCCTTTATATGGATAATGTTTTCGAACAATTTGATCTTCTTGAAAATGGTTCTAATGATTTTGATTAACATACCATATGTTTAAGATATTTGTACAGCAAATGAAATGTATATTTTGAATTTTTTACTATAGCCCACATAGTTCTGTTAGCTCTTTATGAGTTTCGCATAACTGGTAAACCATAAGAGATATACCAAATCTTACTATACAAAAAATGTAGACCTCGTTTAAACACACAATTTATGTCCAAATGAATATTTTTGTGGAATGGACCATTTCAGAGACATTCCTTGTTATTTGTGTAAGTTTTGCAATACTTATACTTTTCTCAAATGGAAGCTCATTATTGAGCTTTTTATATCTTGGCCGTGCAAAGAGAACAGAATTTCAAAACCTTCATACAGTAACCATTTTAAAAGATTTGGCTATTGCTCAAAGACTACTGTATTCCCATATTCCCCTTGCTCATACAAGAAAGTCAGTAATAAGATACTTTTCACAAATGTTTAACTTAATAATAATAATAGATTTTATTGTCATTAGGCCTGTTACAGCAATAGACAACGTCAGTGTAGTTTACATGTTATATATAACAAGTAGATTCTAGAAAAATTATATAAACATACATATTTACAAATATCAGTTATAAAAATAATGCTACCAATATTCACTATGACCTACTATATATTACTTTTAGTACAATCAGTTGTCTTATAGAGCCAAGTATGGAGCGTATATGGATATATCCATTTGTTGAATGGCAATGTACATTTCAAAGATAAGTTACAATAACAGTGGTATTTACAGCTGAGTTGAATTTTCAAAATATTCTTGTAGAGAGTAGTACAGATTGTTTAATAATCTGTCATAAAGTCTACGTTCAAATCTATTATACGTCAGTTGAGTTACCTCATTTGATAGTGCGTTATACATTTTTATACCTAATGCTTCAAAGCTATTTTGTGATTTTGACAGTCTATTATAAGCTGTATCAATTTGGTTTGTATTTCTTGTGTTATAGTTATGGATATCCTGTCTATAGTGATAATCAGATATATTCTTTTTTATATAAATGAGGACTGTATAGATATACAAGTTCACTACTGTCATTATTCTTAGTTGTACAAATAGTGGCTTACAATGTGCCAATTTATCTGCATCCGATATTATTCGAATGGTCTTCTTTTGCAATAGTAGGATATTAGTGATATATTTACTATTACCCCAAAGTATAATACCATATATTATAATGCTATGAAATAAAGCAAAATAACTAACATGAAGAAGATAGAGGAATAAGAGTTTGTAAGAATGTAAGCACAAGAGTAGAGAAAGTCATATGAGTGCATTTCATCAGATTTTTTATATGTGGTAAAACATAAGAGGTAGAGAAAGGCACACAACAGCAAACAATAGAACTTCTTAAAACAATTGTCAAACTTTTTTGTTGCATTAACCATTTCCAAGAATGCTCTTGGTTTGAATTTTATAATGTTTGTGTCCTATACAATGTTTGGTCACCATTGTTTTGTTTCCCACAATGTCATCCAAAGAGTATGGAATTTTAAAACTACTGCATTTTAAATATTTTACCTTCAGTCCCCTGTATTCCATTGAGTTTATAACAAAATATATAATGAAACCAGTTCTGTCAATGTTTATCTCCACTGACTTGAAGTACAAGAAAGAAAATAACACAGAAATAATGATAGTGGTTAAAAAGTAATATGAATGTCAAACATCAAATTTTTAATTTTAACATTTATGTTCATTTTCAGATGATATAAGTCCAAGGACTGTAATCATGCTACTTAATGCCATTTTTTTCTTGGGCTCCTGGAAGTATCCATTTCCAGGACAAAATTCCAGAGAAGATCTGTTTAATGTTACACCAACAAAAGCTGTTAATGTGACGTACATGGTTCAAGATCACTACTTGTACTACTCAGAATCTGTGGATATGGATGCAAAGATTCTTCGACTTCCTTACAGGGTATGAGAATATAATAGATTGTTTGGGAAAATTTATTCATCTCTAGTTAATCAAAAGTTGTGTATGAGATGGAAATAGAACATATAGATGGATAGTAAGAAAACACTGATCAAATTGTAGAATATTTTAAACATTAGCTTTGTGATGATCTAGATTTGATTGGATTTTAGTTTAAGGGCATTCAACTACCTGGTCATCAGTGCCCTGAGATGATCTAGAGCAACTCATACTGAACTGGAGAGAGTTGGTAGAAAAGGCATAGAAATAAAATATGAATTAAAATATTGATGTAGTTACAGTCAATGGAAGAAGGAAAAATGTGATGAATCTTAAATGTCATCTTCAAAATATGTGCATAATAGATATCAAAACATGCATAAATAAGATAGAAAGTTGATAACAGTATTTTTGTAATGAATAATGATTCTGTATGTAGAGGTTTGGGCTCATACATGCAACATCCATGTGTCCTTGTTCGTTGTTGAAAGTCTGATATATCCACGCTATTCCTTCAGCATCCCAAGCTCTGCACACACAGGTTTAGCAGGATTATAGCTTAATGCTAATTAGTAGGTGATTCTTGGAACACCACTTAAAAACGAGTGCTTGCTTGTAATATGCATTATAAATATCATATGCTTAATTACTTGAGTATTAGGAGTCAAACTTAGGACCCACTTGCTTCACTCATTCTGTGTTATACCAGGGTGGATCAAGAAATAACGGGAAACACTTTTTTGGGCACCATGAGTTTTTGTATTCAAATTTAATTATAAACTTTCAAAATAATCTCCTTCTGAGACTATACACTGGTTCCAACATTCTATCCACTTCTCAAAACACTCAGAGAAGCCCTTGTTTGACATCCTGTTCAGTATACCCAAAATAACACTATTTAGTTCCCTATCAGCTTGAAAATGGCGCTCATGAAGATTTGTTTCACTTGTGGAAACAGGTAGAAATCACAGGGTGCTAGGTCCAGCAATGGTGGGTTGCACATGATTTTGATACCTAGTTGAGTGATTGGCTCTTGTGTTGCTATGGCTCAATGTCCTGATATCCATCCATTGGCAGCAAGTTCTGGTATCTTGGCAGCCATTTTCCTCTTGTGCAGTCCTTTAAGGATGTTAAGTAGTATTGAGCAATTACTGTGGTGTGTTTAAGAATCACATGGTCATAAATTACAATTTTGTCAAAAAACACAAGATGCATGACTTTCCCTGCATTTGGCTGTACTGTTGCTTTTTTGACCTTGGGCATTTGGGATGTTTCCTTTGTACCTTTGTTGCTTTGTTTCCAGATCATAGTGATGAAACCAGCTGTCATCACACATTACAATCTTGTCCAGAAAGTTGGATTCCCTCGAAGCCTTGTGATCCATTGCTGGCAGGTCATGACCCGATGAGGCATCTGTTTCTCATGAAGCACTCGTGGAATTCATTTTGCTGCCACTTTTCTGTAGCCCAAATCATTACAAATTAGGTCTTCAACTGACCCATAGGAAATGTGCATAATGTCTGCTATCATCGCTATTGTTAATCGTCTGCCTTCTTGCAGCAGAATGTCAATGGTGTTGCGGTTCACCTCAGTTTTTGAAGTGCATGTGGAGGGTCTTCAAGACTTTTTTCATACATGTTTTTGATAAAGCTTAGTCTCCATATGCTTCCTGTATCATTTGCTGCATTTAGATTTTTTCAGAAGAACGCAAAACCGAATTGATGCTCGTTGTTCAAACTTGAAATCCATGTTGGGTCACTGAAACACATGCTTAGAGGCTTCCTCAGACAAACTGAATAACACACGGGCAGTGTCACACATATCCCAGCATCAGTCAAGGTTAGACCTCTCTGTTATCACAACTGGTGAATTTTGATGGGTGCATGTTTAAACAGAAAAAAAAATCCTGTTACTTTTTTATACACCCTTGTATAGGACATGTTTCAGAATATTTTGTTTCCATCTTCAGCTATTGGTCAACTGGCAGCACTTATGCTGTATACTCATACATTACTGCATAGCTTGAAATATAAGTAGGTGGGTTGTGAGTTATGCAGCATGATTTCAAAGCAAGTGCTTAGATGAAGAATGCAATGTAAGTATCATAAGCTTACATTACTGCATAGTTTGAAACACTGCGCTCTAGTTCAGATTATAGTAGATATTAATCAGGGAGATGAACAAGAGAGACTTCACCCCTATCTGCTTACACTGAAACCTGAGGTTTATTGCACAGTTGCCTCCCTGCTTACTCTAGCCATTCCCCTCTTAACCTCTAATAAGTTTAAGAAGTCCCTGGATTCGATTTTTTCTAGATGGAATCTCATTTATGCCTAATGTCCCAAATTGGTTGTATCTGTTCACTTCCAGTGCTTTGCACTGGAATATTAGATGTAAGGCCATTTCCTTTTCTATTCCATAACTCCTGCATGTTGGTTCCATTGTTTGCAGGCATTTTTGGACATTCCCATGACCAGTCATTAGACCCAATATGAATCTCATTTGTTTTCTGGTTAATATGAGAATTTCACAACTTCTTTTAAGACATGGCTGTTGCATCATTAGCTTTCCACATCTTTGTTACTGGATATGATTACAGTATTCTATACCTGTGCTTGAATCCAGTTTAATAGAATATTCCTTACTATTAATTTGGGAATACCCAAGACAGGTTCTGAGCATATATATGGGATATGTGCTCCCATTTTAGCTAGTTTGTCTGCATTTTTTATTCCGCCCATCCCAGAGTGACAAGGAATCCATACTGGAGGGTCTTTTGCATTCCCCTAGCCTTTCTAGAGCTTCTCGACACTTCTTAATGATCTTTTAAAATTAGAACCGATTACTGAACTTGCAGTGTGTGAACCTTGTAAATGGTTAATTCTTTCTTTATTTATTTTTCTCTTGGAATTTATCTAAGTAACTATAAGTTCTATTATAATTTCAGATAAGATGTACTAAACAATTTTAAGTTGACCAGCTTGTTGCATCTGCTTCACATATTACTACAAATGGAAGAGGATCACTCATAGTTGCTATCAAGCCTTTAGCAGAGGCATGCCATTTAGCACACTATCGTGCACACCCCTACTTTCACCCTTGCACGCAACCTGACGTTAAGTTGAGGTGGATTGGCTACCATGGACCTGCATTTGTCATTAGGCAGGTCAACAGTACACGTACAGTGATAACCCCAAATGTGGTGGCTTTGTTTATGTCAGAGAAGCTAGAATACCTGGGATAGGTGTAATGGCAGGGGAAGTCTAGGCAAAACTATTTCCCCTTTAACAGCACCCCTACTTTAGCAACTTTACTAAAATATTTGTTGACATCTCTTTATGATTTTCAATATTTTGCCCATTTTTAGTAACACAAGCTTTTCTTTGGCCTGAAGCTTATTCTTTCCCGTCTCATCTTTCATTAGTTTCCAAATTGCTTTTGTTTTATTTTTAGTCTGTATGATAATCTTCTCATTTGCTTTCAACTTAGCTTCATGCATGACCTGTTTAAAATATTGTAATTTGTGCACACGCTGCACATGTGCATGTGTGTGCACACATTAAAACATAGATTATGTCCAAATGCATTTTTTTTTTTGTGGAGAAAACCATTTTGCAGATATCCCTTGTTATACTTATACTTTTCTCAAATGGAAGGTTGCTATTCACTTTTTTATCCCTTGACGATGCAAATCGAACAGAATTTCAAATCCTTCATATAGCGATCATCCTTAAAAGATTTAACTGTCGCTCAAAGCCTACTGTATTCCCCTTGCACCTACAAGAAAATTATCAATAAGATAATTTCTGCAAAAGTTTATTTCGACTAACATGAAAATAGAGGAATAAGAGTTTGTAGGAGTAGCTTTTACAAGAGTAGAGAAGTTCATGTGAGTGCAACACATCACATTTTTTTACCATTATGATCCTTTACAAATATCCGAAATGATGTACACTATTCAGGGTGATCATAGCACGCAATTGTTATTTTACAGTTATTGTTCCTGTCAGCCAGTTGCCACTTTGATTGCTGTGTGGATGGATAATTTTAAACATTTGTTAGTTAATTATGTTTAAAAAAAAAAAAGGAACTCCTTAACTAATTGGATCCCTATGTACACCCATGTTCACCTATTATTTCCCTACCCTTTCTATTTATTCATCAGGATGGGGCTGTCCTACAAAACTTGAACAGTCAGATGCCACTGATTCTATATCCCTTGCCTTAATGTATCTTTGCTTTATGTTTCTTTGTCAATTTATAATTACGACTGCCCACCTCTGTAATGTGTGGGTAGAATATCTGCCTCATATCCTAGAGGTCTTGGCTTTTAATTTTTGTTAGAATGAATTACTTGAATAATAGTTTTCATCGTAAAAAGGTGAATGTTAGGTAACTTTAAGCTCTATAGGCTTCAGGATCATTGGAGCATCATTTCACCTATTTCATTAATCCATTGTCTAATATGATCTAACTGGTTGAAGTGCTAAAAAATAACAACATTGATATAAACAAAACCCACTTCACTTCACCCATTATATAACTTTATGACTGCACAATTTTTGATAAAGGCATTTCCACCTTTATGGAAGCCGCATTTTGCAGCTGGAAATAAATACATAAACCAGTTCCTAAATAAAAATTTATTTATTATTAGCTAATTTAAAGCAATTTTTATTACATGAACACTCAAATTAGATATTTGTGTAAACTAGTTTTTTTGTTTCTATACAAAACTTATGTGCATTTCTTTAAAAAGATAGCAAAAGGTTAATTGAACATTTTTTTTACAGGGGAAAAAATACTCTATGTTTCTCATTCTACCAAATAAACCAGATGGTCTGTCTCAGCTAGTGAACAAAATCAATCCAGAGTTGCTCAGAAAACACATGACTACAATGCAGCAGTCAAGTGTTCACGTAATGATACCTCGTTTCAAATTTGATTATACTGTTGACCTTGGAGAAGCTCTTAGAGAGGCAAGTTATTCAAGTTCTATTTGAAATTGCTGCATGGTGCTCTGTTTTCTCTCCCTTTGTGATACTGTATTATATAAGAATTGGTTATTTTATGGAGAGTGTTTATCTATGTTACTAGTTCAGATATATTGTAAAATATTTCTAAGTTTGTTTAAAAACAATGTAATATTCTTAAAAAAAGTAACATCAATTTTTAGCAAAAAATAAAATAAGGTATCTATTTATAAAAGCTTTGTTGTTTTAAAAGGTTCTATGTTTATATTAACCTGCTTTTGTTACTTATAGATGGGATTGAATGATGTATTCGATGAACGTGCTAGCTTGCCTGGTCTATGGGCAAAACTTCAGCAAGTAAATGGGACGGATGAAGCTAATCCATCTGTATATGTATCAAAAGTGATGCAACGTGCTGGCATAGATGTCAATGAGAATGGAACAGTCGCTTATGGTGCAACAAGTAAGTACCTTTATAGCATACTAATGTCAGCTATGATATTAACCAAGTAATGCCTGATTTCTTTTAAAATTTTAAACTTATTGCTGGTCTAATCGTTCCTGCCGGCTCTTCTGAAAATATTTTTCCGTACTCTAAATACCCAAAGGCTCAATAGCTTAACATGTAGATTGGTGAACATCCCCCTTCCAACAGAAGAATATAAAGCAGAATATTGCACAATAATTGAAATAGCACAAAAAATGGCTTCCCCAAATCATTAGTAGACAAAAAAGTGAAACGAGCAGAAACAAAAAAGTTACTAAAAGAAACTACAACACTCACAGCAGCAGAAATAAAAATGACATTTAAAAAATTCACATTCCATCCTTGGGCATTTGAAAAATTCAAAATGTTTTCAAAGAACAGAGTATTCAGCTAGCACCAAGGAACCACTACTCCCTAAAATATCTACTGAACTCAAACATCAAAGATGCCATCCCACCCAATAAAAAAATCTGGCATATACCAAATTGAATGCATGACTGTAATGAAGTGTATATAGGAAAAACTAAAAGAAATTTAGAAATAAGATGCAAGGAACACTTTAGAAACATAAAAAACAAACAGTTGGAAAAATCAGCAGTCTTGGACAAAAACCACAACATAAAGCCAGAACCTCCTCAAACACATAACAGGAAAACAAGAGCTGTACCTATCTCTAATTAGTTTCAAATGCTCACAGTTCCCATCATAAATCACAACGGGTCGGAGTTTTCAACACTCTGGCCCACAAAGCTGTGTCTGTCTCCAATCCCAGCCACCTAAAGCAAGAACTACAGCACCTGAGGCACACTTTCCTCCAAAACGGCTACTCCGTAGATGATATTGAATCCTCAATCTCCAAGGCCAAGAAAGGAAAACCACAATCGCAACAAACATCAGACAAGCAGACCGCCACTGCCTGCATCCCATATACTGGCAATCTATCCGGCAGAATCAGTAGAATTCTCGCCAAACACAATTTCAGAACCATCCACAAACTGCCTTTGAAGATCAAACACCTAGTGAGACCGGTAAAGGACAAACTGGACCTTAATGTACCAGAGGTATACCACATCCCCTGTGAATGCAGGACACCATACATAGGGCAAACCGGCAGGACCATTTCCACCAGAGTCAAGTAGCATGAACGGTCCATGCACTTAATGCAGCCTGAAAAGTCAGGGCTGGCAGAACACTGCTTTAAAAAAGACCATAGAGCTAACTTCAAAGAAATGATCATTCTGGCAAAATGTAGCAGTTTCTGGGAACGGAGGGATAAGGAGGCCTGTGCTCTGAAAAGAGCACACTGAACCGGGATACCAGATTGCAGTTTAGCCCCTACTGGAAATAGCCTTAAAGTTGGAGATCAACCGGCTCAAAAAGCGCAGATTCCAACAGAGCGTTGAACCACCACCAGATTAGACTTGGTGTTTTCTGTTCGGTCCATACTAGTGTACAGTACATATACTGGTCCTTTCACTCTTGTTAGTCATTCATCATCCTGATGATGGGAGAGATGCGCACTCCCAAAACGTCGATGGTTCTTCATCACTACACCTGGCTCAAAGCCCAAGAACAGCTTGAATATGTTCGTCGCCAGGAAAGCTTCAGATCATACTTTACATACAATTTACTTCTCAAATTATATGATGTAAATAGCCATGTTGCAAAAAGATCAACAAACATGGTTCATTCACATCAACAACCGCTACCAAGAATGTAAAACTCAATAAGGTCTAGCTGAGGTTACTATGTGTGTCAAATGTTTGCAACAGTAGTACCAATATTAAATGAGAAAGTTTAGCAATATGACCACTGTTCTTATAGAAGGACAATAGGCATATCTGGGTTAAAACTGCAACCAAAATTATTCTGATAAATTACAGCTTTTGAAAAATAACTGATGGAAAATATCACAATTATGTAATACTGGTGATTCCAATAGTTTCCCCAAATTATTGTTAAGATTTATGTTTAACATTTAGATATTCTTTGCTTTATGTCTTGCAAAAATTCTTTCAGATGTGATTAAATGAGTACTGACAGAATCTGCCGAAGTTGCCCTGGAATAGCACTGCAGGTAACCTCAATAGTTGCAGAGCCATTTGCTGCCAACCTCTGCACCAATGCCCCAGGCATATGCCTTGCAGATGGTATTAAAATTATACATGTGTTTACCATATGTGCCATGGCTAGAAGCAAGAACCTTCTCTATTTATTGTGAAAATGAATATCATGTTCGGTCCCTACCATTCAGTAAATAAATTTTGTAAGTGCAAGTTACTGTTTCACTGCTATGGTTAAATATGTATTTCTGACCATTTAGAGTGCATTCAAGTTACTTTTTTATGTTTCAATTATATTTGTGACCTCCTATAGGATGTAATATCGCTACGGATGTTGGAAATTAGAAAAAAGTTTTGTTGGACGTAAAGTAAAGAAGTAGGGGCCTTAACTTTTCTAATGAGATTTGTTATTTAAACATTTTTACACAATGAATATACATAAAATTACATATATTTTATTATTCATGTACACACAGTAGCTGTATGATAAATTCTGTCATTTACCAATTAGTGTTGGAGACTGTGGTTACAAAAGCCTGAAAGCCATCAAGTTCTAGTCACTCATTGTGCTTCTCCTCCAAACTTGAATCTCATTTGCATCTTGCTGCCTGATTGAAGTTTTCCTCAGACCTTAAGATGCAGATCTTAAGCTTCAGCACTCTGGTTATTTGAACTGAATTGTGTATTTATTTCATACTTTTATCCTTTGTTAATTATGACTGTAATGGATGTTAAAAACAAAAATCACAATAAAGAAACAAAAAGTAATTTACTATGTAAAAACCAGCAATCAAGTTGTCGTTATGTGTACACTTCAATAACTTCAGTCTCATAATAACATTTTTATTTTAGGTATGACTATAGAGAATAAATTTGGTGGACAAGATTACAACTTCCGTGCAACACATCCTTTCATATTCTTCATTGAGGATGAGATTACAGGAGTTGCTGTATTTGTGGGAAAGGTGACGGATCCTTCAGCAATTCCCAGCTTACCCACTACTTAAGAATAAGGTAACAACTTTCACTATCTAGGCTAATGCATATGTAGGAACTTGGCATCACTATTCTTTTACTAATATTGAACTTTTTAGCTGTAAGAATTAGCTACCTAGTTCTCAGAAAAATAAACCGTTTAACTGAGAACTGTTTCAAACCAAAAAGTATATATATAGTTATTTTACCTGTAGATAGCTAGATAAGCTATTTTTTTGAAGAAACAAAATTTGTTTCAGTATATGGTCATACTGTGCAATAGGTTATAAAATAACGTTTATGTATAAATTTATGAATGATATAAATACTAAGGTCACTCCAAAAGAATTTCACACTATTTTTTAAAAAAAATCTGATGTGTTGCACTCACATGACTTTCTCTACTCTTGTACTAACCATTCTGACAAACTCTTATTCCTATATGTTCTTCGTGTTATTTGTGATAAACATTTGTACAAATTAGTGGGTCACACAGTGGGACATGCCCTGACCGGAATGTTCAGTGGTGGCAGTTCTAATGAAGCTCAGCAGGCCCAACCTGCAGCAGCACAATCACAAATGCAGCAACAGTATGGTGTGCAACCTGCAGAGCCAACTGGACTATGTGCATGGGAAATCAGACAGTTCCTGCAGTGCGCTCAGGGTCAAAGCGATCTAACTTTATGTGAAGGATTTAATGAAGCACTATGCCAATGCAAGCAGGCACATGGTATGTCACTTAGAGAGGAGAAGTTAGGAGTAGAGAGATATTTCATTTATTCTTTTTTTAATTAGATATTAACTATATAGCCAATGACAAAAACAAAGAACAAATGTAGCCTTCAAACATTTTAGTGCATTAATGTCAGAAATATGATATTTGAAAGCTGATATTTACTTGGTTTAAAATTTATCACAGTGTATATACTATAAGAATATATTGCAAATAAACAAGTGAGGAATTTTGCTTGAAAGATGAATGTCTTGACTCACTATCCTGGAAATGTTTGTTGTATTACTGTCCATCTTTTCTTTATGCAAGAATGTGACAGTGCACTATGTAAACTGAAGAAAACCTGCTGAATAACCCATAGTTTAAAAAGTACCTATCATTGCAATTTTGGTAAGAGCCCCCAATATGACCATAGAAATTGTATAGGGTATATAAAAAAGCAACACAAATTAAATATTGTGCATGGACATATATGTACAAAAAAGATGTCTTGGGAGGAGTGAGTGAGTGTGTGGAATTGAAGGGCCCGTCGACAAGGTCATTTGGGCCCCCTGGGGGCAGGAGGAGCAGTGGATAAGAATGAGTCACCTTCACGGATACTACTTACTATAGGATGAAATGTGGCTCCAAAAGAAGTCGTTGGAAGCTATACAGATGTCCTCTTAGAATTTTCCATCATCCAAGAAGATGCAGCAGTGTTTCTTGTTACACTGGATAGGAGATGGTGGGAATGTGCCGGAAACTAGTTTTGAAGCTATTGTGTATATATAAAAGAATTCAGAGCTTCCTTAGCCAGAACAAAATTTAAAAATAGGAACATGGCAGTAAGTTGGTTGGCATAAAATAACAATTTTCCAACAAGTTTTAGTAAATTATCTTCCACATTTTTCTTTATCTTCTTTAACTTTCCGAATGTATACCTGCATTGTTGAAAGAATAATGTACCTAAATTTAGTTAAGTTTCAGGCGTAAACATGAAAATTTACATATAGTTGAATATGTTAAGAAATTTGCATGTAGTTGCTGGTTGAAACATTCAAAGACCTTTATGCATCTAAAAGATTAATTAACTCTGAATTCAAAAACATTTCCAAAATATTACTATGAAAAATCAAAGAATAAAAGATGGGAACTACCAAACATTCAAACAGTAATTCCTGAGTATCCTCGAAAAACAGCAGTTACAACCTTCAGGTTGATTACAGGACATGATTGTCTGGCAAAACATTTAAACAGAATTGGGATATATTCTTCACCACTCTATCCTCTATGTGATCTACAAGAGGAAAATGACAGAAACCACCTTCAAATATGCCCAGCCACTTCTAGTGCCCCATCCATCAGTGAAAAATATTGGAGAGCAAGAGGATTAATGACTTCATTGTCAGAAATCCAGTATTAGCCAACAACAACATCCAAAGACCAAATGGCTCCACATTTATACTGATGGATCATTGATATCAAACCAAGATGGAGCAGGTGCTGGAGTCACGTGTCACCTCTTTTCCTATTACAAATCTTTAAGGTATGGCACTGCAAACTTTGATGGAGAAACTGAAGCAATTTGAATGGCCCTACAAAATCTTTGGTATAGAATTTACATTTTCATCAAGTAGTTATTCTCTCAGATTCCAGGGCAACAATTATAGCAATTACTTCCAAGTTGTCACCAAAAAATGAAACAATTATAGAATTTTAAGAGGTAGAACTGGAACTTAAAATTTCAATGCCACAACTGGGATTTGAACCACAGACCTTCCGCTTGCCGGGAAGATAATTCCGCCCGGCAAGCGGAAGGTCTGTGGTTCAAATCCCAGTTGTGGCATTGAATTTTTAAGTTCCAGTTCTACCTCTTAAACTTTGCCCACACACGGCTTGTGTGTTTAAAAACACCAACAGTAAGTTTGTTGGCACAAATAAATAATAATTATAGAATGTTGGAAAATCCTTACCCATCTAACAGCACTTAAAAACACCTAGTCTTTCAATGGATACCAGCTCACTGTGGACTGAGTCGTAATGACAAAGTTGATTTTCTTGCAAAAAAGGGTACTAGCAGTGTACAGAAATCTATAGTTAATCTACCATTTTATGCAGCTAAAAGATTAGTCAACTCTGAATTCAAAAACATTATTGCAAAATATTGCTATGAAAAATAAAAAAATAAAAGATGGAAGCTACCAAACATTCAAACAGTAATTCATGAGTATCCTCGAAAAATGGCAGTTGCAACCTTCAGGTTGATTACAGGACATGATTGTCTGGCAAAACATTTAAACAGAATTGGGATATATTCTTCACCACTCTGTTCTCTATGTGATCTGCAAGAGGAAATGGGCCGAGACCACCTTCAAATATGCCCGGTCACTTCTAGTGCCCCATCCATCAGTGAAAAATATTGGAGGGTAAGAGGATTAATGACTTCATTGTCAGAAATCCAGCATTAGCTAACAACAACAACAACAACAACTAATTTTTACAGTGATACATATAAAATCTTGCATTTTTTTAGCTTTTCGTGAATTGTGCAATTTATGGTCCAGTCATATGCTTATAAGCAGATGCACAGAATTATGCAGATAATTTCATTAGAGAGGCATTCAGTGTAAAATAAGAACAAATTAGAAACTTAGAGCTTTATTTATCTTAGTAGTTGCTGCAAGTTCTTCAAATGCTGCTAGTAGTTTCAAGGTGCTTCCACCACATTTTCAAAGCTTTATTTGAACCAGTTACCACCACTTGGTATTGTCCCTGGCTTTCTGGATTCTGCTCCCTGCAGGGCTTGGGAATTGTGATTTCATTAGCTTTACTTGAGTCACGGATGTAACGATATACCGGGTGGAAGGTGCTGCTTCAGCCATACATTAACCAGGGATTCTACATGATGAGCGTAGCAAGTATGTCTAATACAATTATTGTCAAAGAGCCGTTTCACCCCAAAAAAAATTGACAAACATTTGGAGCCATCTAGCTTTTTGACAAATGGATATAAATGGCTCATCCAATTTCAAATTAACATGGGAAAAAATAAATAAATACTTCGCTATTTATTAATGCCAACAAACTTACTGTTCATCAAAGTTCTAAGGCTTTCACGGCCGGTGTCAATACTAGATGCAATATTAACCGGGCTTGTGGGCCGTGGTCTATTGGGTTCCTTCTTCTTCCCAAACGTTTCGTCTGCGACTACGGCAGACATCTTCAGTGGCGGCGAGGTCGAAGTTTCCTAGTGGAGATCTCAGCACCTACTGCGCTGGTCACCACCAGAGGTGCAGTATTTATGTCGGCGGCTGGAGGGGAAGTACGTTGTGATAGGTCCGGGTGGCCAGTGGGCTGGACTTGTACCAGCGGAGTACTACAAGGAGCTGGCGTCTGATTGGCTGGAGAGGGGTTCTGGATTTTTGTTTTTGTTAACGCTGTTTGCCATATTCTGTTGAGTTTAAGTCCTTCCTCTTTGCGATTGATATTATTTTTGTGCTTGTGTATTTCAATGGCTTCACGGAATAAGCGAGAATAGTAGTGGGATGTAGATGCCAGAATATCTGTGTTACCATATTGGATGATGTGTTCCCCTTCTTCGAGTATGGCATGTTCAGCAATTGCTGATTTTTCAGTTTGACCCATGCGAAAATTTCTTCTGTGTTCTTCAATGCGGGTTTTTATACTACGTTGTGTGGTTCCGATGTACACCTTGCCACACGAACAAGGTATTCTATATACTCCTGCGGTGGATAGAGGATCCCTGGGGTCTTTGGCGGAACGGAGTATGTTACAAATCTGTTTAGTGGGCTTGTAGACGGTGTCAATGTTATGGCGTTTAAGTAGTTTGCCTATGCGGTCTGTGACTGATCTGATGTACGGTAAAAAGGCCTTGCCCTTCCTATTGTTTGTGGCTGTTTCTGTGATGTTGGGACCTTTACTAGGGTGTAATGCTCTCTTAATTTCTCGTTTTGCGTAGCCATTAGAGTGGAGCGCTAACTCTAAGTGTTGAAATTCCTGGTGTAGAACTTGTGGTTCGCAAATGCGTGTAGCTCGGTCTGCCAGAGTTTTAATCATAGCGCCAGAGTTTTAATCATAGCTTAAAAACATCAACTTACTGTTGATGTTTTTAAGCATGTGTGGACAATGTTGAGAGGTAGAATTGGAACTGAAGAATTCAATGCCACAGATAGGACTCAAACCACAGGTGGATGCTATAACCACAAAGCCACTGCGACTGTCCACCAGAATGACATTGAATTCTCCAACCAATTACGATAGTAAGTTACCATTGGGGTAACTGTCTCTGATGTGAGACTTATAAATGCTTATTTGGTGAACTAATTCCAATTTGGATAGTTTACAAATGATAGGTATTATGAGTTCACTACTAAGAGGACACACTGGTACTAGAAGGATCAAAATTGTGATATTGAAATTACTGCAGTAGCTGGTAATTATTTGTTTTTGAACATACAAGCCTATATGAGCAGTGTTTTTCAGGCCTGATTCTACCTCTCAAACTGAAGTAGCTGTTAGGTCCCTGCCAAAGCACATTCAAAAATCCAGTGCTTAAATCAAATTCTGGATAATTTGTACTACAATCTAAACTTTGATTCCCTCATTACATATTCCATACCTTATTCATTGTTTATAACAAATATGTATGCATATTGTGCTAAGCATGGCAATTGTTTACTTTCTCTAGTAGTAAGTAGAGGAAGTATTGTATTCCAACCAAAAATTTGCAGTCGAGATTTCACTGGAAATATATGTTTTGAGGCCCCCTGAATCCAAAAAGACATTTTTAGAAAAAGATCTGTATGTGTGTGTGCGTGTGTGTATTGGCTAAAAACCAAAGTTGGTACTTAAGTTTAATGTCTTTCAAGGATGCGACACAAAGATTTTGAAGAAAGTTGCTCCAACTATGCTTTATATGGAAAGTTTTTGAAAATTTTTATTTTCTTGGAAATGGCTCTAACAATTTTGATTAAAATGTCATATGTTTGAGATATTTATATGGCAAATGAAATTTATATCCTTAATTTTGTGGCTATAGCCCATGAAGTCCTATTCACTCTGGATGATGTCTGCATAACTGGTAAACTGCAAGAGATAGACCAAATCTTACTATACAAAAAATGTAGGTCTTGGTAAAACACACAATTTATGTTGAAATACATTTTCTTGCAGAGTGAACCATTTCGGAGATATTCCTTGTAATTTGGTGAGTTTTGGAGAACTTGTACTTCTGTCAAATGGAACATTGCTATTCATTTTTTATATGTTAGTCTTGCAAAGAGAATGGAATTTGAAAGCTTTAAAACATTTGACTGTCGCTCAAAGCCTACTGTATTCCCATATTCCGCTTGTACCTACAAGGAAATAAGCAATAAGATAATTTTTGCAAATATTAATTTCAACTAACATGAAGAAGATAGAGGAATAAGAGTTTGTAAGAATGATTAGTACAGGAGTAGAGAAAGTCATGTGAAGGCAATACATCAGATTGTTTATATCTAGACATGTAAAGGGAATGGAATTGTAATACACATACACAACAAGATCTTAAAACATTTTACTATAACTTAAAGTTAATTTCTGCAAATGTTTTATCTTGATTAACATGAAGTAGAGGGGGGAATAAGCTTTTGTGTGAATACTTTGTACAAGAGTAGGGAAACTCATGTGATGAGTACATCAGATATTATGGTTTGTACATGAGTACTCGCCAAGTCTGTTGGTCATACCACGTCACCTCACGTCTGTTTGTCGCGTAATGTCATGCCGCGCCTTTGATGTCGCGTAGACTGTCATGTGATGTTGATCACGTCGCTTCACACTTCCTAAGATTACGCCACGTCTTGTCATGTCATGCCACTTCTCTCAAATAACACCTCATCACGCGATTGTCACGTCACCTCACACCTCGTCACGTCACTGGTTCATGTCACGTCACGACATTGGTTCACGCCATGGCATGTCACTGGTTCTCGCCACGGCACGTCACAGGTTCACACTTCGTCACGTCACGTCACGACATTGGTTCACGCCATAGCACGTCACAGGTTCACGCCACGTCACATCACTGGGTCACGCCACAGCACGTGACTCGCTCACATCACGTCACTTATTCACGCCACGTCACGGTTCACACCAAGGCACATCACTGGTTCGCGTCGTGCCTCAGCTCGTAACACTCCGACTCGTCACACTCCGATTCGTGTCGACTCGTCACTCTCCGACTCGTGTCGAAACGTCACACTCTGACATATAGACTCGTCACACTCCGACATGTGTGTGTCATTCACACAGTGACAACATGGCTACACCTACAGGACAAGAACTTTTACCAGCAGAGAATACATGCTCTCCCACAAAGTTGGCATAAGGCAATAGACCGTGATGGAGACTATGTAGAAAAATAGGCTATAGACAAGACATTTTGAGGTACATTGTCACCAAATTCTGACTCTTAACAATAAATATGTTAAGGGAAAAAAATGTGGGGCATTATATATTGAACAACCGTTGTATATAAATATTGATAGAAACATAATATGGTAGCTTTCAAATCCTGTTATCCTTAAAGTGGAGATTCTTAACATTTTGAAATAAAAATAAGACAATATTTATTTGGATTATTTTCAAATAAATAGGAATTTCTACAATGTTGTAGGTTTCCTACACCAAACAAAGCTACAATTTATACATATAAATAACAATAAAAGACTATTACATAGGATGTCCACTATTTTATCATCTGTCTCAATTGTCCACTGGTCAATGCATTTGTTTCCTGCAGTCGCTTCACCTCCATACATCTTCTTACTCCATTTATCCAGTATCCATTTGGTTTTCCTTCTGGTGTCCACCTATCACTTCCTTTGGCAATCTTCCATCTTTCATTTGGGTTACATACCCAAACCATTGCAGTCTTTTTCCGTTTATCACTTCAAGTACATTGTTTTCTATATCCATTAATTGTCGTATTTCTTTACTTTCTTATAAATAAGTCTAGCTCAACAATTCTGAATTTTCCTTCCTGTGTCCTGTTTATTGTCCAAATTTCTGCCCTATAAAGCATCATAGTCTCAACTATTGATTTATAAATTAATTTCTTTGCTTTAGCCAAAATATTACTGCTTCGTTGCAATGAGTTTAGCATTCCAATAGCTTGTTTTCCTTTCATTTAAGTGGAATAATATAAAACATGATTAATAGTCTTAGTAGGTCAGCTACAGTAAAGGATTCAAGTTATGTGCATTTGTAGTGCATGTGGGGTTCTGCCTATTTGCTCCACAGACAAAGTGTGTATAGCGTCATACATTTGGTAGCTCACCTACTAAGCCTAGTGATTAGTAATAGGGATTTGCTATTCCTCCTAAAATTAAGATTACTGTCTGCTGCCAAGTGTTTCAATTCATAATGTCTGTGTTTTTTTTAACATAACATATTGATTGTATACTAGGCACTGAATATTACTGCCGACAATTTTACACAGGAATTGTTTTTTCCCCATTTGGATTCAAAAGACTTGCAACAAATAGGCAAGTTTGTGCAATTCATGCATGCAACCACTGCCACAGTCATTGCTCTGAATTTATTTCTAACATATTGGCCTGCTATACCCTGGGCCATATTAGATTAATTTATTCATGAATTTTGTAAATTTACTGCTCAGATTTTTAATTGATATATAGCACAATGACTTACTGAAAAACAAATACAATGAAGTTAATTTGGTTGACTTCTACAAATGTCTGCCAAATGACAAATTTCCTCATTGGACATTGCATAAGGACTAATAGTGTTTGCATCAACGTATATTTATGAAATGACATTTTCTAAAATGAAATACTATGTCAAATCAAAATACAGATCCACTATGGCTGATGAACATTTAGTCCATGTAACACAGCACAAAATTATAACCAAAAATGTCTGCTATTATAACACAGAAAAGTTGTCTGCTCATTGAATGTGAACTATTAATGTAAAATCACTTCATGTAGCATATGTTAGTCATGATTGTATATTGCTTAGGGTCATTACTAATGAATTCATCTGTTAAGTATTTAATTACAGCAGTAATTAATGTGTAAGCATAGATTTTAGTCCAATAAAATTACTATGTTTTGTTTGAAAATCAATGTGATATGTGCACCTAATGTCTCTGAGTTCATACAGAGAGAGTAAAAAAGTTTCAAACTGGCTGCACAGTGTTTTGTCTGCCCGGTGTGGCACTTGTTGCTGTCTGCCTATTATAGAAAGCACGGATAAAACCATACAACATTTTTAAAACTGCTTAGGGTTTACTTACCAACTTTATGAAAGGAGATACTGAAACTGGCCACCATCGTTGTCCATGCATTTTTGACACCTCTTTAGGAAACCATCCATCACTCAGCATAGTTCACATTGAGAAATGCTGGCAATTTCCTGGGCGGATATTTTGTTTTAATTCTTCTAGGGTGTGTGAGCTTGTCTTGTACACTTTATTTTTTAAAGTTACTCAAAGATAGATATCACAGCGGGTTATGTCAGGGGATCGAGGGGGCCATTAATCTCTACTAATAATTCTGTCCTGAAAAATACTTTCAATTTTTCTCATTGAAAGATTGGCCGTTAAGAGCTGTTGCAGAGCCTTGTTGAAAAAAGGCAAAATCACGCTCTCTGTGTGTTAATTCTCTAAAAAAAAAGAGGTCAAAATTGTATTCACGTATGTATGGGCGTCAACTGTGACTTGAAAATAATTGGCCCTATAACTCTTTCTCCACTAATGATGTACCTTACACCAATTTTTTCATCATGAAGGGATACATCATGAACAATATTAGGTTTCTCAGAGCTCCAATAATGGTCTCTGTTCATAAAGTTGGTAAGTAAAGCCTTTAAAAGTAGTTTTGAAAATGTATGGATTCAAACCGCACCTTTCTACGATAGCAGCAGATGGCAACGAGCATTAAGGACCTGGCCAGGCAAAACACTGTGCAGCCAGTTTGGAATTTTTTGACTCTCTTGGTAGTTTCTGTGTTAAACTTAGTGACTTGACCTGTAATTTATTCTTTGATGATTCATGTGACACCATTATGAAAACTTTCGACAATCTCTATTCAGCATAAAAACAGTAAACTTCAAAGTCTTGTTTATTACTAAAGTATCACATATTTCTCATTTGCAGCTTTCTACTGCAAAGTTTTGATTTAAATAAAGCCTTCTGATTTACAGTATATATGCTGATATTCAATTCCATAATGCTTATTTATTAATTCATTCCTTATGTTTCTGTTTATTTTTCAGATTTAGATGAAGCTCTTCCAAGTCTAGTTCCTATATACTCCAAAAACATCCACAAGTTTTATTGTCAATAACATTTTTTCAAATGAATATGAATGGAAATGCTGATAAAGCCATTAAATTGCATCCATAGGGAGGTGAAGTAAATGGAGTTGTGTAGCGCTGTAAAAGATTTCAAAGCTGTGATTATTTTGAGTTTAAATCTTAGAACACACAAAAGAGACCTAAACACTTAAAAGTTTTAAGTTTAACAATTTTTCTTTCATTAATCCAAAGATTTCACATTATACATTTAAACTCAAAAGAGATTTATATTTACCACATTGTGAATCCTGAATTCTCAAGGGTCTAATTTTTTGTGGACAATCTTTAAAATCTTGAAAGCAAGATAAATATATTTGTACTGTGATGCACTTTTTAACTTTGAAACTAGTAAACAATAAACGGAAGAATATAATAACTAACTTGAATTTTGGAACACTAATTTACATAAGGGTAATCCCAAAAGTAAGGTACCCAATTCTTTTTAAAAATATAAAGAAGCATTTATTCACAGTAAATTGTACATAGCTTTGAAGCTTGAACATTTTTTTATTTTAACACATTCTCACCATTTTGATCGATGCATTTCTGTAAATGCTGTGGCAGTTTTTGTATGCCAATGTCACATCAGTCTGCCACCATGCTATTGAAGAAGCATTGGACCTCATCTTTCACCTCGTCATTGTTGTCATTGAAGTGCCTTCCAGCCAAGTGTTCTTTCAACTTGGGAAACAAGTGGTAGTCACTGTTGTTGTTGTAGTGTTTAACGCCCGCTTTTACTACTACGGCACCGCAGGCGGTGACACTGATGATACATGAAGATGGAGCACCGGTGGAATGAGATGGCGGGGGAAACCGGAGTACCCGGAGAAAACCCGCCCTGACGCTGCTTCGTCCACCACGAATACCACATGCGGGTCCCTGGGATCGAACCCGGGCCGCCTAGGTGGTAGGCGAGCGCGCTAACCGCTGGGCCACGGCGCCGCCATAGGTAGTCACTGGGTGCTAAGTTTGGACTATAGTGTGGACGGTGATGATGTCCCATTCAAACTGTGGCAGAAGATTCATGGTTTGACGGGTGGTGTGGGGGCAAACATTATTGTGGAGAAGGCTTATGCTCTTGCTCGACATTCTGAAATTGCAACACTTCAAAGTCCAGTGAATGGTGCTTTGAGAAATCTCAGGAACAACAATGTGGAGCTCATCGAGAGTGATCTGCTGATCTTGAAGCAAAATTTGTTCGTTTGCAATTGTCTCTTCGGGAATTGATAGTCTCTTGCTTCTTTCCTCATCATGAATTTCAGTACGACTATCTGAAAACTCTACACCCCTTGCAGACATTTTTGAAATCCGTACATGACTCTCCATACACTTCCATAAACTGTTAATGAATTTCTATTGGCTTAACGCCTTTCACACTAAAAAACCAAATAACTGCCTGAATTTCACATCTGGTGGTAGTGGTTAACTGGAACTCCGTTACCACTGGCTGCCAAGCCAAGACTGAGAGCTCCAGCAGAGTGTGGTGGTTTCTGTAAAGAGTGGAGGGAGGAAGGAAAAAACAGTGTGACCAACAGCCACACAAACAGTTTATTGTGGCCCCAGTGCTTTGGAGACCTTACTTTTGAGATTAGTCTCATATTTTAAACATTGGCATGTTTTGATGGCTGTTACCCTTCAGTTATAAACCAACAAGCAAGAGCAAATTGAGTCCATTCCTGCATCTAAATACATCTCCAAAAACAAAAATATAGGTACATTATAAGTTTGGCATCTGTGATTGACTTAGATTGTGGCTAATTTTTCCCAGTATAGGAATAATTAATAGAAATCTGAAAACTGGGACAAAAGAACACTTTTGGAGTACAAAACTAAAACAAGCAAATAAATCTATGGGTGGAACACATTTCTGGACATATAAGATGAAAAAACTAAAGCTATAAAAATCCCTCCAAAATATAGAACTTTCCATGTAGAAAAACATTTGTATCATGAAACACCAAGAGAAAAAACATATCATTTCACCTCATATCCTGTGGTGTAATTTTATCAAGATTGACCAGCAGACTGTATAGTAAAAAGAAGCTAAGCCCCGGCACAACAGCCCATGAAGGGCCAAGCCTTACCACCCAGCCACTGTGTCCCCCACCTCGGCCCACTACAGATGTCATTGGTGGGGTGCAGTGCTGGAGGGTGGTACGTGGTCAGCGTCCCGAACCCTCCCGGCCAGTTATGCAGTCTTCATGTCCTGGGACTGCTACTTTTCCATCAAGTAGCTCCTCAATTGGTCCCCCTGGGACTAACGAGGCTGAGTGCATCCCGTGCCAGACCTCCCAGAGGGGATAAAATCCCCATGCTGGTACTGGGGATTGAATCCGGGTCCTCCAAGCCAGAGGCAAGTGCACTACCAATGGAGGTGGTCAGACTGTATAGTACTTGTCCTATTAATCAATGAAAGCCTCTGTGACGAGTCTAGATTTAGCAAACTGTTCATCCTAGGTTCATTCCTCTCTACAAGCAAACATAGCAAATGGCATTTGTTTCTAATACTCAGTCTGCAGCTGAAAACAAGGGCAATAAGTCTTGAAATACCGTCCTTGTCTAACAAGGAAACAAATTAAGAGTTGCACAAATCAGGTTGGTTTCTGTTCGATTTTCAGTACTATTTACAACCATCATTTATATGGGCTATTCCACTTCAAATCGGACAAAAATGAGAAAAATTGACATCACATGTTTTAAAATCATTAATAATTTCTGCCTGTGTCAGTTACTGTAAAAGAAAACAATTTTGAGAAACTTATCCCTTAAATATTTAGTTTTCGAATTGAAATTCAGTAAAATTTGCATTATTTTCCAAATGAGACAATTCCTGTGCCATATAACTCAAGAACCCTACATGGATTTTGGTGAACTATGATTCATTTTGAAGCTGAATGTCTGTTATGGATGGTGATATAACAATAACATAGCAATAATTACACAATTTTTTAAAACCTTTCTCTTTATGTATTAAGTATAAATATATTTTTATAAAGATTACGCTTATATAGGCTTAATAGATTTTAAGATTTGACTTAGGGTCCAAGTGACTTCTTTGTCGATGGGTCCTTAAACACACACACACACACACACACACACTCACTCACCCACTCACTCACTATATATGCTTAAACCTCTTTTTATTTCACATTAATTGCAGTTTTCAGTTTTATGGAACTCCTTGTTTGAAATGTGGAAAAAAATAATGAAACAATAAATATTTAAGGTCACGCTGTACTTTATATCACTCAGCTGTCACTTGTCACTCAACAGTGGATTGACAACGTCCTTGACATGACTCATGGACCGGTGTGTGATGTGGTGCAGCACTACTAAGGGACTCTGTTTCTTTTACTTTTTATTTTTTCTACAGCTGTTCGTTGAAGATGCCATATAAATGTTGACTAATATTGTTTTGAAATTAAATGCTGAATGATATTGCATAATTTATATTCCATTTAAAATTGTAATTTTCAGTAAATACATGATATATGATGAACATTACATTAAATTTAAGTTCTACAAAATATTGAACAAATACCACCACAAACTACAAAATGTTAGCTTCATTTTGAATTTAATTGAGAGTTTTATGTTGAATAATTTCTGAGCTGTGAGTCTCAGAATCATGTAATTTTATCAAATTACAGTAACTTCGACCCTGGAAAAAACTTAAATCACTTGTTTAGAATTGCTGCAATTTTGCAAAAGACATTAACTTAACATTGATTTACATGACAAAAAATTGAACTCGCCCCCAAAATGCAATGTTTCCTGCTGTCCGAAATAAAATGGAACAGTTCATATCTAGTAATATGTGAGATGCTTTCAGGGGAATTTTTTTCCATTACAGAAATGTTATGCACATAACACTTTTCATTATGTTTTACCTGAGAAGATAATCCATTTGGAAGGAAAAAGAGTATCATATGGCTAGAACAATATCTATTGCAGTGTTGCCAACAACAGTTTTCTTCATTTTGCTCAAAGAGTTTCTTCTCTTTCAGTGATTGCTCGATCACTTCATTTTTATTAACAAATGTGTGCCAGTAACTCCAGTCCACAGTATTTTATGCATGAAATATTTCATGATATTAAACATTTATGTAAATTAGTACATGGTATATGTAAACAAAATTGTTATAAGGAATTTTGCTGCTATTGTTGCTAACTGGAAGTAGGATCCTTATGTATTAGAAATCAACCAAGAAAAATCTGCTTATTTTTGTTTGGTAATAGCATCTGTAATTAAATAAGATGTTGCTACATATTTTGCAATTATTTTTCTTACAAATCACAGTGTCAACATTAAGGAGACCTAGGATAGATTTTTTATCCAAAGTGGCCAATATTTTCAATTTTTGGATTTCTGCAAAAATGAATTCTTTATAATGTTAATAAGACATTTAAATTTGTTTTATGGTAACCTAGACCATTTTGAGGGCTGGAAAATTTTAATTTTTATTGATTATAATCAGTATTTTGTTATTCAAGGCAGAAAATGAAAAGAGCATTCTAGAATCACTTCTTAGAATTTCAAATATTAGTATGACAAAGTGGTACTGATCAAAGAAAAAATATTTGTACTGCAAGGAGTGTTCCAAATTTTTCAAATATTGCAATATGAAAAACAAAAAATAGCTCATAGCTAAGAAACTACCTCATCAATTTTATTGAAATTTACACAGTATGCTATTTAGAATGAGGATAGCCAACACACGATTCAAAAAGATTGAAAACAAATTGTGAAAAACCATATAATCTGTCCTAGGTTCGCTTAAAGAATAAACAGCTTTAAATTATAGATATTATGGATGTATAAAATGCCTCAGTAAATAAAACATATTTTCAATACACATATTTAAGCACATAATATCTATTCTCTCAAATACATGTATACAAATCCACATCTAAAATAAATGATATAAAAGAAAAGCTTCATCCTAAAGACATCTTTCAGATTCATCTGTTATCTCGACATAAAAGTTATAAAACTTGTTGGGTTATAAAATAAGTGAACTGCCATCAACATTTCTCTTTAGCTACTATTTCACTTCACATCCTGTGGGTGTTATTCTACCGAGATTGACCAGCAGACTGTACAGCGCTGGAGCTACAGCTATGTGTGCCATTATCATACCAGTGGTAGGTCTCAAAGAAGAGTCTAGATTTAGCATACTGTTCAACAAAGCCTTCAGTTGAGATCCATATTGGTTGCCATCAACGGGAGGAATCTGACCAGCTAAAATCCTTTTCACAACTGCACCAATTGTCTGTCAAATAAAAGTATTTCCTAATTATAACTGTATATTTATGTGTTTATTTGCCATTTTGGTAATTACAATAATTATATAGGCTTCATTAGCTACAAATAATAAATTAGGTACATTTTCTGTATTGCACACTATTTACATGTCACATGTGTTTTCTGTATCACTCATTTATCCACTTATAAAGGCACGATTATGAATGAAAAAAAAAAAAAAATTCAATACCTGATTCTTCCATTTACTATTTGATCTATTCCACATTCAGATACTTTTATCATTTCCTATGAAATAGGGGCTATTCATAGATTCCTCAAAGCTAAGTTTGAAAGCTGTATTACTTCACAATGGCAACTGTCTTCCTTCTATTCCTGTTGGTCATGCAGTTTACGTGAAGGAGACCTCGCCTACCACCTAGGCGGCCCGGGTTCGATCCCAGGGACCCGCATGTGGTATTCGTGGTGGACGAAGCGGCGTCAGGGCGGGTTTTCTCCAGGTACTCCGGTTTCCCCCGCCATCTCATTCCACCGGTGCTCCATCTTCATGTATCATCAGTGTCACCGCCTGCGGTGCCGTAGTAGTAAAAGCGGGCGTTAAACACTACAACAACAACAACAGTGAAGGAGACATATGCAAACGTGAAAGCCCTCCTCAACTCAATAATAATGCTGAACACAAACGAAGAGATATCAGGGCCATTGGAATGAAGCAGTGCTTGCAGATTATGAGACAAGCCAAAACTCAACAAGCTTATGAAGCCACCATGCGATTCTCTTCAGAGCCAACCACCTGCCCAGGGTTCTTCCATTAATTTAGAACTCTTGCAATGTTGCTAGCTAATGCTGAATTTCTGACAATGAAGTCATTAATCCTCTTGCTCTCCAATATTTTTCACAATGATATTGAAGAGAGCAATAGCAGTAATAGTAACCATTTTTTAGAGAGCACCATATTTTTATGTTTTGGCAGTCACATCGCTCTCTCACAACCCCTAGAATGTCTGGAGGACCACACATGTTGTTGGTCAGGTCTCACCAACCTGACCGGGAGAATAGTACTATAGCAGTTAAAGAATGATCATAAATAAAAACAATTTTGAAAGGAAAGCTAGAAGACACCTTCCATAAAAAAGGAAATTGTTTAATAATAGTGTAGAATTAATATTTGTGCATATTCTTGCAATGTAACACTTATTAAAAAGAGTTCAAATGAACTTTCAATGTTGTTGAAATATTTAATTAAATTTGCATCATTTTCTCTTACATCTGCTAAAATAAAATATTTTCACCTATTGTGAATCAGAGAAACTATAGTTAATAAATGTTTTTCATTGTCATATTATATTAATTTTTAACCCAAAATTAATAAGATTTGACTCATGCAGTGAAGGAAACATTCAAGAATATTTGAGAGGTAGAATCAGAACTGAAAAACTCAATGCCACAGTAGGGATTTGAACCACAGACCTCCTGCTTACCAGGTGGGTGCTCTAACCACTTAAAGCTGTGCGTGAAGCAGAAGGTCTGAGGTTTAAATCCCAGCTGTGGCACTGAGTTTTTCAGTTCTGATTCTACCTCTCAAACGTTGCCCACACATGGCTTGTGTTTTAAGAACACCAGCAGTAAGTTTGTTGGCATAAATAAATAATAATTTAAATAATAATTCTTTTTTTTTTTGCTCAGCAGTGTAATCTAAGTTAGGTGGAAGGTGAAGTGGGCAAACTTGTCTTTGCTAAAATGGAAAGTGAGTTGAACAATAACAGTGGATGTAATGCAATGCGTAAGACTGCTAAAGCACTGTCAGGTAAGAAGTACATCTTGATGAAGAAGAGCTGGAAACTGGTAATATTTGCTGCTTTAAGTATAACTTTGTATCCTCTGTTCCTGTTGAAAAAATCTTCTCTATGTGAAGTCTATATTAGTTGACAATACAGTCCTTTAATTTTCAAAACTTATAAAAGCTGTTGGTAACAATTTGTAATTTAGTATTCTGTGATAAAGTGCAACTGAAATGTGCAAAGAGATCAACAAATGAAGGTAATTCTTAAGCCATCCTTTGAAATTAGGTAACTAATTTAATACATTTGTCTATATATTTTCTTCTTTATTTTCATTTCATTAAGTAAAGCTCTGAGATGTGCTATTTTGGAACTGTTCTGTGAGTTCATTTGTTTGTTTGTTCATTAATTTGTTTGTTCATTCGTCAGTCCGTCCATCCATTTGCTCGCTCACTCTTTCTCTCTCTCATCATCTACCTTGTTATTATGATTTACAAAATCCTAAGGATTTAGAAGAAATGCATCATCTACAGAGGTATTTTTTAGAGGTGGCGTGTGACGTAATGTTGCGCAGTAGTTCATGGTCGAGTCCACTTGTCTATTGCAAGATAAAAGGGGTGTCTGGTTAGTATCTCTTCGACTTCTAGCCCACTAGCCAGCAGGCTGCTGGTGGAAACTTACCCCCACCATCACTTTGCGTGATGTCACTAGCACATATCCGAGCAAGGTCACGCGCCACCTCTAAAAAATATCTCTGTACCTTGTGATGATGCCTTATCCATGGATGACAACTTGTATGAATCAGATGATTCCAATTCTGAAGTTAAACTGAATGCGAAAGAAAAAGAAACTGGTCATAAAGAAGAGGATGAAAGCAACCTATTTGATAATAACATGCATTTTATAGGTACAGCTTGTCTATAACATTGTGACATTTCCCTACTTCCTAAGCAAAGGTGCATAATAGCACTGAGCAGTCCAGTTGCATAAAAGAGCAGTGGGGGGTCAATCTTCCAGCTGCGGTGAGAGTGAAAAGTTCATGTGTTGTATATGTGACTGCCTCCAAGTTCTGATAACCTTCTAGTCACTTGCTCCCCCACCACTCTCACCAATTCTCTGCATTTCTCCTCACTTGCGCATATGAAGTGTCACATTTTAGACAAGCTATAACATCATATGGTTATCAAAGTTGTCGTCACCATCGTCAGTCACTGCCACCGCCACTGCCACCAGCACCATCATCATCATTATTGAAATCCATTTCAAATTACAACTTATATGCCTGAACATCACAATTTATTATCTTTCCATGTAGTGTAGTACAAATTATAATGTACTACATCCATACCACATTTTATCTATCTTTGATCTATCTAGTAAGGTAATACTAATAAAAACCATGTACATTTAAGCTAAATGAAGCTAAACATGGGAAGGAGAGAAAAATGAAATTTAAAAAAATAAATACAAGCGTATAAGCACAAAAATATAGTGTGGGCCTACTAGGCCCCACACAACCAATGGTGTTCTACCAGGATGCATGCCTAATGGAGAGTTAATTGCTTGTTACCCATTGCCACGCCAACACTTCAGAGCTATGTGATTCTGTAAAGGCCAATAACAAGAAAAGTCAAACTGAACTGGTGTCACATCCAACTACGGTTGCTGCTCTTTGACACAAAATTGGCATAAGTATATGTGCTGGATGCTATGTCTATCCACTTCTGTACCTGATTACCTAGTGTAGCATGCAGAATGAAGTATACATACACTAAACTTACCTGACCTCCAAAGAGTTTCTTTAAAGTCATTAGCTCATACAACACACAACCAAGGGCCCAGATGTCACTACTCTTGTTGTATGGCTGTCCTTCACATATCTCAGGAGAGAGATAGTATGATGTCCCCAACATGGTAGTAGCATGAGAAGCCCTGCAATTTAAACAAGTTCTCCTTTATAATGTGGTTTACATTGGTGCTGTTTTTATAATAATATTGCTTCAGTTTGCGCTGAGCTATGAGATTCTTTTTCTACCCCAGGTCGTGGTACTAGATGGAATGAACAAACACTCGATGTTACCTCACTATATTACTTTATTAACACTTTTTCTCATCTTTACACTTTCGTCGCACCAATTTATATTATATTGATAGTCTTTCCAGTGTTTTTAACAACTTTAGAACAAAAGCTTCATGAAAGTTTAATCAATTTTCTACTCACATCCAAGAGCACTATAAAAACACGTCTTTTCCCTTCAGATCATGGGACACTAATAACGATTTCAGCACCACATCACATGATGCTACCTTCTTTTTGTGTACATCCGCATATGCATTCATTAAATAGTTCCCATATTGTTAGGGAAGCAATCTTTAGCTATTCTCCCTTCGCTTTCAATATTGAACACATATAATTCTTTTATTTATACATATATATTAAATTTAAATATGGAAATATTTATGATGTCTTTAAACAAACAATTTTTTGTAACAATGAACAATAGCAACACGTTTTCGTCACTCAACCAACTCGTACCAACACCAAAAACAAATTACACTCTCAACAAATATTCACATAAATGATTTTCTTTTGGGGTCTTACAATATCCTGTCTCAACATTAACTGTAGTTATTGTTGTTGAAATGTTCAAAATCCTTATTAAAGCATAGTAATAAAGGCTGCAACATCATATCCTGACATAATGGCACTATACTCATATAGATTCATGTTATAGCATACCAGTTGGCTTACTTACTGCTGCATAGTTAACTTTTTAAATCTGACTGACGATTTACTTACCTTAATTTACCTTCGCTTATTATTTATGAAACTATTGCACAGTGAACAAGAACAGGCATATCATTAAATGTCTCCTAGGAGCCACCTTCCCTGCTCAGCTGTTTACCTCCCCCCATGGCAGCAGGCTACACAGTGCACTTGAAACTAGTAAACAGTCTCTCTACTCCACTTAACTTGGTAAACAGTATTGGACAGATGTTTAGAATGACTACAGGCGCATTTCATCAAGAACAGGAAGATTATTTTTGTATTTTATATAATGAAAAAAACATTTTGTTTAATTTGTGATTACGTATTCATTATGCCATGTATCTCATTTTAATATTAGGTGCCATTTAACAAACAAACATCAATGAATGTTGCAAGATCATTATATCAGTATGTTTATATATTTTCTTAAAACATATAGTAGTAATAATGATGATGGTGGTGATGGTGATTATTATTATTATGGTTATTATTATTATTATTATTATTATTATTATTATTATTATTATTATTATTATTATTATTATTATTATTATTATTATTATTATTATTATTATTATTATTATTATTATTATTTATTTATTTATTTATTTATTTATTTATTTATTTATTTATTTACTGTGATATAATCATCACGTTGTACATTAATTAATATTTGCAGGATGAAAAAATCATACTACTCATGCTATCACATTTTAATTAATTTTATTGTCATCCAGGACACACTCGACAACAGAGGGTTGAGGAATTGAAATCCCAGTTCTCCAACAGACTCAATAAAAATAAGCTGTCATAAACTTCCGACAATGCCATTCAACTATCTATTAGGGCCAGTTACCATATTTCACACTGTAGTTTATGTTCTACGGCTAAGTTGTTTGGCTGTGAAACCTGATTTAAATAAATTAGTAATGAGAAAATACGGCCGTCGATCTAGAACTAGATGATTTAAAATATCTGTACAAATGGGGCTCATTCTTACTGTTACAATGACTGTGTATTTATATGGAGAAACAACGGTGTAATAAAGGTGAATGTACAGCTTGGACTTGAACATCCTGTGTCGTTCTGTAATGTGATGTGGGAGTAGTTGCTACCCTCCCTCTCTTTTCCTTATTGACATGCCTGATCTAGAGAATTTTTATTTTACTCCTTATAATTGCAATTTTGTACTACTCTGGCTGTTTCTAATAACAGATGAGAGCCCTGGTGGGATATTCATGCAAAAGGATGTGAAACATAGTGGGAATGTCTGACTTATGTAATCTCGTCCCAAAGGTCTTCCAAGTTTTGGAAATGCTACATAATTATAAGTATCCTTTGCTGGCGGAACAATCATAGACCTGAATGGTTAAATAATTTTTAGATAATTATAGTAGGTTAAATTTTAATGGCTTCATTGCCAGATGCAAGGCACTAGAAAACAAATTTTAAACATGAGTGTGTGCGTGCATGTGTGCGTGCGTGTGTGTGGTAATCTCAAAAACCAGTTAATAAGTTTTGGTAAGCTTTTCACCGTTGAAAAGCCCAATACATCTGATGCACCTGGTGTTATAAACACCTTCTAATTTTGTGTCTTCTCTGAGTGAACATTAGTGTGATTGAAGTTATTTCAGCATTTGACACTGTAGTTTCTGGTTATATTGAAGAGAGCGTTACAAAGCATACTTTCATCTATTTTATTTGCATATCCACTCCCATTCAAAGAGAAATAGCATAATTTTAAAGCAATTTTTAGTCTGCTGTAGATATTAGCACGTGATTATCAGCCTCCTTGATTTAAGGAGTTGAAAATAAAGGATAAGGGTATCTTTTAATGATAGGTTAAAAGAAACACATTTTTATTTTGGTACAATTGTATTATTAGTAATGAAACATCTAAGCTCATAAGTCATGTGTGGCCTTTGAAGCTGTATTTCCCCTGGAAGTTTGCAAAATTTTGATTCCCTAAAACAACCCACGTAAATGAAAAAAAACTTTTCATTTTCATGCCATCTGCACTGATAGAATTATCTATATAATAAAAATGAATAGCTAAATGTGTTAAGTGCAAACCTCGAGAAGGGCTGAAGAAATTTGGCTAATTTTTTTTCAAATATTCATTGGCGTCCAAGGAAGGTTCTTATGCAGAGAAATATTGTATGGAAAAACGTAAAAACAACATTTTTCTTTTTTCATTAAAACCAAGCAAAATAGTTGTATGTATATAACTGCTAATTTCCTAACCACTCAACCAATCACAGCAAAATTTGGCATGTATATGTATTTTTTCATGGAGAAGATTTTTATGCTATCCATTTTACTATACAATGTTATATTCTCTACTCCCTTTTCTTTTACATGAAATATACACATATCCTTCTCTACTTGACCTTCAACACACAATTCACACAATTTTCTATGATTGTAACAGAAATGCAACATATTACATTCACACAACTTTCTTTACACACTTTTCTTTTACATAACACATTTGCATCTTTTTCTGTACTCGCTCTTCAACACACAATTCATGCAATCTATATATATATAATATGGATGTTGATATGTATGAGATTGATAAACTCCAGCACGGTTGACCAATCACATGAAAATTGACACATCTAAGCATTTTTTCATGTTTTTATGTTATTAATTTTACTATGCAACATATTATATTTGCATAGTTTTCTCTACTCACTTTTATTTTACATAACACATTCACATATCTTTCTCTACTTGCCCTTTAACTCATAATTCATACACCTTTCTATGACTGAAACAGAAATGCAACATTTTGGTTTTCTCTGTTCACTTTTCACATTTCTTTCTCTACTCACCCTTCAATGTGGAATTCATACAATTTTCTATAGTTGAAATAGAAATACAATGTATTACGTTCATACAGGTTTCTCTACTCATGTTTCTTTTACATAACACATTCACATGTCTTTTCTCTACTGGCTCTTCAATATACAATTAAATGGATGTTGGTATGTACGAAGTTGATAAACTCAACACCAATTGACAGATTGGTGAGAACTGGCACATTTAAGGTTTTTTCATGGAGGCCTTTATGTGATCCATTTTATTATACAACACATTATATTCACATGGTTTTCCCTATAGCTTTCCTTTTATGTAACACATTCACATCCCAGGGACCCGCATGTGGTATTCATGGTGGACGAAGCGGCGTCAGGGCGGGTTTTCTCCGGGTACTCCGGTTTCCCCCGCCATCTCATTCCACCGGTACTCCATCTTCATTCCATGTATCATCAGTGTCACCGCCTGCGGTGCCATAGTAGTAAAAGCAGGTGTTAAATACTACAAACTCAACACATTCACATATCCTTCTCTGCTTACCCTTCAGCATAATACTCATCCACTTTTCTATGACTGAAATAGAATTCATGGAATTTTCAATGATAGAAATAGAAATGCAACATATTACATTAATATGGTTTTGTCTACATGTTGTTCTTTTATGAAACTCACACCTCTTTCTCTACTCCCTCTTTTACAAACAAGTCATGTAATTTTCTATATGTTTGAAATTGAAATGCAACGTCTTGCATTCACATAGCTTTCTCTATTGATTTTCTTCCTGTGGTATTTGCAGCTGTTCAGCAGTGCTTTTACATAGTGTTTTCCTGTTTTTATTTATTTATTTATTGTTCTTTATAGTACCCAACCTATGTCTAAAAGGTCTATGTCTAAATATGCCTTACCGATAAAATTCTTTGAAGAGTTCAATTATCTTCAGCTTTGGAAAAACTATTTATAAGAATAAAACAAAGTAGGTGAGTAATGAAATTATCAAATTAAATGTATTTTAAAGATTATGGATTTTTCTTACCCTAAAAGAAATTTTGAAACACCAAAGTCTCCAATCTTCACAATTGTTTCTGGACCAGTGGGTTGAAGGAAAATGTTGTCTGTTTTCAAATCTCTATGTAGGATATCTTTGGAGTGAACGTAATCAAGTCCCAGCACACACTGGCTGAAGAAGTACAAAACATCCTATTTAACACAACAATATTACAATACTATTGAGCATAGTCATGAAAGACTAAGTAATAATTATATAAATCTGTACCAGCTGTTAATTTATTCACAGACTTTCTTGGGCAAGGGTTGAACTAATGTTGCTTCACTTAGCTTAATATTATAGCAGCAGAACATATACTACTAGCATTGACGGTGATTACAATGACGATAGCAATTAATTACCTATAGTATTCTTTGTACTGATTTTAGCTATGTCGTTGAGTTGATACACATTTCAGTAACTTGTAAGCTTTTTTATACAATTATTAGCATTTATCTTATTTACACATAAACATAGAAAATTCATTAAACCTTTATAAACATTTTGTTAATCAGGCATTTTTTAGGCGGCGCCGTGGCCGAGCGGTTAGCGCGCTCGCCTACGACCTAGGCAGCCCGGGTTCGATCCCAGGGACCCGGATGTGGTATTCGTGGTGGACGAAGCGGCGTCAGGGCGGGTTTTCTCCGGGTACTCCGGTTTCCCCCACCATCTCATTCCACCGGTGCTCCATCTTCATTCCATGTATCATCAGTGTCACCGCCTGCGGTGCCATAGTAGTAAAAGCGGACGTTAAACACTACAAACACACAGGCATTTTTTAGTTATCTCTGTCTTTTAAGCTCATCATCTTGTTTAAGTTCAAGTTATGTAAATTATTAAACAGTACAACAGAACACCACTAATCTGATCAATCCCTACAAAACCGAAATTCTGGATAATCTGAACACAAAATCCATAATTAAAAAAAACAACAACAAATAAAACAGTTATAGTGTAGAGAAAGCATTTTTACTTTGTAATACTTAAAGCTTTCACAGCGAGTGTTATTAATCAAGGCTTCACAGGTGATCAGCCATGTCAGATTTAAAAACATTGAGCTTTTGGCCACTGTAGACTCCATGGCCTTCATCAGGATACAAAAGACTTATAGGAAGATCTAGACTAGACTACCAGATGGCAGGCTGAGAACAGCCCGAGGTGTGTCATTCGTGTACCTGCCCTTTTAGGGCTTAACCACTGTATGACGGGATTAGGATGTTGTAGGATGGCTGGTGAAGAATGGGGATTGTGGGTTGCTAGGAGGTAGCATAGGTTTATGCTCCTCGTCGGGTGATAGTTTCAGCGTGCAACTACCGTTGGGCACTGCTGATGGGTGGTCCAAATATGGATATTTGGCGAAATTTTTGACTTCCAATCTTCTCTTGGAAGGACTGTAAGGAGCTCAGCTTGCGCTGTTGATGGGGTATAGGAAGATTGTGCTTTACTCTCCATATATATTGTTAGGTGGGAGGGGGTTGCGCTACCCTGCCCAATGAGCGGGTGACGATTTGTGATTGGGCCAGCTGCGACCAGTGACAAACATCCCGAAAGTCAATGTTTTTAAATCTGACACAGCTGATCACCGTGAAGCTTTAATTAACATTTTTACTTTCTCTACTACATAAAGTAGAGGAAGTATTGTATTCCACCCAAAAGTTTGATGTCGAAATTTCACCGGAAATATATGTTTTGAGGCATGTTTTTCAATGAATCCAAGAAAGGTCCATGTGTGTGTTTGTGTGTGTGTCTATGTCAGTCTGTGGACAACATAACTCAAAAACCAAAAGTCGGTTAAAAAGAAAAGTTGGTATTTAAGTTTAATGTCTTTCAAGCATGCGACAAGAAGATTTTGAAGAAAATTCCTCCACCCTTAATTGCCCTTTTCATGTAACATTTTTTGAAAATTTTGATTTTCTTGAAAATGGCTCTAATGATTTTGATTAAAATGCCATATGTTTGAGATATTTTTATGAAAAATGAAATGTATATCTTGAATTTTTTGGCTATCGCCCATGAGGTCCTATTTGCTCTGGATGACTTTTGCATAACTGGTAAACCATAAGATACAGACCAAATCTTACTATTAAAAAAATGTAGATGTTGATAAAACACAAAATTTGTCTAAATAAATTTTTTTGTAGTAGTTGTTGTTGTTAGCTAATGCTGGATTTCTGACAATGAAGTCATTAATCCTCTTGCTCTCCAATATTTTTCACTGATGGATGGGGCACTAGAAGTGGCCGGGCATATTTGAAGGTGGTCTTGATCCATTTCCTCTTGCAGATCACATAGAGGACAGAGTGGTGAAGAATATATCCCAATTCTGTTTAAATGTTTTGCCAGACAATCATGTCCTGTAATCAACCTGAAGGTTGGAACTGCTGTTTTTCAAGGATACTCAGGAATCACTGTTTGAATGTTTGGTAGTTCCCATCTTTTATTCTTTGATTTTTCATAGCAATATTTTGCAATAATTTTTTTGAATTCAGAGTTGACTAATCTTTTAGCTGCATAAAATGGTAGATTAACTATAGATTTTTGTACACCGCTGGTACCCTTTTTTGCAAGAAAATCAGCTTTCTCATTACCACTCAGTCCACAGTGAGCCGGTATCCATTGGAAGACTAGGTGTTTTTGAAGTGCTGTTAGATGGCTAAGCATCTTCCAACATTCTATAATAGTTTGGTTTTTTGGTGACAACTTGGAAGTAATTGCTATAATTGCTGCCCTGGAATCTGAGAGAATAACTGCTTGCTGAAAATGTGACATTCTGTACAAAAGATTTTGTAGGGCCATTCGAATTGCTTCAATTTCTCCATCAAAGTTAGTAGTTCCATAACTTAAAGATTTGTAATAGGAAAAGAGGTGACATGTGACTCCAGCCGCTGCTCCATCTTGGTTTGATATTAGTGATCCATCAGTATAAATATGGAGCCACTCATGTTCTGGAAATCTAGTATGGATTGTCTCTAATGCCAATAATTTTAGAACACTAGTTGGAGTTATTATTTATTTATGCCAACAAACTTACTGTTGGTGTTTTTAAACACACAAGCCGATAAGAGGTAGAACTGGAACTTAAAAATTCAATGCCACAACTGGGAAGGTCTGTGGTTCAAATCCCAGTTGTGGCATTGAATTTTTAAGTTCCAGTTCTACCTCTTAAACTAGTTGGAGTATCACTTTTTTTAACTTCTTCTGTCAGGTGTAAATAATATGTGATGTCTAATGTATGTGTTGGATTGACTTTAGATATGAAGTTTTCCTTTGAATTAGGAAGGTGTACATCCTTCTTGATGTCTTGAATTTTGGAAAGAAAGCTCTCCTGAGTCTTTAGTGTATTGGTAAAATTTCTCTTGTGCCATGTATTGAATGGGAGTCTGATCAACTTTTTGTGTTGAATAAGAGCCGCTTTTTCTATTTCATATTCAATGGGGTATTGGTTGGTTAGTATTTCCATAGCTGCTATTGGTGTGGTTTTGATAGCACCTGTAATTAATCTCATACTTTGGTTTTGAAAGACTTGAATTTTTTTTGTGTTTGCTGTTACAAGAACTTCGCTGCAGTAAGTAAATAATGGTTTTATATATACATTGTATGTTGTGTTAAGCGTTGCTCTGGAACATCCCCACTTCATTCCTGTTAGACGTTTTAACAGTGAAAGGCGCCTCTCTGCTCTTTGTATTACATTTTCTGTATATAAATTTTTTTGTAGAGTGTACTATTTCAGAGATATTGTTTGTTATTTGTGTGAGTTTTGGAGAACTTATGCTTCTGTAAAATGGAACAGCGTTATTCATTTTTATGTTATCCATGCAAAGGCAACGGAACTTGAAAGCTTTAAAAGATTTGACTATCGCTCAAAGCCAACTGTATTCCCATATTCCCCTTGCACCTACAAGAAAATAAGCAATAAGATAATTTCTACAAAATGTTTATCTGTATTAACATGAAGATATAGGAATAAGAGTTTGTAAGAATGGTTGGTACAAGGGTAGAGAAAGTCATGTGAGTGCAACACATCAGATTTTTATTATAGAACTGACAAACTCATTGAAAATACACTCATCAGAATGAAATGTTTACTGCGCAAATGTTTTGCTGAACATTGCTATAGACTTTAGGGTCAGAATTATACAGGTGATATATTTTGGTAGCGTTTAATCCCCGCTTTTACTACATATGGCACCACAGGCGGTGACACTGATGATACATGGAATGAAGATGGAACACCAGTGGAATGAGATGGTGGGGAAACCAGAGAACCTGGAGGAAACCCGCCCCAGCGCCGCGCTTCATCCACCACAAATTATACAGGTGATAGAGACTTCTAAACTGAGCGTTTTGACATAAGGAACCTGTGGTTGGAAATGAATATTTTGGATACCAAGTTGTTTCGCAAGATGTTTGGCAGTAGCTTGAATTTCAACATCTCTCACTGCAATTCCGCTTGCACGAAATTGTTCGTACCACTTGTATGTTGCGTCTTCTAACTTTTACTTAGTCGGCTGCTGCATTCATTTAACATCACAATTTTCTTCATTTGCATCACATTTAATAAAAAATGATAAGAGTTCACCCTTTTTCTTTTTTATATTCGAAACTGTTTTGCAATTCCATATTCTGCACATACACTGCAACAGTGGCACCATTTGCAAGCCTTTCAAGAATTTTCAGTTTCTCATGTGCTGTAAGTGATTATGCTTAAGTTTCCCCAATGATATTGTAGGTTTACTAAACAACATTATGAACTTGATTTGTTTCTTTAGCTTAATGACTGAGAAGGGCAAATGTTATACTAACCCTTCTGACAAGAGTTGCAAGCCCTATCACAGGAGGGCAGCCTAATTTACCACTGTCACTAATGTATTCCTGGTATTCCTAACAAAATTCCTATTGTACAGCCTGTGCAAAAATAAAATGAACAAGTTCCTTAAGTTTGTCTTAGACCCGTACTATAATTTAAGTTAGCAATTTGCAGATTAAGAATTTTTAAGGATGTTTGTCCGTATTAAGTGAAATCCTGTTTAAAGGAGTCCAGATTAATGAGGTTTTACTGTAGATGCATGGTGCAAAAGGTGGACAGTGAAGATGAATCCAAAAAAATTCCAGTTTAGTTACATTTACCTACAAAACAAAAATTAGGAAACACACAATCAAATTAAATAATGAAGACTTTCCTCAAGTTGGAACATTAGACAAAAAATTGACTTAGAATGCACACATCTCCGCTCTAGTTTTAAAAGTAAGGCACAGACTTCATCAACTCAAATATCTCATCAAAGGGAGTTCATCTCTACCACCGTGTCTCAAAAGGCTCATATACTAATCAAACCTATCTGGATGTATGGATGTTCTATTTGGTGCTCAGCTTAAATTCACAACTCAAAAGAATATTGACTTTCCAAAATCATGTTCTTTGGATCATAGCAGATATAGTTTGTCCAGGTTGTGGTGATGTTCCACATGCGCAAGAGAGGAGAAATTAAGGAGAAGTGGCTGGAGTGGTGGGGAACAAGTGAGTGATGTCACAGCTCAGGCAGTCACATACACAAGCGGTGTATGTTTACATATTATAAACAATTATGTAGTTATCACAGTGAGAGCGAGTGATGCACAGATCCCTACCTCTCCTATTATGCAAGTACACATCTATGCTTCAGGAGTGGGGGAGTGTCACGAAGATCTGGACAAATTGTACTCCTTGGTACATCTGCAATTCTGCACTTCATAAAGATCTTCACACTCCTACAGTTGAATCTGCACTCCAGTCCTCCTATACTCAGCTGTTCACATCATTCATTGATCACCAGAACTCTTTACTGAAAGAGATTCCCCAGTACATGCGACCATCGCATAGACTGAAGAGAAAACGCCATACAGATCTTTTCTTTACCTGATTACCCTCTCCTTATGTAGGACTTACACCTCCCCTAGGACTTACAAGCAGTGCCTAAGGTCAAATGCCTGTCAGGGAGCAGAGGAACCTATGGACCAGACAGAGTGAAGACCTGGAAGTGGATGGTCAGCCAAGCACCAGGTATGAGGGTGAGGAAGAGAATGATATGAAATGTAGCTGAAATTGATGAATGGAAAGGTGATGATGGAGAAATTGGTGAAATGAGTGGAGGGGAAACTGGAGAACCTGGAGAAAACCCACCCAGACATTGCTTCATCCATCATGAATACCATATGTGGGTCCCTGGGATCAAACCTGGGCCACCTAGGTGGCAGGCGAATAGTCTAACCGCTCGGCCATGGTGCCGCTGATACAGATGTCTATTTTTTAAAATATTGTAGTGTTATTATTTTCTTGACATGTCAGTGTTAATTCTTACATTATACTTTGTTGAGGGCAACTGTTGAATTGCATCCACAACACAAGTGATGTAATTCTTTGAATTGTTTTATATTTTATTAGCAAAACTGTAAAATACAAATATTGTATAATAAAGATAACTAAATTAAAAAAAAAAGTTACTATCTAAAAACATAAAATTTGACTTACACTTTCAGTGATAAGATCTCCATTCTGTCTTGCAAGAAAGTCACTAAGAGTTCCACCTTGAGCATACGCCATGACTATTCCAAGAACATTGTTTTCCAAATAGTTGTCAACATATTCTATGACATTGGGATGCTGAAGTGATGATAAAATATGCATTTCATTTTGAGCTTCCTAAAAAGAAAACAATCAGTCATGTTGGTCAGCACTTAAGGTTCCTATTGCTATGAGTGCTACTACTGTTTATAGGCAGAGCAAGTAACTAATGCAAGAATATATTCCTTCTCTGTGGTGTAGAGTTTTGTCTTCCTCACACTCAAACAAGCCCCACTTTAAAATTGGCTGAGGTGAGCTACCTTCATAAGTTTATTCTCGGGTTTTCCCTTATCCTCAGAAGTGGATGTTAGATGGGTCTATGCTCTGTGCTCATCTGAACATTATTTCATATATAGTGATGACAGTTATCAACATGCACAACTGAGAAACGAAGTAGAAAAGCAACTAACTATACCCAACAATAGGCTATTTACAATAGAAGAAATCAGAATGGTAATTAAAACAATGAACTCAAGTAAAGCACCTGGTGAAAATGGCATTACGGTCCAAATCCTACATGAACTGTATAGCCTACTGCCATACAGCTCTATTTTAGTTGAAAATTTATTGTATTTGGCACATAACCTCAGAATGGGAGAATTTTTATGCAATAACATTTTTGGAGTCTTAAAATGAAACAACTGACGGTTTCTGAAATTAGGAGTACTGACATTAAAATATGCTCTACCAAGCAATTCTATCTAAGTCCCTCATATCCTTTGAAGTGTTCTTAATCCTAAACGATTTTACATAACTGTGAAAACCATGATGTGAAAAAACTCACTGCAATGAAAGCTTAGATATAAGCTGTGTAAATATTTTCTGTAGCTTTAATCATTCCTGAAGTATTTTCTGTCCATCATTTGAACTATGACATGAATTATGCAGGTGTTCTCAAAAGACTTGCAAAGATTGCATAATATCATGGTTGCTGCTGTTGAATTATCATTTACTTATTTAACAGTTGAAGCTCACAGTCTACAAAGTGTATACAGTGCCAATCTGAACAGGGCTAGGAAAAAAATATCTACCAAATTTGTTAGTTTTAAAACAGGAAAAAATAAAGACTAGGATTAAACTAGTGAAAACGTAAATTTATTAGCACAGAAAAACAAGAAATAAATGCTACAGGAGAAAACAGTGAATCTATTGGCTATCTTATACACAGAAATTAAGGAGGAAACTTGTGGTTGGAATATAACACTACCTCTTACCTGCTATAATTGGTGGTGGAACAAGTAAAAATACATGTCTTATATGAATAATTTGTAGAATAGCTAAGAGAATAAATTATATTGAACAGAGTAAAAGTTATGTGACAGTTACACATAAGATGTTTTAACCTCTTTTCTTTCTTTCTTTTTTGTTTGTTTGATATACAAGATATTATTTGATAGTACACATTTTGCATGCTTTTCTTTTTGTAGGAAATACATTTAAATTTAAGCAGTTTTAATAGAATGCGTAAGAGAAGTTAAAAGGCTTTACTAATTAGAAATAAAGAAAGAGAGGAAAAATGCCCTTGTTGAAAACTCATTTAGCATACAGGGCTATTCTGCTCTTAATCACCTTCAGTTCTTCTCCTGAGATTTGCAGAATTGTAATTTTCTTCACCACCACAGTTTTCCCATTTGACTTCTGCTTACACAAATCCACTGTGCTGGAAAAAGAAAACAAATATTTTGCATAAATAGTCTGTCCTGATATGAAGATGCTTAGAAATATCACAAATGAAGGTTGTGTAATTCTCAGTTACTTAGCCAGTTTAAATCATTAACATCCAGCAGTCTACCTATAGACAGCCCATTACAGATATTATTTTTTTATCTAGTTTACATGAATTCTCACTGATGTTATCTGATTATGTGCACACATTACTGTCTCTTAAAAACTAGAATATTGTGTAGTTTATTAATTCACAATAAGCTGGAAATGATTGCAGTGCCTGTGAAAGCATATTATTATAATAGTATTATTGATGGTGCATATTCTACCAATCATTATCCATGTTCTAGGTTGTATTGTGTGTTCAATGTCCCTGAGCTCTACTTGCAATGGGACCAAGCAAGCAAACAAACAAACAAACTGTTTTAAATTATGTTAAGAAACATAGAAAATAAGTTACACATTAACTGGGAAGAGTTTCTATTGAATATATAACTTTTAGTCCTGATGTCAAAAGAAATTTATATCTTGTTTTATGGCAACAATGTTCAAACTTTCTGAAAATTAAATTTCTAATAAATGCTGAAAGCCTTATTTTAAACTTGCTTTTGCATTAAAGGTACAAGAAACGTGAATAACCGTTATTATTGTAATTAGCTTAACATTTACAAAAGCTATGTTAGAAACACATTGGGTGAGTAAAATATGTGCAATCTTCCTTATGAGAGAGCTGCACTGATTTGAAATACGTAGATATTCATAGGTTTGGAGTTGCTTATCCCATATTTACATAAATAGTCAGAGATAACAGTTACAAGTTTCTTGATATGTATGATCATTGCAAAGTGAGGCACAAAATTAATATAATTTTGATTCAAACTAATACTCGTGTTCTATATCCTTGTGTCTGTCTCATTCTAGGATCAAAAGAACAAGATGCAATACAGTACAATGCTCCACTTATTACTTGTATTTACTTAGAATGCATTTCGTTAGGACCTTCCTAACATCATCATGTGAGTAAATGACCAAAATTAAACACTCATATGTCTAAGCAAGATAAACTGATAAGCTTATGCTTTTTAAACAATGTTCTAGACCCTCATAAAACTACATTTTGAAAAAATCTGATGTGTTACACTCACATGACTTTCTCTACTCTTGTACTAACCATTCTTACAAACTCTTTGTCCTATTTCTTCTTTGTGTTAGTTGACATAAACATTTGCAGAAATTAGGTATCTTATTGTTTTATGTTCTTGTAGGTACAAGGAGAATATGGAAATACAGTAGACTTTGAGTGATAGTCAAATCTTTTAAATTCCTTCTCTTTGTATGGTTACATATAAAAAAGTTAATGACGATGTTTCATTTAACAGATGTATAAGTTCTCCAAAACTCACACAAACAACAAGGAATACCTCCGAAATGGTTCACTCTACAAAAAAGTTTATTTAGACATAAATTGTGTATTTTAACAAGATCTGCTTTTTTTTTTTTTTTTTTTTTTTTTGTATAGTAAGGTTTTGTCTATCTCTTACGGTTTACAAGTTATGCAAAAGTCATAAATAGGACTGCATGGGCTATAGCCAGAAAATTCAAGATATGCATTTCATTTGCCATAAAAACATCTCAAACATATCGCGTTTTAATCAAAATTGTTAGAGCCATTTTCAAGAAAATCGATATTTTCTAAATATTTTCCATGCAAAGGGTAGTTTAGGGTGGAGGAATTTTCTTCAAAATCTTCGTGTTGCATCCTTGAAAGACATTCAACTTAAATGCCGACTTTGGTTTTTACAGACTTTTCGTTTTTGAGTTATGCTGTCCATAGACACCTACCCACTAACCGCCCCCCCCCCCACCAACACACACACACGTACCTCTTTCTAAAAATATTTTTTTTTATTATTTTGGATTCAGGGGGCCTCAAAACATATATTTCCGGTGAAATCTAGATATCGAATTTTTTAGTGGAATACAATACTTCCTCTACTTTACTATACGTACTAAAGAAAGTAAATGTACTGCTATGACGCTTGTGAATAAAAAAAATGGGAAATCAGGTGATTTCATTATTATGTACTTCGTTAGGTATAAGTACTCACTCACCCGAATGCACCCCTGCTTATGTTGCGCAAAATTTCGTAATTCATTATTGTTGAATAAAGAACATTAGCTAACACACAATTGAAGTCAATTCTACATTATAAAATCATCTCAGTCAGGTCATGCTGTTTATTATCAAAATTAGCTTAAAGAGTTAAACTAATTAATCATATTCTAACATGTTCTATACACTCTTGAGGTCACAGTCGTACCATGCGTACCATTGTTTCAAAATTTAAATTGCGATCATGAAAAAATGGAACATCATGTGAACATACAGTGGCGCTACGCTACCTTGGTGGCACAATTATTAATGGAAGTGGTACGGTGCTGCCATCTTAATTCTATTTAATGGTGGAAATGGCTGGCTGCCCAGCTGGTTCTTATTAGCTGGGTTGTTAAAGGAAATAATTGTGTATTGTTGGGGCTTTAATTTTGCTATTAAACAGAAAAGATGGGAAACGCTTGGAGGTTATATAAAGATCCTGTATGCAACCCAAATCCTGAGCACCCACCTTCATTTGCTCCGTTGAGTGGTTTCCCAAGCGGTAGAAAAAAGAGAGGTAAGAGAATGGGTTAATAGCTTTAAAAGGAGCATTGGAAGTTATGTTAGGGTTGTAACGAGAGTGGTTAGGGAGGCCCTCTAAAGTGAAGTCCTAGTGATATTCAGAGAGTTCCGCGACTAAACTTAAGTGCAAGAGGTTAAATAAAATGTGCGAAACTGCTGCAGTGTAACCAAGTTAGGTTAGCAACAACAGCTGATCCAGAGATTTGCCAAGTTCAATTGCTGATGTGATGCAGCTGATATACTTATGTTAAATAAGTAGGTATATAGATGCCTAATTTTGTTTTTAGAAATGATTGCCACTCCTGAGGAAATGGAAGCTGCCAAGCTGCCCTTACAAGATCGTGATTATTGTGCACATTTGTTGATAAAGTTCCGTGCCTGTAGAGCTGATGTAGCACCATGGTTCTACAAGTGTGGGCACGAGAAACATGAATATCTTACTTGTGAATATGATGAGTAAGTATTTTGAAAGTGAAAGATAATAATTGGCATAACATGCTCCTGTGTTATTTGTTTAATTGTAATATTGCGTATTTGCTAAAGCACTTCACATCGATTTTCGCGCACTTTTAACATTATATTGCACTAATTAATTGCACAAGTATTTAGAGTACACCTTTAGGAACAATAATTGACATCCATATAATGCTATTTATATCTGCAAAATGCACTTGAGACAAGGTGCAGAAATTTCAGAATTTGTTGTTGTTTATTCTTAAAGAGAATGACATAACTGGTATCATCATGACCAATTTGTGTGGAACAATAAAACCTACTTTGCTTAACATCAAATCTTAGTTTGGTACTGAGTTTCAGTAGAGACCAGAGCTAACAAATCTTATGGCAGAAAGCCTAAGAGGTTGTGCCATAGCCTGAAATGTAATTCTATGTAGGCACCGTAATGTAGGATCAAACACTACCTTTATTTTTAGTTAGTTTTGTGAGTAGTGCTATCTTAATGAACTTGATGTCAATAATCTGCAGAATATGAGCATATCAATTCACAAATTTTATTCACTTGTCTGATATGACCTACCTGGTTAAATGACATTTAAAACATAAAAAGGTTGCTGAACATGTTTGCTTATTATTTCAATGTTGTAACTTAAGTTGCATTTAGTACATTTGCTGCACTGAATAATTTAGCATTCTAAATTTAATGCAATTGCAAAATTATTTTGCATTGCTGATCAAGCAAAGGTTCCAATTTCAGGAAATTGACAAGACACACCTTTATGCAAAATGAATGCTGCATAGTCATAGCACTTAAACTATATTAAGTTATATTTCTATCTCTTGTAAATTATGAAAGTCAAGTGATTGTTTCACATCTGGCTTTTATTTCTTGTGATGAAGATTAATGTATATACACTAACAAATATATTTTTCTGATATTTTTAAAGCTATATTCTACGGATGAAAGAATATGAACGTGAACGTCGTCTGCGAGAGAGGAGGAAACGCATTTCAGAAGACGAAGAGTAGTAGAACATTTTTTAATATTCTCATAGAGGACGAAGCGTTTGTACAGTAACACTGCATCAGTGGAAATGACAAAGTGAATAACTGCCATTTTTCCTTCTCATGTGATACACATACACAGAGTAAGATGTGTATATGAACTTTCAAATATGCAGAATAAAGGTGGTACTTTAGGAGACTCAATAGTTTATTGTGGCAGATATTTTCTATGTAATTTCTTAGAATGGTTTATTTCTGCTGTGTTGTAGATTAATGCACTGGAACTTATGTTTCATGCAAGTTGTTTTGGAGAAGTAATACATAATTATATCCAACAGTTTTTATGACTTTTTTTATCTTAACCAAGCTTATATAATTTTCCTTACCTTTATTTAGGAAAATGCAAGTTGTACAAGATGATATGTTTTGTTTGATCTCAGACTTCCAGTTAAACTAGTGGCTGATATTTTAAACTCAATGTAGGGAGGCTTCCAGTCAGTGATTATTTGCTTTGAAAATGTAAATAAGCTCCAATTGGATTTAGTGTACACAGTTACAAAATATCTATGCAAGGCTACTCTGCATCAATTTAATTTAAAAAATTGTCAGTTCATATAATTGAGGAGGAAGCCTAATTCAGCTTTCCAGTTGAGTGTCCGTAAGGTTAGTGTAAAAGAACAATTAAAAAAAATCTGATGTGTTGCACTCACATGACTCTCTACTCTTGTACCAACCATTCTTACAAACACTTATTCTTCTATCTTCTTCGTGGTAGTTGAGATAAACATTTGCAGAAGTTATCTTATTGCTTGTTTTCTTGCATGTGCAATGGGAATATGGGAATAAAGTAGGCTTTGAGCAATAGTCTTTTAAAGCTTTCAAATTCTGTTCTCTTTGCACGGTTAACATGTAAAAAAAAGTGAATAGCATTGCTCCATTTGACAGAAGTATAAGTTCTCCAAAACTTCCAGAAATATCTCTCAGGAACATCTCTGAAATGGTTCACTCTACAAGAAAATTTATTCATACATAAATTGTGTATTTTAGCAAGATCCACATTTTATGTATAGTATGATTTGGTCTATCTCTAACGGTTTACCAGTTATGCAAAAGTCGTCCAGAGTAAATACGACCACAGGGGCTATAGCCAGAAAATCCAAGACATACATTTCATTTGTCATAAAAATATCTCAGACATATGGCATTTTAATCAAAATTGTTAGAGCCATTTTCAAGAAAATCAAAATTTTCCATATAAAGGGTAGTTTAGGGTGTAGTATATTTCTGGTGAAATCTCGACAACGAATTTTTGGGTGTAATACAATACTTACTCTACTTTACTGTACGTAGTACAGAAAGCAATAGTTTAAATTAATGCTTAGATAAACAGGATGGATTTGAGATGTGCAATTTCCTTGAAATGCAGCACTTGAATGGTTGTAGATGAAATATGGTTGGTAATTAATAAGCTTTATTTTTAATGCATGTTTTGGTGACATTCAGTGTTTAAAGTTTTAGTTTACAAAGATAATGAAGATCATGTAATTTACTTAAAATACCAGCTACATTTCTAAACCTCAAATGAGAAGTCCCATGTCATGTTGCAGTGTAGTTTACACAAGTCGATATTTCCAATATGCAGCTGAGTTTATCAATAAACTGATCATCTGTTGGGCACACAAATAAGTTGTGGTGACATCATATCATATGGAGCAGATTATCAATAATGAATGCAGAAGCCAAGAGCACTGATAAAATTATCAATAAGTCAAGGTGCATGTTGGGAATATCAACTAGTTGAAACTGCATCTGTCAGTTTAGAAATTTAAAAAGATGTACAATCATAGACCTCTTGAGTAATTTTTCTTATATCACAGTAGATGAAATTTGAACATTGATACAATCCCTCTTAAAAAAAAACTGGATTCACATTTCAAAAGAGTCGCACACACATTGTTTGTTCATCTCAAGCCAGTGGAGCGAGTAAGGGCTGTGTGGGGTCAAGGTTCTTATCTACCCAAGTACCAGGTGAGTGACCAGTTTTGTGAATCTATGTTCTACTTGCTATTTGAACACCATTATTCCATGGGATAGTAGTCTGCACTGTTAGAAACTTAATTTAGGTAACAATGTTTTACTATAAATAAATACTTGTGTATTATAATTTGAAGGAGGACCAAGGAAGAAAAAAACTGCACTTTTAGCACAGGGCTTTTATGCAATTGAAATATGTCAGATGATTTGTTTGATAATTTAATTAAGAGTAATAATTATTGCTAGAATGCTTATTTTTTCTAGCAGTCATTACAAGCTATATTTAACCCTTTCATGCTATCACATTGGAGATATACACATAGTTCCTGTGCTGAATTTTTTTGCCAACAATTTCAACGTCATATTTCTAAATAAGTTCTATATTTAAGAACAAGGTAATAACATTTCATGCAATAACCTTACCTTTTCTGGTGTATATCCACTCCATTCAGCAGAACATGTGAGGAATATTTTATCCTTTGTTTTATAATTATTTGCTTCACGCCACTGATTAGAATGTATAATGCACTGATACGAATAAGGTAGACTTCCCTTATAGTCTTTCTTACAAAGAAATTTGAAATGAACTATCACAGTTTCTTGTAGAAAACTATTACAAAATACACAAGAGTATTGTTTTTGTTTTCACCAGGCGCGGCTCCTCAGAGTAGGCAGGGTAGGCATTGCCTACCCTATCGTAATACATCAGCAAATAATGTTTAACTATGATTCTGCATTTTATCATTTGAACCGTCGTTTTCCCCTAAATTGCAGTTCAAGAAAAGTTTTCTCGGTAATAATGACCAGCGCATGGTCAAATCCTTTAATCTCAATTCCGATTCATCAAAACTGCGCTGCGTGTTTGAAACGCGCGGCAGAAATGATACGCATGGAACCTGGCTAGTGGAGAGCAGGCTAGCTTAACCTCTGCCTGCCTGGTCCCATTTCCTCAGTACGAGGCCCTTGAACAGGGATAAGGAAACATTCGGTCTGTATATGCACTCCGAGCATGCGTAGACGCGTCTGCCAGCAGTCCGAACACTTGCCTGGCCAAATCCGAATTTATGCGACATTTTCCGAACAGCCATACTCCACGAATGAAGATCTCAGAGATCTGAACCTGTCGTTATCTCTGTGTAATACCAGTATGACCGACTTAATTAGTGAACTATTACAAATTTCGCTTTCGCGGCGCACTGACAATGAAAAGAGGACTGTTGGCTATTTAACACAAAGCTGCAGTCAGACAATTTTTCAATTTCTTAATCTATTTTAGTCACGGGCGTCGCGAAACGGGGGCAAGGGGGGCCACGGCCCCCCCTTGGAAGTTGGTGAACTTAATGTGCAGTCAGTTACTGACTTTTAAACTATTATTTTAATTTTGATGTAAAGAACAATTTTTGTTTAGCACAAATAAATACGGTTATCTGCAACAAATACTATAAATTTTGACAGTAAAATAATGATTTAATATTATATGATTACAAATTTCCAACATGTGCCCCCCCCCTGGAAAAAAGTGCCGACACTCGTGATTTTAGTTTTGGCGGTAATTCGTCCGTAAGTCACACTCATTCACTCTGCACTTATTAAACAACCAAACAATATATTGTTTGCGTTATCCGCAATGACTTCGCCCCCTATATTTCGGATAAACGGGGTTTGTTATTATTATTATTATTATTATTATTATTATTATTATAATTATGATTATTATTGTTGTTGTTACTGTTACACTTTGCCTACCCTAAAATTTTGACTGCGAGCCACCAATGGTTTTCACCCCTTAACTCTTAATAGTGAAGGAGGGTGTGGTACCTCTCAAAACAAGGAACAACGCACAATGCCACATTACACTGGAAGCACATATACCTGGATTCCCTCCTCTTGTAGCACTGAACTTATGCCGAAGGTGATCTATAATCATTCTTAGTTTATATAATCGGTCACCCGCCGATTGTGTATTGTTGTCACAGAAATGAAGGGTGCGAAGTAACAACAAATACCTGTCCCGTGACATGTAATTGCGGAACTGAGGAGTTTCAATCAGAGGATCAGTAGACCAATACTCTGCCCTAGAAAGTTTTTTTACTCTTGGCATGAGCATTGTCAGTGCTAAGAACACATACATTTCATCCACATTAGTGTCATGCCACTTTTGAAGACGAGAGGATGGGGAGGGTGGAACTACATTTGTCATAAACGAGTAGAAACTGTTTGTCTCCTCCACTATTTTCTGCATTACATCTACACTAAAAAAATGACAGAAATAGTCTGATGCCTCCGAAGCACTACTCAAAGTCCCAGCTGTGATTCCTGCAACACTGTCATCAAATGGATGGATTCGCGGCACATACACATCGTTTTTCCACCGAAACAAAGGAGTTTGCACTCGTGGTCTTTTACAAGAATGTGATGGACCTGTAATATCACGAACTAGTTCTTGTTCGGTTTCACGTTCACCTTCACTTCCAGATTCACTAGACGGGAAATCAAACTCTACATCTGATTCTAAAGTTGTAAAAATATCTAAATGTTCCTTGTCGGTACACATGTGCCCGGCATGGAATGACGCCATCTTAGCCCAACTGGCAGTGGCGTGCGGTAATTTCCCGCAGCTAACATGTGACTTGTGCACAGTTTACTATAAAACCCTGCAGATGTCATACAACACCAGAGACTGCACAGCAACTAGTGTCAGCGTATAGCCAAGAGATGGCAGAAGAAGTCAGTGCACGTGGGCCCGCTTTAATGTAAGTGACTCGAAAGTTACGGCCATTAGAAAATGGCGTGATGCCCAACCGAGTATATTCGTCTTTAGCAAGACAGCAGCAACATTTTACCACCGAGTTAACTCGGTCTTAGCAGTGAAAGGGTTAAATAACTATAAAACTAAATTACATAATGGTCACATTGGCTTTTTGCTGTTGACAAATATTATGAACAAAACTTATACTGATGGCAACAGTAATGGATGTAGTTTAAGCTCATACTACTATAGCATTAAGTAACACCCTAACTGGTTAATAACAAGAATTTCAACTTTCAAAGCTTGCATCAATGGAAATAATACAAAGCATAGGACACTTGTGAAAGCAATGTTTTTCTTACATTTAGTTATAATCAGCTATTCAGTTGCAAATGAGTGTTAATTGGTTTACACCTCTAAAATGAAAGACCTTCAATTAACTAAATAATTCTATTGTATACCTTTACCTTTCATATGTTATAAAAACTTGAAGAATTGGAGAACAAGCTGTTTTATTTTAAATAGAATCTGGAGAGAAACAAAGAAGAAAAAAAACAAACCTCCATCAGTATCTGAACCTCTGTACTTCAGTTTAAAAGCGGGTGCTCTACCAAAGAGCTACTGTGGTGTTGAACTCTGATTTTTCTCATTAATACATTTGACACTTGTGAGATCTGTTTTTAGGCTATCTCAGGGGTTTGAATCTCATGTGCTAGAAACATCCAAGTGTCTCCTTTGCAGAAGTAAATCCATCTACTAGGAATGCCAGGGATCCATGATTGGAATATTTGGGATGCCCCTTCTTTATTTCTGTGCAGTAGAAGTTTAGAAGTAACATGATGTAGTGCACACTCTGTAGTGCTTGTTCACAGTCAAATTGAGGAAACATGTTTTTCTTTTATGTTCAAACATAAGCCATTTATACTAGCCTTTAATTCTTCCTTTCTGTTTGGAGAATATGAAACAAACATTAAAGGCTAAAGAAATATCTCCTCCATCCAAGTACTGAAACAGAACCCCAATTTCAAAAGCCTACACTCAAACCGTTACTCCACATAAGTAACCAGGGTAGCTTTGAAAAATGTGTTATGGTTTGTTTTAAACTGGTGGGGGGAAATCAGAGGGCCTTGATATTGTGTGTCATTTGTTGTTGCTGGGTATTGGCCTACAGGCTAGCAATCACCTGTCTATGTAAGCTAGTATAGTTAAAAGGAACATTAAAACGTTATGAATAGAAAGAATTTAATTTTTAATTCACAATTATAAGAATGCATTATGGAAAAATGGAGACCAATGTCGGGATTAGAACCACAGATCTTGGTCTTTCAATGTCCATGCTTTGGCACTGAGCTGTGTGGTCACTTGCCGCCACCACCACAATTGAATCTAATAAAATAATTCTACTTCTAACATTTGTCTATACACGAATAAGTTCTTTCCCATTTTTCTGAGGAGGAACTGTTAAATTTGTCTATACACGAATAAGTTCTTTCCCATTTTTCTGAGGAGGAACTGTTAACTGCGACAAAGTATAATAATCAATCTGTTTAAGTGGAACACAAAATGTGAACAAGAAAGTATTATCAAGTGTGATAAAATGGTGATGTGAAAGTGGCAAAATTAAAACAAAATAAGAGTGAAAAATTGATGTAAAATAAATACAGATGTTATAGCTACAATTATTATATGGATGCATAGAAATAAGAAAAAAGCCCCTGCACTACAGCCCATAAAGAGCCAAGCCTTACTGCCCAGCCGCTGCATCCTCCACCTCGACCTACTACAGGTGTCATTGGTGGGGTGCAGTATTGGAGGGTGGTACATGGTCAGCATCCCGATCCCTCCCAGCCAGTTATGCAGTCTTCACAACCTGGTGAAGTAGCTCAATTGGTCCCCCCTGGGAACTAATGAGGCTGAGTGCACCCTGTGCCAGACCTCCCAGAGGGGATAAAATCCCCATGCTGGTACTGGGGATCGAACCCGGGTCCTCCGTGCCAGAGACAAGTGTGCTAGGGAGGCGGTGACGCATAGAAATAATAATTGCACCTCTAAGCTATGCTATAAATGGAATCAGTATTCTGCTTGAAACATTCACAGAATTTTTCAAGGAAGCTTACTCGTATTATGCCTCTCGCCCCCACCATCAATGAATTAACTTCAATAGAAGCCAGGTTGTGTTTTTCATATAAAAAGATTATTATTATCATTATTATTATTATTATTATTATTATTTATTAAACATGCCGTTGCTGTGACCGAGCGGTTAGACTGTTTGCCTACCACCAAGGCGGCCTGGGTTTGATTCCAGGGTCCTGCATGTGGTATTCGTGGTGGATGAAGCGGTATCTGTATGGGTTTCCAAAAGGTTCTCCAGTTTCCCCTGCCACTTATTCCACCAACTACTCCATCATCACCTTTTCATGTATCCATTTTGCCTGCATTTCATATCATCCTCTTCCTCACTCTCATACCTGGTGCTTGGCTGGCCACCCACTTTCAGGTCTTCACTCTGTCCGGTCCATAGGTTAGTATGCTTCCCAACTGGCATCTGACCTTAGGCACAGGCTTGTAAGTCCTAGGGGGTGTCAGTCTGCCATATGGGGAAGACAATCAGATACGGAATAAGATTATTATATGTATTTATCATTATTAATAGAAACCTTCATTAAACAGAATGGTTTCGTATAATAGAACAATAATACATTGATATGTCAAACTATTTATAGCAAAACGAGTAAATATATACTTCTAAAGGCACGGAGGTAGCTTAGTAACCCAAAAAAGAAAGGCAAGCTTTAACCCCAGGTTTAAACATCCAACCTCTGCAATGCTAGTCCTCATTACACCAGAACGAACTAGAGAAGGGGTATGCTTATGTTTTGCATTTAGTTTATCTGACACTCCCTCTTCCCTCTCCCACATTTGTGTCAAAGTTTGTTGAATAGCTGTGCGTGTAGTAGTCCCCACATACATTTGAGAGACAGTGTACCTTCTCTCTGGTCCTGTAGTATATTTAATAAAATTTATACTACACGTCACAATTTTCACTACAAATGGAAACCTATAACTTCATACACAGTAATAAGGGATAGAAACTTTTAAATCAAAAAGGTGAGTCAGTAATACTACACAACCACCAAAGGAGACCTCAAAGAAAACATTGACATCCACACCAGGGAGAACCAGTTGATAATGGAGGAAAGTCAAGCCTCTGAAACATGTTTCGGTAAATTATAAACAAGTGTTGGTAGTGTTATTATTCTACTCACCTTTTTGGTTTAAATTGATTATTACAACACTGTTTTCAAACTTCCAAGAAAGAAGATAGGTAAAAACTGTGATTATGAAGTCCCTGACTTTTCATTTTTGAGTTATTGTTGTTTATAGATAGTGAGATATGCACACACTGACCTTTCTTCTAAAAATGCTTTTTTCTGAGGGAGGTGTTGTTCAGGGTGTCTCAAAACATTTATTTACAGTGAAATCTGACAAAAGTTTTGGGTGGAATACAATACTTGGCCTACATCCATATCTCAGGCGAATGCTGGGAAAGATATTTACCTCACATCCCCCGCATCACTCCATTTAATTTCATTCTCTCCATTCGGTCTTTCCACGTTGTAAGAGTCAAGGGGGTCGCCGGTAGGGTGGAGCTTACACTCTGGAAATACAGCGTTCGGCTGAGGAGAGGCTCTGTGTTCGCCTGGCCACCCGCCTGGGGGACTGTTTGATCAACCGGACCTGGCTGGTGATGGGCTCTCTGTGGTGACCTGGAACTTCATTAGGCTGAAGAACTGCCTGCACCTGTTAGGGGACCTGTGATGCGTTCTGCCCGCTTTTAGGGTACTTTCACATCATCCTTCCTCCCGGGATGTGACGTACAGTAAGCCATCGGCTGACGTGCCAGAATCCCCGTAATGTCAGGAAAGACGAGACAATTCTTGAGGTACAGTATCTTATACCGGGTGGGGGATAATGTCTCTGGCCCGCATTCGGGAGGTCGCAGGTTCCATCCCCGTGCCCGCGCATTCTGGCATGGGTTTTTCCGTGGTTTCCCCATGTCAGGCGAATACTGAGATGCATTAATCTCTTCTCCATGGATTCCTTTCCCTTCATTTCTCATTTCCCTCCCTTAGCATCTTTCAGGTTTGGTTGGTAGTGCGGTAAGTTCCGACGATTGCGGACAGATGGTATAGTTGCTTTCGCTCTGGAACCTCTTCCCTGACCCCCCCTGGAAGTTGCTGCCCGGACCGCAAGTGTCACCTCTCTGACAGGCCTACGGTCTCACCCCTCATTCCTTCCCTCTACAGGCCCAAATGACAGCTGTCGACGGGCCCTTAACCCCACTCACTCAGTCACTCCCTCACCCCCTTCTCCCTGGGGGTGGTAGCACGCAATAGATCCATGTCGGGGTTGTGGTGGGTCGAGAGGTCGCCCCTCCATCACACACACACACGCACGCAGCCACACTACTATCTTATAGGGTTCCAATTTTAAAAGTCCGTCGTGTTGGGCTTACATCACTTCCCTACTCTTGTAAAACTATTCTTACAAATATTTTTTCCTCTATCTATTCACGTTAATCGAGATAAGCATTTGCAGAGATTAATTTATTGCTAATCCTCTTGTAGGTGCAAGGAGGAGAACATGAGGACAGTAGACTCTAGGCGATATTTAACTCTTTTAAAGAAGGAGGAGAATTTGGGGATACAGTAAGCTTTAAGAGATAGTTAAACATTTTGAGGCTATGTGATGGCTTTGAAATTCTGTTCCTTTTGCATGGCTAACAGATTTAAAAACCGAATTTAGGACAAGAATAAGTATTGGAAAATTGAAACACATAACAAGAAATATCTCTGGAATGGTTCACTTAAGGAAAAATGAACGTATATTTGACATAATGTATTTTAACGAGATACCATTTTTAGTAGAGTAAGACTTTTTGTGTCTTACGATTTACGAGTTGTGCAAAAGTCATCCAGAAGAAGAGGTCTTCGGAGACACTCCCAGAAAATTCAAGATATACATTTCATTTGTCATGAAAATATCTCAAACATATGGTGTTTTAATCAAAATCGTTACAGCCACTTTTGACAAATCCAAAAATTCCGAAAAATGTTCCATATAATGGGTAATCTAGGGCGGGGGATTTTCTTGAAGATGCTGAACTTAAATACCAAGTTTGGCCTTTAACCCATTTTTCGTTTTTGGGTTATGCTATCCAGACACACGCCGCTTTTTCTAAAAAGCTTTTTTTTTTTTTTAATTCATGGGATCTTGAAACATGTATTTTCCTTGAAATCTTGACATCGAATTTTTGGGTGGAATGCAATACTTCTACTTTGCTATATGCAGCAGAAAAAATTAAATAAATAAAAGTTTTGTGAAATTCCAAGGCGAGGGACTGCTTTGCCAAGCTTTCTCAGAAATTTCTTTGCGCTTCGTTGTAACTTTTGTCTATTTCATTCGAGTTTTTCCTCTGTAAGAACAGAGCATCTTCTCTCGGTTTCTTGCTAAGTCTCTTCTCAAGATTACGAGCAGTTTCTCTGTGAGGCGCACCAACAGCAATACATATCTATAAATCTCTCTCTATAAGAGTTTTTGGCACATAGAAATCACAAATCACTTTTAGCATTACAGCAACACTAAAACACTGTGTGTGTTTGTGTGTGTGTGTGTGTGAACAGCATAACTCGAAAACAAAAAATCGATTAAAAACAAAATTGGAGGATGCGACACTAAGATTTTGAAGGAAATTCTTCCACCCTAAACTACGCTCTACATGGGAAATTTTTCAAAAATTTTGATTTTCTCAAAAATGACTAATATTTTGATTATAACGCCATATGTTAAATCTACTGTATGGCAAATTAAATATACATTTTGAATATTCTGGCTATAGCTCATGTAATCCTGTTTACTGATGACTTTTTTATAGATAGGCAAAAGTGCAGACCGGGAAGGGAGAAACGGTGTCAACTGTAGAAATCCGCTGTAGCCCACAATATTTCGTCCACTAAGCTAGTGGTACAGAAAGTAAAATCTGGCTTTAAGTGCTATTAGTGAGCTTCATCTTAACTCTTAATAGTTGCAGAAAATATCATTGGCATGAGCGTGATGGAGTTAAGTGTTGAAAAATGTTAGCGCAGAAGAATAAACAAAGAAGTCTTAAGTTGTAGCAATTTCAAGATTGACAGTCCCCTTCAGTAACAGTGTGAGGGGTCTCGTCTAATTTTGGTGCGTAGGTATACCATGAGCGTTCAACTAAAGCCAGGGTAAACCAAAGAAATTTGCATACAATAAACGGAAGAAACTCCCTGTTAGTGATAGGTCACTGATATTGCTCTCGAAACATCTGCCTGCACGATTTGTATGCAGAGTTTGTGCTTTGTTTTTATCCTTCATTGCACAATTTAGTTCTTCGCGGTAACAAATTATAAATGCCTCCGTAACGCTCTGATCACGCGTGAAGAAATTTAATTATTTTGGTCATTTTTAAAATAGATGTTGGCATTTTACAGCTTCACTTTTATACTTAGTTTCAACTTTTAAATCAGTTAAGCACTAAAGGGAATGCACAGTACCTATAGCAAAGAGTCTTAAAAGAACATGCTTGTGAAAACACTCCACGGAAACTGCCTACATGTAAAACTCTCATACCCTTGTACAAACTATTCTTACAGATGCTTATTCCTCTCTCTATTTTATCCTGAAACGATTATAATAATATTAATATTAATCGTAATGATACTATCAATAATAATTGCAAACAATAATAAGTAATGATAATTATTATAATAATGATAATGGCAAGAGAAAGACTAATAAATAATAATTAATAAAATTAACAGTAATAAACTAGTAAGAGGTGAATAATAATACAAGTAATAACGATGTGATTCTAATAATAGCTATAATAATTACTAAAATAATAATAACATACCACAATAACATTCATAAGAAACGAAGAAATGCCAATGAAACATTACGTGCCCTCACTTTACAATCTGTAATTCAAATGTTAGATATTAGCACCATATACAGGAGTGAGTTTATTCCCTGAAAAATGAAGATCCTGTAAGTAAAGTGGGACCTTTTCGGCTGTTTGTACTGTTATTCTGTGTATTACCACAACTGCCTCTCGCTGCACGTCTGCTGAAAGGCAGAAACGTCACTGCCCTGTCTTGCGCCGTGGAGTTCGGCAACATGTTTAACGCACGAAGGGTTATCTACTTTCGCAGGGGCCGGCTGTAGTGGGCGACCTGGTATATGAATGTTGGACAATGACGGAACAAGATAGAACAAAAATTGAGTGGGTATGTATGTAGGTATACTCACAGAAAATAATCATAAGAAATGCCTTTCCTGGGTCTACTCAGTAACAAGAGACTACATACCACAGGAAACGACTACGAAACGAAGGCCATCTGCGTTCCACACAGTAAATTAGATATGCCGAGTAACTCTGCCGGTACCAGTTGAAATATCATCTAAGAGGTTGGATTAACATTAGAGAGATTCAAAAAACTAAATAAATAAATGAGTAAGTGAGTTAGTGAGTGAATGAATGCCTGAATCGATCAATGAATCAATAAATAAATAGTAAATAAGTAAATAAATACAATAAAAGGAACCCTGAGATTGAAAAATGACTGAAAAATTATCAAATTAACGATTTTCAGGTTTATACATGTAAATTTATTGGAAACGCACACATGCCGTGCAAATGATTATATTCACATTATTGGTCTTTGCTATAAACTACGTTGGATTTCTGTCTATTCCTGCATTTGATAATACTGTCACCGCGCCCGCCGCATCTAATTGCCGACAACCGCAGTGTCACCCATCGCATTATTGTCGGCACTACCGCAAAGGAGCCGAAGGAAAGAGACAGAGAATGGCCGCATTGTTGGGGCGCTTGCCGAAAGAGAGAAAAGGATAGATTCTTCTGGAGTCTTCTACTTTGTATCTCGCCGCAATAAGTGAACGTTCCTGAAGCTTCCAGAAGAGTGCCTGGGAGATATAAATAGCGGTAAAGTGTGAGAAGAGGCAGTGAGACGTATATGAAGGTTGAGTAGTCGTGCCGACGGAAAGAAGAGACGTATGCGAAGCGTCGAGGAGTCACACCAGGGAGAAGGAACAGTTCTTTGTGTTACGAATTCGGAGCCGTGCTGTTGGAGAATCGGAAAAGACTTTCTTGCTGTTGCAACGAGTGTACAAGTTACTGTTTACGGAAATAAAAGTGTTTCTTTATCTCGACTACATCTGTCTACTTTACTTTTCAACACAACCAAAAGTCACAATACGGTATGTCACAAAATCCCAAGCACAACTCACACACACTCATTTGGTTCGTGAAATAATTTGTAGCAGCACACCTTGTGGTGAAAACCATGGATTGCCAGTCACGTGTCGTATTTCATGGTTAGCTTCCATCCAGGTCCTGTCTTTCATAGCAGACGTTGCATAGAAGTCCTCCTGTAAATGTTCCCCCAACTTTCAATCATCGGATGGCAGTGCCATTTTTTAGATTTCGGAATTTTGAAAGGTCTAGCGCGGGCTTTAAATCTCACGTGCGTTACATTTAAACACTAGACAAAAGGAGAAAGATGTGACAAATAGATAATCTGACTGATGATCATGATGCATGTGTGTAGAAACATCGGCTTTCTCGACTTTACATGTTTAATACGCTACCTGCTCCATGCACATTAAATTTTACAGCATATACCCCATTTATGCGTGTTTAACTTCAGTCTTTGGTCTCAAAATCTGAAAACTTGTAAAGAAATTAAATACACGATAAAAAGTTTAGAAAAACATTTTCAATATAATTTAAACTTAATTCAAAAATAAACTGTCAGGAACATGACCTAATTATTTTGAAATTCTGACCGCTTCATCCATAAACATCGTGTTCTAAGGTGAATCACTTTTCTGTTGTTAGTATCCTTGACATCGTTACATTCTTATGTACTCGTACTACCGTAAAGATTAAATAATTAACGTGAACAATGCCAACTTTCCTTACCAACCACGTTGCATTAGCGAAGTGGTATACTTTCCTAAGTCCAATGAAAACACGGTTGATGACTAGTGAATAAATAATACGACTACACGACTGCAGGTCTATGACTTGTATAATGAGGTTGCCGACCCCTCTTTTTAAACTACTATTTTAAGTTTTGACGGCGGCATCCTGCGTCATTGTCTCTTCAGAGACGAAGTGATCTAAACGTGCGCAAGTTTTCTTCCTTATCGAGGTTTGTTTTCAATGTTTGAGTCTGTTTAAGTGTGCAGGTTTTCAACGAAGCAGAAAATAATACATTTACACTTACTCTCAGTTACTAATGGTGTTAGGAATTTGTGATTGTAAATATTGCGTTGATAAATAATTATTTATTATAATAGAAATAGAGAATAGCGTTGAAGATTATTTATTTTCGACGCCAAGTGTGATTAGTTAAACAGGATTAGCTGTTTTCAGGTAGGTAGAATAAAAAAGCCACAGCGCTCTAAGGATTATTTAAAAAGATAAACTTTACTTACTTTCTCTACCACGTACCTAATAGCTGCAAAAATTGCATATCGAGATTTCACTGTGAATACACGTTCTGAGGTCCCCTGAACCAAGAAAAAGCATTTTTAGAAAAAGACCTGCGCGTGTGCGCTCGTGTGTGTGTGTGTGCGCTCGTGTGTGTGTGTGTGTGTGTGTGTGTGTGTGTGTGTGTGTGTGTGTGTGTGTGTGTGTGAACAGCATAAGTTAAAATAACATAAAAATCTGTAATTTCTCAATTTTTATCAACAGGTTTACAATCTGAGATCACATCTTCCTGTATCCAAAGTGTTTAAGTACGTATATTCTTCCTCCATTCTTCTCTTAAAACGGAATTTTGTTGAACGGAATTTTGTGAGATAAGGCATTAGCAGTGGATACAAAGTTACAAATCTATAATAAGAAGCACTATAACTTATGGAGCGGAAACATGGCACCTAAACACAAACCTGAAATTAAAATTGCTTTCTACTGAAATGGATTGTTTTAGAAGATCCACTAGGCATTCTAAATTAGAGAAAGTTAGAAATACAACTATTAGACAAAAAATGAATGTTAATGATACGTTATTAGATTTTGTAAAATACAAGCAATTGGAATACACGTTGAATGATGGAAACAAGATTGCCGAGACAAGTTTTGGAATGGATTCCACCAGGGAGAGGAAAGAGGGGAAGACCGCGGAAAACCTGGATAGATGATATAGGAGTAGTATGAAGGAGAAGAATTTAGAAGAGCGGGATTGGGAAAAGAAATTCTTAATCCAGGGTCAATATTCCAGATTTTAAAATTTATTAATTATTTTAACAATTATAACATATTCATCGTTTCCGTGTTATGCAACGAAAATAAAAATTAAGCATTACTTCAATAAAATAAAAGTAAATAAAATGTACAATATATAAATGCTGAATAAAATACAATACATAATATAAAAGCTTTAAACAGAGGTGGGGGACGCAGCGGCTGGGGAGCAAGCCATGGCCCTTCATAGGCTGTTGTGCTGGGGGTTTAGTTTTTTTAATCATTTCCAAGATATTGTTTGTTGTTGGTTTGAATTTTCAAATACTTATCTTTATTTCAAGTAGTACATTGGTACTCGCTTTTTCTCGTGTTCATGCAAAAAGCATGCAATTTCATAGCGATCCGCTCTTTAAAAATTCAATTATGGATTTTTCTTAGTGCAATCTTCTATATCCACAGCGGAATGTGTGAATGTGTACGAAGGTTTATCTCTATTTACAAGAATTAGAGCAACAATAAACTTTGTAAAAACAAAAAGGGCGAGTAGAGAAAGTCATGTGAATGCAATATATGCGTTTTTGTTTCATCAGTAACGCACCGGATGGTCACTGTCATTGGTTTAAGCTATCCTATGCTTTATTTTGTTAAGTGATTGGTCACTATTCTTTTGTTTCTCGAGCTGTCATTGAAAGAGGTATATAATTTCATAGCAAACAGGTTTTATGAACAGTTTGAAAAATCTTCTCTCTGCTCACTCTTGAATATTCTTAAAATAGTGTTGTTTTATCTACTTCATGTTAATTGAGATAAACGTTTGTAGAAATGGTCTTATTACTTTTTTCCTTATTGGTACAATGGAAATAGGAGAATATGGCAAGTGTGTTGTTATGCGATAACTTTGACATTTCATTCTCTTTGCATGTCCAGGACATAACGAATTACAACTTTCCATTTGAAAAAGTGTAAGCGTTACAAAATTCAAACAAATAACAATGAATATCTCGGAAACGGTTCACTGCATAAAAAATATTAGACATAAGTTGTGTTTAAACCAGACCTGCATTTTACATAACATTTTTTGTATCTCTTACGGTTTAACAGCTATGCAAAAGTTATCCAGAATGAATATGAATGCTGACGACATTCCCAGAAAATTAAAGATATACATTATGTTTGTAATGAAAATATTTTAATCATATGGCATTTTAATGGAAATCTTTAGAATCATTTTTGAGAAAATGGAAGTGTAGGGTAGTCTAGGATGATATTTTCTTGAACATCTTCGTATCGCATCCTTAGAAGAAGCCGAACTTTAATACCGAGTATGGTATTTAACAGTTTTCGTTTTTGAGTTATGCTGTTCGCTCGAACAGATATACAGATCGTCGTCGTCGTCGTCGTCGTCGTCGTCGTCGTCGTCGTCGTCGTCGTCGTCGTCATCATCATCATCATCATCATCATCATCATCATCATCATCATCATCATCATCATCATCATCATCATCATCATCATCATCATCATCATCATCATCATCATCATCATCATCATCATCATCATCATCATCATCATCATCATCATCATCATCATCATCATCATCATCATCATCATCATCATCATCATCATCATCATCATCATCATCATCATCATCATCATCATCATCATCATCATCATCATATCATCATCATATCATCATCATCATCATCATCATCTCTGCATGGTTGTTCTGTTGTTCTGTAACCAGAAAGTTTATATTTTATATGCCTGTAATGGAATGCAAGAGTTATCCATTCTTTGCAAATGACTTTAATTATTTTTCTCTATTTGTATCCTTTATATATATATTTGTTTGTTAACCAGCTGCCAGTTGTCAGGATCATATCAGCGCTGCCGATGTGACGCAGTTTTCTGCCACAGGAGTTCTTTTATACGCCACTGATATGGGGCTGTCACTTTTAAGTACACTTAAGAACCATCGTTCTAAGCCAGGTGTGAACTCGCGACTTTAGCTCCTCAGTTAGATGCTTAATGAGAAAAGCTTGAAGAAGAAATTTTTAAAATAAATGGTTAAATGTAGAGAAAGACATGCGGACAGAGAACTTAAGATATTTTTAGATATTCCACATGTGAATTGTGAATATGCTTTGCACCCTGTGGTTAATTCGTGTCCAGTCAGTATGTTGAAACCACTTTGCACACACGCAAGGAATCGTATCCTGCAAAGTCATATCCTGTATGGAAAATTACTGATTGCAACTGTACAATGACTCATTGTTTGTTGTGGATTTGCGTAAGAGTTCAACTGCTGCTGTCCTGTTGCGATTTCCAAGCCAAAGCTTGAAATACACAGTTTCATAATAAATATTGAGATGTCTCTGTAAAATGGTGATTCGGTTGAGGCACATTTTGATCAGTAACACATGCGTGCGGATGCATTTAGTGATTTTCAGGGGACGGACGTAGTTCACACTGCTTTAAGGATTTTGTGCTCGATGTTGTGTAATATTAGGGGAAGTTTAAAGGAGAACATCACTTGTAAACATCCTGGACTAAGAGAAGTGAGTACCTTGTAATTTGGCGAGTGTCACTTGAAGGAGACCCCAGAGTGCATGTCTGTGCAGCTCCCATTGTGTTTTCGGTAAAGATCCATCACTCGAGTGCATGCCCTTTGTGTTGTTTGTTTATCCAGTTGCTGTGATTGTTATAATATCACACCCATCAATATAAGCTACCTGTTGCTTCCATGTTCTATGTGGGCAACTTCTTTAACATCTAAGCCAGTCATATATGTTGTTTTGAGTTGAAAACAATTGATTGTGATTAGCTTGTAGTCCCAACAGACTGAAACGAAGTGCAGACCTCTCATTGGCTTCTTAAATCTCAAATGATTTACCCTTATTGACCTTTGTAAAGTGCTATAGATCTTTTCAGCAAATCCTCTGCTATCCCCTATAATTACAATTTTCTAAAGACCCGTGATTACTTCGCTACAAACCTCTGATGCTTACGAAAAAGCATATGAAACATTGGTGGGTTTTGTATGTCTGATTTTTTTAACCCTACGCCTTGGTGGTCTTCCGAATTCTAGAATTGCCTTATACCGTTTAAGAAAATATTTTTTTCTGCAATCCTAACAAAGTTATGCAAAGTAGTGTTGCTATAAAAATAATCTCTGTTATTAAAATTTCTTCTTTTATTAGCTATATGCTATCAGAAAGTCATATCGAGCACACCGTTAGAATTAACATGATGTCTACTTTTGAAAGAAGCAAACTGGACATGGACTCAAGAAAAAATACCTAATGCATTACATCCACGTGACTTTCTACAGATAGTATGGCTCATTTTTGTATAGCTTCCACAAACTTTTTTGTTAAAAGCTTATTTTCTGTCTACTTCATGTTACTCAAGAGAATCGTTCCCAGAAATACTTATATTACGTATATATTGACTAAAAACGGGAACAGGGGACCCAAGCGATAGCAAATCTTTAAAAAGCGGGTCGGTATTAGCTGGCTTTGAATTTCCATACTCTTTTCATGACATCACGATAAACAACTGAATGGTGACAGCACCTCAAAATATGACATAGTACTGAAAAATTCTAAACAAAACGACTATTTCGGAAATGACTGACGCTGCACAAAGTGTTTGATATCAATTATATTCTAAACAATGTTCATTTTCGTGTAATAAGTTTTGTTTATCTTATGGCTTACAGGATATGTATAAAATTATAAGTTTCTTTCCAATCAAAACGACTGCAAAGGTTTCTCCCAGAAAATATAGGTGTACAATTTATTTTAGATATGTTTATCTTAAATATATGATATTTTAATTAAAAGTTTTAGTCATTTTTTAAAAAAACAAAGGGTAATCTGGGTTTGGTATATTTTCTTGAAAACGTTCGTCGGGATTTGGGAAAAAAACAAACTTTTTTTTTTTTTTTTTAAATGATTTATTGATCGATCAGCGCATGTGCGCTCTACAGACCATTGTTGAAATACACATAAATATCACAACTTTTAGATATCACAACTTTTAGTAGAATGCAATTCTTTCTCTGCCTAAGGTATACAATGGACAATGTAAACGTTTATCTATGATATATTTTATACGAAAAATGATATGGGTAATTATGCAGTTCATTGATCTTATACAATAACCAGGCATAGGAATTTTCAAGCACTAAAGTAGAGATGGAAGGAAACAAGGTTGTAGGCACATTCCTCCAACCCTCGTACAGATTTTTGGTGTTTGCAGGTATCATTCGGAGGCTAGTTTTTACTGCTGTCAGTGACTCTTTATCTGTATTGTTTTGCAATCTTCGGTTTGATTGTAGATAACTTGAAGTCAAATGCTTAATAATTGTATCCCAATCATAACCTAATTTCTAGAATCAGTTCATACATTGTGTTTAACATCCCGGGGTTCGTATCAGTCTACAACTCATTTAACTTAAACTTCAGCCTCCTTATTACTTATCTACCAACGTCATTACGTTACCATGAGCATAAATGAATATGTAATAGTGATAATGATAATAAACCATACTGGCCTATTGGAGACGATGTATCAAATAATGTTTCCATTTTATTCTGTTTCCAGTTTTGTCTCAATAGCCGGAACCCTTGTCTCAAAAGTTCTTCCGAAGTTTGTGGAACCAAAAATGATGTCTTTGTTTTTTCCTGCACTGTTAATATATGAATAATTTTTGTTCACAATACAGGTTCGTATAAACAAACAAAATGGCGGCGCTGATGAAAGCTGCTCTAAGGACGTATCGTTTGTTCAACGAATCAGGAGGTAAGTGGGCACTCAGCATTGTGTTTTGAATTATCTAACACATTATTATTATTATTATTATTATTATTATTATTATTATTATTATTATTATTATTATTATTATTATTATTATTATTATTATTATTATTATTATTATTATTAATTATTATTATTTGTCCATTTTGAAGCATAAACCATAGATTATAAATTCATTTTTATCTAAAGTAATGATTAGGATAATGTCAATATGTTGTATGATACTTTCGCTTCTGAAAACAAAGTGTATCTTTCCACAGATCCAAAAATAAACCAGTTCTTCCTGATGAGGTCGCCATTGCCTGTAATTGGTATCATAGCCTTCTACATTTACTTCGTGAAGAAACTTGGTCCACAATGGATGATGAATCGCAAGCCGTTCCACATCGAGGGCATTATGATGGTGTATAACTTGATCCAAGTTATGTTGAATTCATACTTGTTCTCAAGGGTAAGATACTACTTAATACAGAAGAGAATTTGTAAATATATGGATATAGTGGAGCAACTGTTTTCAAGTATCCAATTTCAAAGGAGTAAAAAACAATTTTGATGAGCAATATTTACATAACTTTCGTATAATACTCCAAATCTTATATATACACTCGCTTGTTTTTTGAGATAACTGTTGCTATTAAAAGTTAACTCTGATGTGTTGCACTCACATGGCTTTCGCCAGTCTTGTACTAACCGTTCTTACAAACTGCTATTTCTCTGTCTTCTTCATGATAGACGAGATAAACATTTGCACAAGTATTTTATTGCTGATTTTCTTGTATACACAAGAGGAATATGAGAATGCAGTAGGCTTTGAGCGATAGCCAAATCTTTTAAAGCTTTGAAATTCCGTTCTATTTGCACGGCTAAGAGATAAAAAAGTGAATAACGACCTTCCACTTCAGAAAAGTATAAGCAATGCAAAAATCACACAAATAATAAGGATGTCTCCGAAATCGTTCACTTCTCAAAAACATAAATGTGTTTGAACATAACTTAAGTGTTTTAACAAGATCTGCAGTTTTTGTATAGTAAGATTTGATCTACTTCTTACGGTTTACCAGTTATGCCAAAGTCATCAAGAGTAAAGATACATAGGCTATAGCCAGAAAATTCAAAATATACATTTCATTTGCCATAAAAATATCTTAAACATATGACATTTTAAACCAAATCCTTAGCCATTTTTGAAAAGATCAAAATGTTCCATGTGAAGGGTAGTTTGGAGTGTAGAAATTTTCTTCAAAATCTTCGTTTCACATTCTTGAAACATATTAAACCTAAATAGCAACTTTGGTTTTTAACCGACGTTTCGTTTTTGAGTTATGCTGTTCAGAGACACACACTTACGAACTTTTTTGAAAAAAATACCTTTTTTTTTTATTCAGGTGGGTCTCATCGTGTAGGTGGGAGGAGATTAGGAAAATACGGCAGGCTTAAGCGGTACTCACACTCTTACTTCCTCTGCTATCTAAAATAGATGGTATTGTATCACACTAAAAAATTCACTATCGAAATTTCACCGGGAATAGATGTTTTGAGACTCCTTGAATCCAAAAAAGCATTCTTAGACAAAAGTCCACGTGCGCGCATGTGTCTATGTGTGTTCAGTTTCTATGCCTGTGTCCCTGTGAACAGTGTAATTCTAAAGCGAGAAGTTCGTTAAGTATTAAATTTGCTATTTAAGTGCAGCATTCTTCCCAGGATGCGACAGAAGTTTTTGAAGAAAATCCTCTCCACCTCAGACTACCGTTTACTGGAAGATGTTTGGAAAATTTTGATCTTCTCAAAAATGGCTCTTTTGATTAAAATACAATATGTTAAGATATTTTCATTGTAAGTGAAACGTTTGTGTTGAATTCTCTGGGAATGTCCTTGGAAGTTCTCTTCATTCGGTACGAATTTTGCATACCATAAGCAATAGACAAAATCTTACTGCTCAAAAATTTAGATTTCGTCAAAACACACCATATATATCTGATACAGCTTTTAGTAGAGTTAACCATTTCTGAGATATTCCTTGTTATCTGTTTGAATCTTCCAATACTTATACTTACTCAAATGGAATTTCGGTATTTGTTTGAAATGCAAAGAGAGTGGATAATCAAAGCCATTTCTTATGACCGTCTCTTAAGAAATTTGACTATCGCTTAAGCCTACTGTATTCTCCTCTTCTCATTGTAGCTTCTTGACGAATGGTTATAAATATTTTTATTCCACTAACTGTCACGCAACCATTGTATGAACAATGGTGCAATGCATTTCTACCTTAATTTGAATGAATTTAGTCACAACTTAATGTTAAAATGTCATGTCATGCCCCGTTTGATTTCTAAGAGAGATTTTGCAAGGTCACGTTAACATTAAATTGTGACTAAATTCATCTGAATTGAAATAAAATGATATTACATCATTATTCACACAATGTTTGCGTGGCAGTGAAATAATATATCATTTATATGCATTTGTTAAGAAGCTAGAAGGCTTCAAATGTTTCACACAAATTATTATTTTTTTTTCTTTTTTGGACGAGGCGGTTCTTTATTGACAATAATTGTGTTGGACATATTTGTTACACTCATGTAGAATCCTTGAGGCATCTTTCATTAAAATTGTGCAAGAATTATTCTCCAGCAGCTTGAAGGGAAATTTAGCCTACATCAAGTCAAATTATGGAGGCATCACAAGAGCAATTTCTCGTCTAGAGACAGTTGGTTTGGAACTGCATGAAAGTTTGGGGCAAGTAAAAAGTGTAAAGTGAGCTAGCACAAGCAAAAAGAAGTGTTGGGGTTACTGTAAAGATCAAACTTTGTAACGTGCTGGATGGAAATGTGGGATACGTAACACAGTGCAAAATTAAAAATATTCTTAGTGGCGATGATGCTGTTCTAGAAGATGAACCAAAGTTAAATTGCGATGACTTGACCTTTTTTAAATATGCACCTGTGACATCCTGTGACGTCAAAAGGAGCTTCTCAAGGTCTAAGACAATCTTAAGTGACAGCAGGAGAATCTGAAAATGCACTTGGTTATATAGTGCAATGCAGACAAAAATGGCAACTGAAAACTGGTACGTAATATTTAGAAACAATAAATTAATTTAATATTTCAGTCCTAATTAATAGGTAACTTAATTTTATAATTAACGCAAATGTTCGTATTTTATAGGGAGGTGCATGATCCACAGAATATTGTTTGAAGCTGATGACACAAGCAAACAGAAGAAAATTCTTTAAATTTAGAAGTAAATAGCAGATAAAACTGTAAATTATCTTTAATACCCTTAAAATGTGATAGGCTGATTGAATTCATGTACCAAATATAATACTTTAGTGTCATTAAAATTTTTGAATTAGAATTTTATTTTAAGAAAATACGTTCTTTTTAGGTTATATTTTAGGATTTTTTGGTCATACTTAGTCATTTTTAAAGGCATATTTCCATTTTTAGGTCATAAACATCCTAATTCTAGTCATCACATAGCTTTAAAACATTTGAGATTAGGCCATGCTGTATTTCCATTTTCCCCTTGCACCCACAGCAAAATTCGTCTAACATAAGAGGATAGAGGAATAAAGATTTGTAGAAATAGTACAGAAAGTCATGTAAGTGAAACACATAAGATTTTTTCTAAGCGGTTTCCTTAAAATTGTATGGAAACTATTCAAACTTTTACATAGTCCTTCGGAAGATCACTTTCTTATTCAAATGATGATATACACCGCAAGTATATGTTTTGAAATTGAATATGTTAATTAATGTATGGTGTTATGTTTGTTGTACAGGGCTGGGTTTTGGGGTGGGGATGGGGCTACGGGGAGAAGAGAAAGTGGATCTGCGAACCAGTGGATTATTCAGACAATGACTTTGCTAACGAGGTGAGTAAAATAGGCGTAATCAACCTGAAGGTTGCAACTGCCGTTTTTTCGAGGATACTCAAGAATTACTGTTTGAATGTTTCCTAGTTCCCATCTTTTAGTTTTAGTAATATTTTGCAATAACTTTTTTCAATTCACTCTCTCCAACGAGAGTGTGCGGAAGTGGAGACTGCGGGTAATTCGCTACCCTTTCTTACATTTATTATTCACTATAGTCTGAAATAACATTTTGAGACGAGAACTTCAATGTAAATATGACTATAATTGTAGGACCACAATGTAATCTCCGACATATAGGTTTAAGTATATTTTTTTGTATATCTAAAACTTGTAAATTTCAGTTGCCTCTTGAACATATTGTGTGAACCTGGGTGCATTTCTGCGTAGTAGACATCGACAGACGACAAACATCTTTTGTGATTTTTAGCTAAGGGACGGCTTTGTATTGAGACCACCCAAGGTTACAGCTGGGGAAAGCTACCCTTCCTCGTAACGGGTGGCGTGGGTGAAAAACTTATAAATACTGGAAATTCGGTAGGACCGAGGCCTGTTCTGGTGAAGTTGTCAAGGGGGCATCTGTCTAGTTTCGCGCCAAAACGTCGCAGTCTCGAAAGGGAAGAGATTAGCATAAGGATGTGGTAAATGACTGGGGCGATACGGAAAGGTTAACACAGAATAACAGAAATTCGCCCAGGTTTGTTTTCTTATAGGCATTTATGTGTTATAAAATAAACCAGAAAACGATAGTGCAATGTGTATCGTTGTCCTAACTCAAGCCTAAGAAGACTTAAGTATCTGACTCATGCCTGCCTAAATCACATTAGCTAATTCCATGCAAACCAACGGAGCCATCAGCTGCAGAGCTGAGCACCGGCAGCGATCCTAGGCAGTGACGTCAAGCACAGAGGCGGCTACCACACCGGCTGAGCTACCAAGGCATCCACGGGGAGAATCCATTACAATTTTGAAACAGTGTTAATTCGGAAAAGCATGCAGGTCAATTATAGTGCTCCTCCATGCTCAATTTGATTGTTCTGGCTTTGTCCATTTTCGAACAATCCTGAAATTTCAACCCCTTCTACATCCCTTAAAGGATAAATTTAGACAAACCCCTCCTTTGTTATTGTCTACTTTGTTGAAGGAAGTCACTTCTAGTAGTTTGGGCGTGTGTTGGATGTGTGACCGTATTAGCATTAACATTATAATAGTTACATTTCTTTGAATCTCAACCTCCAAAAATGGTCGGCAATGGAAAAATTCTGCCGTTCAGTTACTCAATCTATCCAAAATTCTAATTAAGATTAAGATGAGAGGTAGTGGTGGGAATAACGGCGTAATGCAGAGTCCGGGCAGGCACGTACTACCTTGTTTGGTTGAAGTATAGCCTGAAGGTCATATCGGATGAGTGAACCCGAGATTCAAAGCTTTACTCTGTTCTGAACCGTGTTAGCTAGTTTCTGAAAAATCTCCATCGGTTTTCTAGAAAAGGTATCTTAAGTGTGCCAAATGTAATTGTTAAATTACTTGCATAATTTTGAAAGCAATTAAGTACTGTTAGCATATTTTTGGGAATGTTTAAAATGCAGCTGCCAGATTTTATGCTTCTAATTTAAAATCTTCCGACATTATAAGCTTCTGTGTGCTAATCTAAAGAACGGGCGCAACCCTTCGCAACTAGCCACGCATCTGTTTTTTAAATACCATCATTGTTTAGTAGTGTTTAACGCCCGCTTTTACTACATACGCACCGCAGGCAGTGACACTGATGATACATAGACCGAAGATGGTGCACTGATGGAATGAGATGGCGGGGGAAACCGGAGAAACCGGAGGAAACCAGCCTCTGCACCGCTTTGTCCATCACAAATCCCACATACGATCACGTGGGATCGAACCCGGGTGGCTTTGGTGAGAGGCAAATGATATAACTACTCGGACACGACGCGGCCCGTAAATACCCTAAGTTAGTTGTCATACCAAGGTTAAAACTTCAGCAAGCTATTGAAAGAAAAAGGTATTACTGAAACACATCATTTGATAGCAAATATAGTATAAAAATTTTACGATAATGCACTATGGGTGATTATATTTGTACAAAGTATAGAGTGACTATATAGAAATAGAAAATGTGTAGACGATTTTAAGATTTCAGTAACCACCAACAAAGAAGGTTCAATTTCGGATTAATAATAATAGGAGTTATGTAATATTAGTAACAAACGAATAATTATTGATAAAGATTGGTGCTTCAGTGACAGGAAAAGCATGCCCAGACACATTTAATAAGCTCTATGGTTTAGTACATTGACAAGCCAGAATAAGAGACCCAGAATCATAAAAAACGCCCTCTTCTGTGTCAGTCATTTGCGGCACCCTGTTAACCACGTATTTCTCCTCGCCATTTCCAAGGCTTTTTCGGTCATGGAAAGCATTGATGTGTAATTATCACAAATTATAGGTATAACAAATGGGTTGAGATTGCCGATGAACTTATGAACGTAAATCAGACACTCAAGTAATAATTAAAGCTAGATATTTCTTCCGGGCTTAAAAGCCGTGGTCTGCTGAGATCCAGACGTTTCGTCCGCACCTGCGGTGGACATCATCGGTGCAGGCCGCCTTGAGTGTACAGCGCCTCAGTTGCGGAAACTTTAAAGGCCTTTAATAATTTTCACAAAGAAGAGTCCGAATGGGTGGTACTCAGCACTTTCTTTTTCCACTGTTCAATTTTGTTGATTTTAATTTGATGCCGAATGACGTTGCGTAGCCATTTTGCTAGCACTTTATACTCAGGCTGACGGGTGTATCGCCACAGTTCTGTCAAGCGTCGTCTCCGCGCAATGAGTTGCTCTACCTCGGGGTACGTGCAAAAACCGGGTGGTCTTGTGGTGTATGTGGTAGCACTTCTCTTGGCTGTGTGTAGCGAGGCAGTAAAGTTTTCAATGGCGACATCTATGTCTGCCTCGCCATAGTATGACAGCCCAGGTTGCGCCATCCCGTGCATTTCCATGGTGAACTTATTCCAGTCGGTCTCAGCCCTCTTCCGAGGGCCAGAGGTACCAGCCGTAATAGCTCCCGGTATGTCAAAATGCACAGGAAGTTGGTCGTAGTCCAGGCTGTGATACACAGTGAAGTTATTTGAGGGTGTTGCATTTTTTGTAAATACAAGGTCCAAAATCTCAGCGTCAAAGTGCCCTGATCTGTGCCAAAAAGTGGGTTCTCGGGGAATATGTACTTCAATATCGTTATTTTCTGTTTTAAGTTCTACCAGGAGATTTCCGGCCGCGTTTGCCCGGCGAGAGAACCATCAGGGGTGCCGGGCATTGAAATCTCCTGCAATTATAACGTGGTCCTCTAAAGCGAGGATTTTTTCAAGGTCTCCTATGAAATCTGGGGAGTTGGGGGGCCGATAAAGTGCTACCAGCATCACCGTTGTTATTTACTCGAGTTTTAAGACCCGTGCACTCTAATGCTGCCAGCGTTGCAGTGCAGCGTGACAGGAGCATGAGCAACGGTGTTTCTTAGCAAAATAGTAGTCCCTCCCCCTGTCAGTCAATCCTGTCGTTTCGAAAGATTTGATATCCCTGTAGCTTAAAAATGTGCTCCAGTTTTAATTGTGTTTCGCAGCTGAATGCGGCGTCAATTTTGTTACGCCGTAGGTAGTTTTCAAGTTGGTGTTGCTTCCTGTGGATACCATCTACATTCCACAGGAGTGCGCGAGTTAAAGTTATGCCTCCCCTTACATGGGCCATTTACTCTGAGAGGGTTGAGAGGAGACATATGATGGTCTCAATTTTCTCCATAGTACTGCTGCAGCTTTTGAATTTGATGAGAAAAGGTTGCAGCTTTGTTAACAGTGCGGGTAAATTTAAGTCTTTAAACAGGTTGAAGATGTCTTTAACCCACCCAGGTCACCGGTGGGCACCTTTTGGGGTTGTGGAGGGGGAGCATTTTGTGGTGGCGCTGGTGCGTTTTGCCCTCTGGCAGCTCCCACAAAGGAGATACTTGATTTGACCAGGGCCGTGTATATGATGGGTCTTGACTCTGGCTGGGAACCGGGAGAGCTCCTGGATATGGTTGCCAGTTGACGGCGGTAACGTTCATTGCGAAACGTCTCACACCCCCTGTAGCTGGCAGGATGCGATTCCCCACAGTTTGTACAGTGGGGTGCAACGCCCTGTTTCGCATTTTTTAGGCAGTCAGCCAGGCGGTGGAGGTCACCGCAAAGGACAAACCGGGAGGTCATGTTGCAGTTTGTAAATATGTGCCCCAACTGTTGGCAGTTGAAGGATTGCGTGATATTTTGGTTTGCCTTTAGGACTCCCACGGTGACCATCATATGACACACCTCTCGTTCCTGCAATAAATTTTGGTTTTCGGTGGTTCTATCAGGACTAACCTGAAAATTTGGCAGAGGCCTGCCGCGTGAAGTCATCTGGCGTACTTGGACGCCGCTATAGCCCTTCTGTACCAGATCGTCTTTTACGTAGTGCTCCTCCAGGTCTGCAGGAAGACGTTTTATCACGTAGCGAAGAGGCTGGTCGCCACGGGGCGTGAAGCTATAATTCTCCACTCTGGTGTCCTTCAGGAGCTGCATCGTTCGGATGGTGTCCTATTTCCGCTGGGGGAAGAGCTTAAGGCAGTCCCTCGTCGCCTCTAGTTTGTAAGTGCCGGCTTGTGGGGAGTCCCGCAGTATGCGGAGGACCTTAACTGTCTGTTGCACATCAGGGAGTATGATCCGGAGTGGCTTATGACTCTCTGTTGTTGTTGATGCATTGTTGGATGTGGTTGGGGTGGGGTTGGAAGTGCACTTGGCGGGCTGTGAGGTTCTTTGTGTGTAGGTGCTTGTTTTGTAGGTTTGGTGGGAGGTAGCTTCAGGAAGGGGTTTCTTGGGGTGGGGACTGTTGTAGGCTGCGGGTCCTCCATCGTCTCGTTCTGGGGTTCTTCTTCATCCTGTGCCCTCAGCGAGGTGTAGGTATTACTCGTAACGAGGGGATGTGGTGGCGTTTTCATGATCATGATCATGAACCTTCACCTGCAGAAACTTCACTTCTTGCTAAAGGGGGTAATTACGCGGTTATCCCACCTTGCTTGCCAGTGGAAGAGATTATCTCCAACATCGAATCTGGAATACGCGCTCTTCCGACTCTTGCTGCAGAACAAATCCGCCGAGATTCTTCAACGTGCGAAACGTCCAAATAGTAACCTGATACACCAAGAAAGAACGGCTCGCAGAAAGCTAAATGCTAACACGGACATCGTTGTCTACTTTGTGGATAACGGCAATACTACTGTCGTCCTGAACGAGCTAGATTACCAGAACAAGACCATAGACCTTCTACAGCCTCATACTTACCGCAAACTTCAACGTGATCCATACCACCTGAGGATAAACGCCACATCACTAGACCTAGACTCTACGGTCTGCCCAAGATACATAAGACAGGAGTACCACTACGACCTATTTTCAGCGGCATTAGGTCCCCTACCTACGCTGTTGCGAAGTATTTATCCGATTATTACAACCTCGCATCATCGCTACGGACACCTACATCAAGGACGCGCACCATTTCATCACAAAACATTGCATCACACTGCGACCTCGAGATGTCATTGTTAGCTTCGATGTCGTCTCTCTCTTCACTATGGTTCCCGTAAATGATGCCGTCACACTACTGCAACTGTAACAAAAAGGCAACAAATTGTGGGTTCTTTTAAATTTAATTTACACAAAAACCGTTGAATCTATTGAAATACGCCAAAGGAAAAAGTTGTACTTTATTCGATTTTCTATGAATATAGCCATAAATCAAGCACCTTCAATCAATAATAATTGAGCCAGGTGATGATAAATTTTTTTTTTGATAAAAATATTTTTTTTTCTAGAAAGCTATACATTTTTAAACATTTTGGTATTAGCTTTTTTTGTTATTCACAAAATGAGAAATTCGCTGTTAAAATCTGATGGATTTCACTTCCACTCTGTATGTGAATGTCTTCTCATATGTTCGGATGGTGGTAATTAATTTGTGTAATTCCGATTTCACATAGTAAAAGTGTGACCACCTCTTTCCTGTTTGAAATGAACTCGCTGATTGTTAACTGTATCAATCCGCCACTGTCAACAGTTTAAGAAACGAAGAAACAGATTCTTTCATTTTGAACTTTAAGATAGGGCTTTTTTCGTTTTATATGGCAAATATATCTTTGGCGTGTCTATCTATCACGTTCAGGTTAAACATTTTTCAGAAAATCTGCAAATAAATCATAACCACACCTTGTTTTGTTTCGGGAATGTGCAGTTTGAACAAAGCAGCGTTTTGAAATGTAGCAATGGGAATTTCAACCTCCTTCGTTCATCTTCTCTGCGTATGACGTTCTTTGCCACTCCTTCCATTGCATCTGTTATCTACGATTTCTTCTTATCTAGCCAACGTCTTGTCCTCTTTGGCATCAGTTTGAGCGTTGTTATTCCAATTTATGAAGCTCAATTGATTATTCTGTACATCCATTTGCCTGTTGGAAAACAGAGGAAGGTTACTGCAACTTTAACTTTTCCTGTTATTTCTTGATGTACCTGTGCATATACTATAAACTAGTTACCTTGCACCGGCCTTACTTTAGTAACAATGTAAACAACAGCACGTATTGGTTGATCAAACAGCACAACTCCTATGCCAACACGAACGAATAAAAATATAGTCCATTAACTAACATGGAAAATGGCGCTAAATATAAAACAACTACAAGAATTATTTACAAAAACACCTTGAAAACTTCTAGCAAAATAAATGGAATATATTAATATACAAATTCATTGTTATTAACACAACTAACTGGGATACGAATGTTCAAATAGCCATCTGTCTTGGAGAACGTAAACCATCACTAAGAAAAACCATTACGAAATGGTAAAAAGCAAATGTTTGAAATATATTTACAAAATATCGTGAGATATATCCATCACCGTAATTGTGTTATCCTTTATTTTAGAATATATCCGCTCCTTTACTAACTTCTATGGCTGTAAGCAAAATCGCTAGATGGCAATGAAGCTCCTATTCAATACGAAGTGCAAAAACCAGAAGTCAATCACGTGGCGATGACAGTTTATACAATGTATATGCTCAGTCGCGCCTTATTTCTGCCAATCAAACAGTGTCCGTGGAGAATACAGTTTTGCACTTTACATACATTGTTACCTAAACTAAGGCTGGCGAAGGTTTAAGACATTTTTGTTATTTCTCATATATTATGTTTATTTCTCTTTCAGGTTAGACTGATGTCTTGGATGTATTTTATGATGAAAATATTGGACTTAGTAGACACAGTAAGTGATGTACCTCTCTATAATTCATAAGTATATAAAAGGAAAGAAATCAAAAAATGTCTCATATGCTTCACACAATTTTCTCCGCCAATGCATATTTACATACATTCATATAAAACGATTATTTAATTTTTGTTAAGTTACTCACCTAGGCATTGTTTCAAACAAAGAAAGGTTTCAATATGCGGAAACAGCATTCAAATGTTTATTTGAAGTAACAAGCTTTTATGTTGAAAAGAAAATACCTGGAGCGAAACAGAAATGGAAACTTTCAAGCATGGCGGTTGGGTAAAACTTAGAATAAGTCTAAATTGGCGCAATAAAATATTTTAAAAATGTCTGACTCTATGTAGTTTAAGGAGCTCTACATTTTTTCTGTGGTAGACTTTTATTTATCTTTTAAGGTTTCTTTATTGTACAAACTTATAGAAAATTCAATAAGGTTACGGGAAGTTCAGAGCATATTTACAGATAATTAAAATTTGCCTTTAAATTTCCATGTCAATATATCAACCATTTGACATTTTAATTAAAATCGTTGCAGCATTTTTTGAGAAAATAAAAACTAATGACTGTTTACTATGAAGTGTAGTGTGGGGTGGAGGAATCTTTGTGTCCCAGTTTTGGAAGATACGGAATTCAAACACAAAATATGCTCAACCAAATTCCGTTTATACCAGAATTTTTAGTTATCTTTTTAATTCTCAAAAATAGCTCCCACGAGTTTGACCCAACATTTAAGATAGTCGCACGAGAAATAAAATGTATACCCTGAATGATTTGGGAATAGATGTGAGTGTCTATGCCTTTGTTTAACTGGTAAACCGTGTAAATCATGTAGATCGCCTTAAAATTACATCTTAAAATACACGGTTTATTTCAAATAATTCTTTGTTTCATCATCCATATTTGTTATTTTTAGTCTGAATGTTACATTTTGTCACCAGTCAGTTGTTTCTCGTGATGGTATGGAATTTCCAAGCCAGCATAATGCGACCGGCTCTTTAGCTTGTATTATCTTATCTATTATAATATCTATAATTATCTATTACTTTTTTCTAAACATGTTTCTTTTTTTTTTGGATTCAGGGGGCGTGAAAACATATTTCCTGCAAAATCTCGACATCGAATTTTAGTACAGAATACAATACTTCTCGTATTTACTATATGTAGTAGAGAAGGTAAAAATATGGTATAGTGATTATTTAACATTTACTTATTTTGTTTTAAGAAACTCTGATGTAGATTCATATATTATCAACTACTCTCTTTCTAGGTATTTTTCGTTCTGCGTAAGAAGCAGAGTCACATTTCATTCCTGCATCTTTATCACCACAGTATGATGGTATTGGCTTGTTGGATTGGTGTCAAGTTCGTAGCAGGTAAGTTAATGTTATTTGCACTCAATTCACTATCTGTAATTATGCTATTACAGGGAAAGAACTACATTTATTACTCTGCCTTTGAGAGGTGGAATTGGAATTGAAAAATTCAATGCCACAGCTGGGATTTGAATCACAGATCTTACCTCTCAAACATGTTCACACACGGCTCGTGTGTTTACCTTTGTTTATTTGCGGCCAACGGGAGAACTACGCGTGTTCTGCATAACAGTACGACCTTGGTTGTCGAGCGCAGCGTTTGCTTGTTATCTTGTTTACTAGAACAGCGAAATATTAGTAACTTGTGTACAGTCAGTAATGCAACACAAATGTATCTGCCGATATATGACACGTTGCTGTCCTGAAAACATGACTGCATCTGAACGGAGCGTACATAAACTGTCTCGCCGTATATGTGCGATAGGCTCATTCCGATACACCTCATGGTTTTGTCACCTAGAATGTCTTCTGTTTGTATATGTACCTATATGGGATGGGAAAATAGTCCATGTTAAATTATCAGTAATAATACTACTACAGAAAGCTGTGGTTTTCCATGTTCCTATTGTAACACAGATAAAAAGAGTTCTGTGTTGCACTCACATGACTTTCTCTACTCGCAGTGACATAAGTGAGGATGGAAACCAAAGTTCGTAGAGTTTTTTGCACGGCGCCAAATTTCTTCCGGGAGGGACGAGGCCTCCTGCAGCAGTCTCGAGGGGAATCTGCGGTATACAGAACAGATTATCCGAAGTCCTCTGTTCTGTATACGCTGCAGACTGAAGCATTTTATATCACTCGATTGACTGCTTCTTACTATGGCGGCCTACGGCTGCTCACACATGAGTCTTAATCTCGGGTATCCGTGGTGGTTACAGAGAGCGATATTGTAGTTTTGTTAGAACTCTTTATTTGTTTTATTTTTACACATTTAAGCTTTGCTGAACAATTTTAAATAGAATAAAATATGTAGTCTAACGTAACCGTTGGAACGAACTTTCACCGTGTTGCTTACATGTATCTCTCCCTCGTAACGATGCCTGTCTCCTACTGTCCCTCAGTCATTATATCCTTTTAGCTTCCCAAACATCCATAATGGCCCTCACTTCATTAAGTCAAGACTTTGTCCTCTGGCGAAACCCCTCGGGTTTCCGATACTTTGTAAAATACAATAGCAGGCTCCTTTTCTTTATGTTGAAGACCTTGCCAAACAAATTGTATCTCGTTTACCTTAATGTTTGGGACGTTCGCTAATGATCCTCGGTAGTGCCTTCCCGACAGGCATCCCTTCACCTGTGGTACATATTCTTAACCCTTTGCTATTAGTGGATTTTGTAACTTTGATATATTTTGTATATCATAAGCGCTATACAAAAAAACTGCTACAAATGCCCCCCATATACATTATCATATTATGTAAGAATATGATAAGGTATATGTCTTGCCCGAAAATCATTTTCGTGTTAAAATTTCGCGATTGTTCAGCAAATCTTTCGTCAATTACATACAAATGCTTAAGAGGGTTTACACTCAAATTCTTAAAGACATAGCTTGTACATAGAATACCCTTCACATATTTACATTACACAAATCAGCACTCAACACACATAGGGTTATATTTTTAATACTACATAGTGATTTAATATTATTTTACATGTTTCTTCTTACATTGATCTTCTGATTCTATATAATTATTTTTATCAAAAGTCTTTTATGGTTATGAATTGTTCTGCTTGTTTCACTTTTAATTTGTTTTTTTTTTTTTCTTTTTTCACACGCACATTATCCACTTCACTGTTTTTTTTTCTTCGATATATTCACTTTGCTTAGTATTAATTACGTTATTCTTACAGTTATTTACAAGTTTACATAGAAACAATTAGGCCCTCATTTTCATGATCCAACCATCCTTTCAACTAACTTCTCACCATTTCTTTTCTTACTTTTCGATACTATTTGAGGAATTTCTATACGGTCTTATTAGCTGCTTATGCCATCTCCCAATCGATTTGTTTGTTTTTAAGTCCACTAATTCATAAGTATGCTCTCCGAATTTCTCAGTAATCATTACCGGACCTTTATATAATAGTTCTAATCTATGACTTCTCCCCCTTAACGCATTGGATAATTTATAATCCCTGGCGAGGACTAGATCTCCTACCTGAGGATTCCATTTATTTTTACGTTTCTTGATTTTTGATTTCCTCTTTTCCGCTTTTTCTTGCAATCTGTCAAAAACGATCTTAGCCCTTTGTTCCTCTGATAATGGCTGACTTCTCTCAATCGTTCTTGGAGTATTTTTAAAAATGGGTTCAGGGTCAATTCCTTGCATTATCTGTATCGGTGCAAAACCAGTTGTAGTATTTACAGTATTATTAATAATTTTCTCTGTGATGGGACAATACTTTACCCAGTTTCGATGATTATTATGAGTAAGCACTCGAAAATAAGTCCCTATTTCTCTTAATATCCGCTCTGTCGGATTCCCTGAAGGAAAATAATAAGAACAATGATATAGTTTTATCTGGTGGCTACTTAGAGTTTCTCTGAAAATTTTGCTACGATGTACTGTAGCATTATCGGTTAATACGGCTTCTATTTGCCCATATTTTGGAATGTACTCATTTATAATCTTGCCTACACAAGTTTTGCTTGTTATATTCCTAACGGGATAAATTTTTACGAACTTTGAGAAGACATCATATAGTACAAATATGTATCTACACCCGTATTGTCCCCGGGGCATCTCCCCGTGTGCGTCGGCCGTCACTAAGGCATTCTTTCGGTCTCTAATAATTGCCTGCGGTTCTATATGATATTTCACATTGAAGTGCTTGGCCTTTTGGCATAATTCACAAGTTGAACATACTATTCTCACTTTTCGGGCAAGTTGCTTTATATAGAAATTTTCACTTATGATTAACGTTAACCGCTCACTTCCTGTGTGGGCCAGTGCTTTGTGATATGCTAGGATTAACATTTTCTGTATAGACTTTGGAACCATGATTTTCCATTTTGGCTCAAACCTACCATGCAACTTATACAATTTACCATTATATATTCCCACAGTATCGGGCATGTTTTCTACGATAGGTTTTGCATTTTTCTTTAATTTCTGAATTTCTGCATCCTCAGTTTGCAGCTCAGCTATCTTAATTAATTGTTTCGATAACCTTTGTCCTTCTGCAGTGTCCAGGTACAAAAGTGTGACGTCATGTTTACTGTCATTAAAAGTATCTGGTATGGGCCAGTTTTCCTTCATTCTGGATAACAAATCACTAAAGGTATTTTCTTTACCCGGTATATGTCTTATCTCGATCTTGTGAGATGTTATCTCGTGAATGTATCTTGAGATTCGGGTATTCGTCAGTTTGCAAGAATTTATAAAGGCTAAACTTACATGATCAGTGTATACTATTATCTGGCGGTTAAATACATATTCTCGAAATTTTATTAAGGCGAAATGAATGGCGGCTATTTCCTTTTCTGTGGTGCAAGCTTGGGATTCCGTTCTAGAGAGACCACGTGATGCAACTGTAATCAAATGCTTATTTCCTGATTGGTCTATCTGGACTAAAATAGCTCCGTATCCTTGGCTGGAAGCATCGGTAAATATAATATATGGAAGATCTTCGCGGGGTTTCTCTAATAAAATAGAGTTTGCGAACAATCTTTTAACTTTCTCAAAAGCCATTTCTTCTTCTGTTCCCCATCTCCATTTTGTTTCCTTTCTTAATAGTTCTCTTAATGGAGCTACTACCGAAGCAAAATCAATGATAAATCTAGATTGGTAGTTTAAGATACCCAAAAATCTTCTTAATTGTTTTATGTTTTTCGGTGCGGGAATCTTATTGATACTTTCGATTCTAGCGGGATTTGGCCTGATTCCTTCTTCTGAAATAATATATCCTAAAAATTCTGTTTTCTGGACAAAGAAAGCTGTTTTGTTAGGCTTAACTGTCATGCCTGCCTCTTTTAATTTACTTAAGACGTACCGCAAATGATCCATATGTTCTTCAATGCTTTCGGAGAATATGAGAAAATCATCAACATATTGTGCCACAAATTTCTTTATCGTCTCGCCAAAAATATTATACAGCGCTCTTAATAGTGCACTACTGCTTGTGTTCATACCGAATGCGCACACTTTGAAATTATATAGTATGCCCCCGTGTAAAAACGAAGTATATTTTCTTAAGTCCTTTCTTAACGGTATTTGCCAAAAAGATGACGTCAGATCCAACGCCGAAAAGAATTTTCCTCTTCGCAATTTATTTAAAATGATTTCAACACTTTCGGGTCTGAAACGATCTGGCTTACAATAAGCGTTTAACTTTCTAGCGTCTAACGTTACTCTAACTTTGCCATCACTTTTATAAACGATACATAATGGATTTATATACTCGGAGTTGGACACTTCAATTATATCATCATCTAACATGGTTTTAATGACTTGATCAACTTCCTCTCTAATTGTACATGGGATTGCTCTGGCTTTATGGGAATATGGTTTAATATTCGCTAGTTCAAACGAATGTGTGTAACAGTTACATCTTCCAGGCTTTTCCGAGAATACCTCCCTGTTTTCTATTAAAAGTTCCCGTAATTTTCCTTTTTGTTCCTCATTTAGTCTCTCAGCTTGGTTCACCTTAGATCCTATTAAATTTTCTATCTTGACACAGTCATTTCTTTCGTCGTACTCATTTATATTACTATTCTTCAAGTTAAATTTTGGGTTTTCTCGGGGTTTCTTTTCTTCGTCAAAATCACAGAAATAATTACCTCTACTTACAATATTTTGTTCCTCTATTTCATCGTAGTTCCCAACTTTTAATTCTGCTAATTCCATCGCTCCAACATTTATTACCTCGACAAAGAATGTTTCCCCCTCCATTTCTTCCTCTACCTGATCCCGTACAATTATCCTCGAAGTATGGTCTAAAAATGGTACAATTATGGTGTCAGGTCCTGTTTCAAACCTAAAACTTCTATTTTCAAAATCTACGATGGAATTCCAAGCATAAAGACTGTCGCAACCGATTATTACGTCAAAAACAAGCCTGGGTACAACCAAAAATAATATTTCAATGCATTTCTGTGCGATCTCGACCTTTACCATCACTTGAAATTTTACCCTTTCTTTCCTTTTACCTACTGCTACAGAGCAATATATCCCATAAACTGGCAAAGATAATAATTTTACACCACTACTCACTAAATTTTCAAAAAAATTTTGGGAACACACAGTAGTATTAGCACCTGTATCAATAATAGCCTGAAATAATTTCCCGTTAATACCAATATTTATTCTTGGCGGATCAATTAAAATTTCATTCTCTGTATTTTCTTTATGTTTTTCGATCAAACATTGCCTTCTCTGTGCCTTATTTTCGAAGTACTTCCCATAATAAGAACATTCATCATTCCCAATCTTCACTGAAGGCGAAGTTGACTGGGTTTGGAGTTTTCCGAAAGCTTACTAATGGCTCCTGTCCCATTCCCATTATATGAAGGTCCCGGGTTTGAATCCTGGTGAAAATTTGTTTCTTCCAATCTTTTTACCGCGTTTATAGCGTCTACCCTTTCTTCCGGATTTGGAGAAATTTTGCTATTCCCATTTCTTTCTTCTTGCCTAGGGGAATTCGGTCTGTACCAATTATTACTATGGTGATAATTATTTCCCGAAGGAAACCGATTCCTAGTGTACCCCCCCCCCTTCTATCTCCGTAATATCTATTTGCCTGTACCTAATTAATTTGAGGGTTTCTTTCCCGTGGATAATTCTCAACCCTTCTTCTATTATCCTGAGGCTCAAAATTATTTCTTCTATCTTGATGCTCAAAATTATGTCTCCTATCCTGAGGCTCAAAATTGTGTCTCCTATCCTGAGGCTCAAAATTATTTTTCCGGTGGTAATTATTGTTTTTAGGGACTGGGCCATGATACCGTTGCCGAGCATCAAAATTCCTGACATCACCTGAACCTGCCCCCTGCCCGAAAATTTTTGTTGGAGATCGGTTATATCCTAAATGTCTCTCATTACTTGCCTCGCTTTGGCTCTTATTTCTTTCTAGTGCGATTAACAAGTCAATCATTGCCGCTATTGTTATCGGCTTCGCAATAATCAGATAGTGTTGAATGGTTTCTGGAAAATGTGTGGTTATTAAATTAATCAATTCTATTTCTCCCATCGGAGGGTCAAGCATCTTACATTTTCTAGCTATAGCCATAAAATAATTAACCATGCATTGATCTTTATGCGGGTTATATTTCCCATTACTCAGTTCCAGTCTTATATTTGCCTGCCTGCTAGCTCCCCAATATCTATTTAAGAAAATTTCCTTAAATGTCCGATAATCATTACTTAATCCTACTGATAACTCTAACCAGTTTGAAGCGTTGCCTTTAAAACATTTTCTGACAACCGTCATCTTATATTCCTCGGGAATACCTTTTACAAGAAAATACTCTTGCATGCTATTTATAAAACCCTTGGGGTCATCAAATTCTTCGTTTTCAAAGGTTGGTGGTGAAATTTCACTCAAAACATGGTTGGGCCATTGCAAATGTGGACTATTGCGAGCATTAACATTAACATTGGTATTACTATTACCTGAGGTACCAGCATTTAAATTTAACATCGGAATGTCCGCTGACGCACTATGCATCGCTTCGTCCCGTGCTGCTACGGTAATAGTGTTACTACTCACAGAGTCACTACATTGTCAGACATACATATGTTATTTAATCTTTCTTTCAGTTTGTCATTTACCTCATCTACACTCACAGCTAATCTCCTAGTTTCCCTCTCTGATTGCTCTAATCTTTTCCTACAGATTTCTAATTCCTTGTTATTAATTTCCCTTTCCTTAGCTAAATCAGTAGTTATTTCCTCCCTTAATTTTCTATTTTCTTTCTCTACATTTTTATTAACTGTTTTAATCTCTTCCCTAACCTGTTCCTGACTTTCCCTCATTTCAATTCGTACATTTTCAATTTCAATTTTAACGTCTTCCTGATTATTTTTAACCTCACTTCTTACATTTTCTATTTCATTTCTAACTTCCTCCTTGAAATTTTCTAAAACCTTCTGTTGTTTCTCAATCTTATTTCCTATTTTGACTAAGTCAGCTGTTAAGTTCTCCCTCGTATTTTCTACCTTTTCTGTTAAACCCGTTAAATCTTTCTGACTCTGATCTACCTTTTCTGTTAACCCCGTTAAATCTTTCTGACTTTTTTTCTACCTTTTCCTTAATCTCTTTCTGACTTTCTGTTAACCCCGTCATCATTGACATAAGTGACTTTAATATTTCATTAGTCTCCATGCTTCCCCCTGTTTCTTCTCCCTGATTTTGTATATTCGTATCAGCTACTCTGTCCCTTGCATTATCTACATTACTATATACACCTTCTCCCTCTCTCTCATCACCCTCCTGCACTTCCATATTTATATCTAATTGCTCGATCATTTTCCCGTTCCTTAAATACATTGACTATATACTACAACACGTAGATAAAATTCTCACTCAGTACCTTAATCAGCTTGCTGCACTGCTATTCGATGTGGATCCTCTCGTTCCTGCTGTGTCCTGGGTCACCTTCCCTGGAGTTCACGGCCTTTGTTGTTCAGCTCCCTGAAATTCTCCGCATACCTTATTCAGCTTCCCTGAAGTACTCTGAAGTTCATGCTCAGCTTCCCTGAAATTCTCTGAAGTTCACGCTCAGCATTCCTGAAGTTCTCTGAAGTTCACGCAGCATTCCTGCAATTCTCTGAAGTTCACGCTCAGCATTCCTGAAATTCTCTGAAGTTCACGCTCAGCATTCCTGAAATTCTCTGAAGTTCAGGCCACACGTTGGAGCGCCAATTTGAAGCATTTTATATCACTCGATTGACTGCTTCTTATTATGGGGCCTACGGCTGCTCACACATGAGTCTTAATCTCGGGTATCCGTGGTGGTTACAGAGAGCGACATTGTAGTTTTGTTAGAACTCTTTATTTGTTTTATTTTTACACATTTAAGCTTTGCTGAACAATTTTAAATAGAATAAAATATGTAGTCTAACGTAACCGTTGGAACGAACTTTCACCGTGTTGCTTACATGTATCTCTCCCTCGTAACGATGCCTGTCTCCTACTGTCCCTCAGTCATTATATCCTTTTAGCTTCCCAAACATCCATAATGGCCCTCACTTCATTAAGTCAAGACTTTGTCCTCTGGCGAAACCCCTCGGGTTTCCGATACTTTGTAAAATACAATAGCAGGCTCCTTTTCTTTATGTTGAAGACCTTGCCAAACAAATTGTATCTCGTTTACCTTAATGTTTAGGACGTTCGCTAATGACCCTCGGTAGTGCCTTCCCGACAGGCATCCCTTCACCTGTGGTACATATTCTTAACCCTTTGCTATTAGTGAATTTTGTAACTTTGATATATTTTGTATATCATAAGCGCTATACAAAAAAACTGCTACAAGACGCAGACGCGAGAAGCTAGATAAGGGCCAAATATTCGGGAAGGCAGCATCATATCACTCTATAATGAAATTAAATGTAATAAACTTTAAATAATTTTAATATATCACTTTTTAAAACGGATTAAAACGCACAAAATAATTTCCTCATAACTCCATACAGTGTCCTGAACATTTTGATTGTGAATTTTTAAGAAACTAGAGATTTACAGAGACTATGCAACGCTGAGACTCCACCGACACTAAAACAGCCATGCTGACTAATTTATCTACTTATTACCTATGGCATAGGAGGTACTGCATCCCGCTTATATACGCGAATTTCTTCAAAAATCGAATGTTTAAGGGTATGTAAACAAAGTAGAGAAGACGATGAAGAAGTGGAAAAATCCTGTGTGTATATTTATTATTGTATGATTTATAGTTGACTATGTTGCTGCTGCGGAAGAGTATACTTTTTCTTTGAAAATCATATACAAGAAATACTTGTGGAAGCTAATCCAAAGCAAAACAAAGAATGTAATAAAGCAACTAAAATACGTTAGCAAGTTTAATATTTTCTTACATATATCACTATCCTTGGGATATTAGTAAACATAATAACTAAAATGTGTCATCGAGCTTACCGAGCGAGGTGGCGCTACGGTAACGTGTCGGAAGGTCGTGGGTTCAATTCCAAGGCCGATCTTCTTGATGCAAGGGTTTTTTCCCTTAGGTTTCCCCGAGTCACCAGGCGAATGCTCGGAAGGATACTTACGTTTCACGAATTTCCCATACCTCCATTTCCTTTCATCTTCATTCCATTCGGTCTTTTGGGTTGAAGTGTTGACGATGAGCAATGCCTGGTGGACTTTGTGCACTGTAACTGCTACTCTTGGTGTATGGGTGGCGCTGTGATGGCTTGCTCTGCTGAGGCGTGCCAGAGTCGAAGTCCATGAGGCTGGTGGCTGCCTGGTGAACCACGATGAAGAATCTCCAGCTCACATTCGGGACTCTCACGCTGGCTCAGCAAACCCGCAGAGCGCTCCCATCTCGTCACTTCCTTCCTGGGGTCTGACATACATAACCTGACTGTAAGATTCAGTGTGACATCCCTTTCGCTCCTAATTCTATTCAATCTATTAGACAATTTGGAACAACCATTTTTCTATAATTACATAATAGGGATATAAATATAAGCTCTAACTTATTTTCAGGAGGACATGGGACGTTCCTGGGATTCATAAACTCTTTTGTGCACATGGTGATGTACAGTTATTACTTCGTTACGTCACTCTGGCCAGAATATAAGAGAAACATCTGGTGGAAGAAGTACATCACACAGATCCAATTGGTAAATCAGCTTTCTAAATCTACTACCTAAATATCCTTATTAATAACGAGTGACAATTATCATCAGCTAAAAATATATTTGGTGATTTGTTAAGTCTTAGTCAGTATATCTGTCTGTCTTTCTTTCGTTCGTTCTTTCTATTTTTACCCATAAAAATTATGAAATGTACCCCAAGGCTTACGTTACAGCTATTGTTTAATTTGAAACTTTAATCTGCATAATGCCCTGTGGGTTGGAGCTCGGCTATGGTGGTGCGAATTCCATGTATAGGAACAGTGCTCACTCAGCATTTAAGGAGCTACGATAGATAGGGATCTGTAGGTCACGAAATCAACGTTCCCGCTGGGGGGGGAATGGTGCTGATTATATCATCTCACTGTACTCCTAATGATAAAACTTTCTCAAGAAAAACTAACGATAAAAGTAAATAAATCCAAGAACATGCTAACGCTTATTAAGATATTGTTAGTGTTATTGTTATTATTTCGTTTTCTGGACGATAACCTCAAGCGCTTCAATATCACGCGTCTTATGGTTTTATGTTCTAAATCAGAGAGGCCAACAAGCGGTCCGCGGGTCACATGCGGCCCCCGACTTCAGTCTGCGATAAAACCAATTAATACAACTTTAAATGTTTATAGTTTCATTTATAGTTATATATTTTTGGATGGCTTTGGATAAAGATATTCTGATGCTTCTAAATCCCAAACTGCATTCTTTATTTGCAGTTCAACAGATAATCTTCATTTTTTATTACATTAACTACAAATTTACATTGTCAGACAACGAAGAGTTCTGGATTCAAATCTTCATAGGATGCCAGTATTGGAATTAAATTTTAATGTGACAATCAAGGTTACTGCATAATATATACCCCAAATTTTATGCATATTTTAAAATATCTGACCTAGATATTTATTTTTAAATTGTTTAGTGCTTTAAACATTTGCTCAACAGGATGCAATGTTTTTGAAAAAATATAATTAAAACATTTATCAGTATATTAGTAAACTGTAGAGCGGAATTTTAAACTTTTCATATTAGTTCGGGAGAAAATAAATATCAAATAAGAGACTGCCTTTTTTGCTTAAACAATTTAAAAATTACAGTTGATGCCATCTAGTATATCAATATTGAACTTTGTATTACTTTAGGATGGAAATCAAATTTGAAAGCTGTTTTACGTTGCAAAATTATAATACTGAAGCGCACAATAAAGTAGCATTTAAATAACTACACCCATTTTATATGAATTTTAATGGGAATTTTTAGTTAATTAAGAATGTCAAATTCAACAGCCTATAGCTAAAAAATGAAGATATCACAATAAAAACAACTTCACAGGAAAAAAAAGACAACTTTCATGTGTACATGCATGTCAACACCACCTTAATGAATCACAGATAATTAACGATAGTTTCGATGTCGGAGACTATTAGTTATATATAGAAATACACATGTTAAGTTTAAGTAGGTTTTAATGCCTATTACTTACTCAAAACATATTATTTGTGTTTGAAAAGTAATATTATTTTATTTTCAGGTTCAATTTATGGCAATAGCAGTGCACAATTTCTTATGTCTGGTGAACCCGGAGTGCAATTATCCTAAGATAATCTGCGCCTTGTTGATGCCACAGAATTGCTTCATGCTGGTGCTCTTCGCAGATTTCTACAGGAAAGCCTATCTTAAGAAGAAAAGTGATTGAAAAGTTCGGACAATACTTGAAGACCTTTTAGAGTACAAACTTACGTAGAAAATAGGTCCGTATTTTTTACGCACTTGCATTTATCCTTGTGTATCGAAAGGAGATTGAATATGCAAGTTAGTATTAGTGCATATTGTTTTAGAAGTGACTAAAAGTGTACAACATGAGTCTCCGGTTTGGGTGTGTAAAAGATGTCCCAAAAAAAGCACTGACAGTGCTTAGTAAACTGTGCGGGATGGCAAACTGATTGGCTTTCAAATAGGAACCCCTCTCCGGAAATGTACGGTTTGGTCGCTGTAGGGCGTCGAAGTTTGAGAACGAACAGTTGTGGCGTTATCAATCATTTTGGTACCTTAATGTGGAAAGCCACTTGTGTAGTGAGATGAACGACCTGAGCCAAATGACGTTACTGCGCATGCGTTAAATTCCTCCATAGAGTCCTTGGTGCGCATCGTACTGCGTTACTTGTGTAGTTTCCAGTACACTAACGTTTTAACAGCAGTAAGACACTTACCATCACACAGCTGCGGATATGGTCTACTTGAGTTGCAGCACACTTTCATGTAAACGTGCGGAATCACCTCAACGTCGCATATCCAAATCGATGGATTGGTAGAGGTGGACCTGTTCCATGGCCAGATCTGACACCTCTCGACTATTTCTGTGCAGTTGTGTGAAGAGTATGGTTCATGACACTCCTGCAACGTCAGCGGAGGACCTTATTGCTCGAGTCCACGGAACGAATGAAAATCATTGGATTGTGTGCAGGAATCTCACCACCGCCAATATAGGCTCTGCAATGACGTAGGAGTTTGTAATGTAAACAGCTCGATGTTGACGAAATGTGAACGCACACCCATCTCACATTTCGATGCGTTACTGCGTCCAAACCGGACAGGGGTTCCTTCTTGAAAACCGCCCAGTTTGCCGTCCCACACAACTCTAAGCATTGTCGGTGTTTTTTGAGGGACCTCCCATAAGCAGTCCGTTATGGGAGACTATGAACAAACTGAGTGCGATAGGAATCTGTCAGGAGAAAACACAACTCTTGCAAATACCTTGTTGCGGAGAAAGTTACTTTTTACCTCAAGTTGAATAGACGGAACCCTTTGTGTTCCATAAGTATTCAAGATGAACCACTGCTTGCAAAACAATGGAGCAACAATGTACGAATTGTTTGATTTACAATTGTACCCCAACATGTTTATTCTCCGTTTTACGTCATTGTAACGTAGAAAGATACATTCATTCAGATGATAAGTGAGCCAAGCAAATAAGTAAAATGATGCAGTTGTTTCCCATACCACTAGCTCAACCAATGTTCCCCAGTTACTTCAATGGAAGAAAAATGACTTCATTGGATGCATCAATTTGACACAACGCTATTAACAGCCTTGCGAATAAGTGTGCCTAAAGAGTGTAAAGTAACTTATTTAGGTTTGTTAAGTTAAATATCCGTTAGTCTATTATTTAGCACTTAAGCATAGTGGTTCATGAGTAGTGTCATTTTTGCAATAACGTACTTAAGCCAATATTTGTGGTGTAGTTCAAATGTGATATAATATAACAGTGATGCGTTATCAAACTAAAGTTTAATTTCCAGTGATTTAGATCATAAAGTGCTTGATGTGATGAAGTCAGACTTCTTCCTCTAGGAATGACAAATTCAGTATACTCATTATACCAGGTGCCCAACTCAGCCGTCTTTGGCATAAGTATATAACCCTTCGTGCGTTAAAACAGTTGCAGAACGCAATGACGCAATTCCTATGAAGCGAATGCCAGTTATTTGAGGGAACTTCTTTCTCGTTATAGAAAAGACGAGCGATGAGGGGCAGTTCCCAGGTTTGAGCTAGCGTGTGTAATCTCTTATAGTGGACCTGAGGTCTTAGAATACTTTTCACTTTACTTAAAGGGTGTTTATTCTCCTGTATATTGTGCAACATTGTGGATTACACTGGTAAAGTGGCATAACAAAATCCAAGCAAACATGAGGACACATGTTTCATTTGCATTTGTTTGTTTCTTATTACTGTTATTGTAGTTTATTATTGTTAGTCGTTGTTGCTTTTGTTTGTAATTATTACTATAGTATTATATTATTTATATTATTGATAGTATTAACTGTATTATTAATATTTTATTATTACCTATTATTCTTATATTATGATTGTTATTATATGTAGTATAACAGTAATAACTACAAAAATTAATAACAATAATTAACAACAATAATAATAGAACTAATAAAATATTAATGATAATGGTAATACCACCGCCACCACCCACCACCCACCACCCACCACCCACCACCCACCACCCACCACCACCACCACTACTACTAATATATAAATTATTGCTAGTATTCTTGTAGGCACAAGGGGAATATGAAAGAAAATCCAGTACTTGGATAGCTGTCCAACGTTGTAAATATGAGTGATAAAGGATAAAAAATCAAATAATGTAAAACTATTTGGTAGATTAAGTGTAATAATGTACAAAATTATTATGAAATTTGGAAATAGGTCAGCTAACCATTTTAGCTCCATTCATTTCTTTTTACCCGGCATTGAGCAATAGTCAAATCGTTTAAAGCTGGTTGCTATATGAAGTCTTTGAAGTGTCGTTCTCTTTGCACGGCTAAGATATAAAAACGTTAATAACGTCCTTCCATTTGAGAAAAGTATAAGTATTGCAAAACTCACACAAATAAAAGGAATATCTCCGAAATGGTTTTCTCCACAAAAAAGTTCATTTGGACATTGTGTGCTTTAACAAGGTCCACACTTTTTGTATGGTAAGATTTGGTCTATATTTTGGGTTTACGAGTTATGGAAAAGTTATTAAGAGCAAATAGGACTACATAGGCTATAGCCAGAAAGTTCAAAATATACACTTCATTTGCCACAAAAGTATCGTAAACATATGGTTGTTCAATTAAAATTGTTAGAACCATTTTCGATAAAATCAAGATTTTGAAAATATAGTTTAGGGTGAAGGAATTTTTTTCAAAATCTTCGTTTCGCATCCTTGAAAGATATTAAACTTAAATATCAACTTTAGTTTTTAACCGACTTTTCATTTTTGAGTTATGCTGTCCCCCCCCCCCCACACACACACCACACGGACGTTTTTCTAAAAGTATTTGTTTTGGTCTCAAGATCCCCAAAACGTATACTTCCGGTGAAATTGCGACATCGAATTTTTGGGTGAAATACAATACTTCCTCTATTTACTATACGTGGTAGAGAAAGTAAAAAACAATAATATTATTAAGAGACGAAGAAATGCCGATAAAACATTAAGTGCTCTCATGTTTGCATGAATTTTGTTACGGCAATCTACACTTTGTAATCCATAATGTTAGACAATATACAGGAGTGGGTTTACTGCCTGTAAAATAAAGACCCCGTAAGCGAAGTGGAAAATATTCTAAGACTTTTCCGGTTGTTTACACTTATTGTCTATTATCACGGACTGCACACGCTAGTTCAAGTCTTGACACTACCTCTCACCTCTCGTCTTCGCCGATAAGGAGAACAAAGTTCGCACACGCCACTGTCGTACCAATGACTGGAATTGCCCCGTTGAGTTCTGCAACTGCTTTAATGCACGAAATAATATGAGCTGAGTCACCTGGTATATTCTGCTGTTCATATAAAAAGTGATTATTCCATCCTCGCTACGTTACCAAAGCATTTTTCAAAATTAGGCGAGGTTTCAACATACGAAAACGTAATTTGATTTGTTTGACAGGAAGGTTGTAGTACCTTGAGATGGAAAGAAAAGAATAGAGGAGGGAACAAGGGTCCAAACTTTAAAGCATGTCCACGCTTCCAATGAGGAATATTTCGAAATATCGGGAAACAATGCGGACACAAATTCTGTATTACAAAACTGTGCAAAATTTAACCAAATAAAGTTTAGTGGACTAAGAAAAAAGTAATGAAACATTTTATCCATGTAAAAGGGAATTTTCTTGAAATACTTTGTATCTCGTGATTGAAAGATTCTGAACTCAGATACCAAGTTTAATATTCCATATACTTTTCGTTTCAGAATTATTTCGTTCATACATACTGATACACATGCGTGTTGGCCTGGGTTACTCAGCTAGGGCTGGCCAGAGTCGCATGTTCAAATCCAGCTCATTCCGATGGTTTTTAAGTGTGCTACCACCTGCTAAGGACCCACTTGATACAATAATTTAATTTAATTAAAGATTAACTCACCAATAATTACATTTTCCACACAGTTTGTTTTTGCCTTTACAAGAAGACAATTTTAGTGCCTCTGAACTGAAAAAGTCATGAATATAAACTGAATGTCAGATAAGTTACATACATGGCTTTGAACAGGACCCTTAAGGAAGTTCTTCCAAAACTAGCTAACAACTTACAAACCTTTAAAGGCAAAAATGGCCCAATTCATTCGTTGTGCCCTGACTTAAAAAAGTTGGCAACACTGAGGACCTCGAAGAAGGTCACAATTTCACAATGCTCTAACTCAATTGGTTATGAACTCCAATTTTAAGGCATATATTCAATATTCTATGTATCATAAATAATTAATTCTAATCGCAGATAATATATCATAACTTTGATTTACTTTTTCCTAACATGGGCTTGATTGCTCAGACACGAAGTTGCCTTAATACGTAAGAATGTTTGATTTTGAAATATTGTAGGCTTCACAAGTTTCTTACTTCTTACCTCTTTTCGCCATCTTTTGTTCACCGCATATTAACCATTGTTTATCTGCAAATCCTTTCCAATGCGCTATATCCTGCATGTGTCTTCTCATTTTGTACAGCGGGCAATTTCAATTCCTCTTTCTAAGTCAATTCATCGCTGTTCTTCCTTCGCTGACTCTTTGCAAAGCAGCTTTATTACTCATTTTAGTTTCTCCATTACGTACCTGAAGCAGAAAGAGGAAACGTTGGAATTAGTTTACTAAAGTTTCAAAACGAATATCTTAACAATTCTTTACATTATGAATTATCCAGATTTCACCTCAAATAGTTATATATTTTTATATCCACAAATAAAAAATCTGATGTGTTACACTCACATGACTTTCTCTACTCTTCTACTAACCGTTCTTACAAACTCTTATTCCTATATCTTCTTCGTGTTAGTTAAGATAAACATTTGTACAAATTATCTTATTGCTTATTTCCTTGTAGGTGTAAGGGGAATATGAGAATCCAGTAGACTTTGAGCAATAGTCAAATATTTTAAACTTTTCAAATTACATTCTCTTTGCACGAATAACATAAAAATGAATAGCGATTAAGTAAAAATTGAAGCTATTAACAGTGAAGCAACAAGATTCTAAAATAAGAACAAATTAGAAACTAAAAACTTCACTTATCTTAGTATGTTGATATCCTTTTTCTATTTTACTGACCCAGGGGTTTCAAGCTATATCCAGCTCATTCTCAAAGTCATATCATATGACTTTGAGAATGAGCTGGATATAGCTTGAAACCCCTGGGTCAGTAAAATAGAAAAAGGATATCAACATACTAAGATAAGTGAAGTTTTTAGTTTCTAATTTGTTCTTATTTTAGAATGAATAGCGATGTTCCATTTGACCGAATTACGTTCTAAAAACTTACACAAATAACAAGGAATATGTACGAAATAGTTCAAGCTACAAAAAAAAAAATATTTAGACATAAATTGTGTGTTTTAGCAAGATCTACATTTTTTGCACAGTAAGATTTGGTCTATCTCTTACGGTTTACCAGTTATGCAAAAGTTATCCAGAGTAAATAGAACTTCATGGGTATAGCCAGAAACGTTAAGATATATATTTCATTTGTCATAAAAATATCTCAAACATACAGCATTTTAATCAAAATCGTTAGAGCCATTTTCAAGAAAATCAAAATTTTCGAAAAATTTTCCACGTAAAGGGTAGTTTAGGGTGGAGCAATTTTCTTCAAAATCTTCGTGTCGCATCCTTGAAAGACATTAAACTTAAAACACCAGCTTTGGTTTTTAACCGACTTTTCGTTTTTGAGTTATGCTGTCCACAGTCTGGCAGACAGACACACGCACGGACCTTTTTCTAAAAATGCGTTGTTTTGGATTCAAGGGGCTTTAAAATATATTTCCGGTAAAATCTCGACATCAAATTTTTGAGTGGAATACAATACTTCCTCTGCTTTACGTAGTAAATCTTAGAGATAGATAAGACTTACTACACAAACGTTTGTATCTGTTTAAAACACATTTATGCTCTGACATTTTTTCTAACATTAACCTTTTCCGTGATATTTTTTCCTATTGTTTTGAATTTTAAAATAAGTTATACTTGTTTGAGGTGCTAAGGTTATAAATACGTTTGTGTTTCATAGTGATCTAACTAGTGCACTTTTAAAGTCAGTATATGGCGACCGACTTCTTAGAGATGTCACTATAGTTTCACATATATTATTGAAACTACGAGGGTGAATGAAAAAGTAAGTTGCACTTTCTCGCCACAAGAGCACGTTGTGCGCTTAAGACTCCGTTTATGAAGTCTTCATATATTTTATAAAGACCGGTTCACAGTAACCCGCAACAGAAATATGATATAGAATTCAGCATTAGGTTGAAATAGCTTCAACTGCTAACTTGAAGCTACTTCCCAATGTTAGATAACGGAAACCAAAATGAAAGTGACAAGGTTGAAGTATCTACCTACATATATTTACTATGTGAGGGTTTACATATTCCGAAACAGCAAAGAAGACATAGCCAGGTTTTAATTTCGTCGTTCTCATTGATCCAATATGCGTAAATTAGACTCTTATTCAAAATGGCCATGAACTATAACATCCTTCTGTCAATCCAATTACATGGTAATAGCCTTTACCAGAACGAGGAATACCGGGTATACTCTGTTTGGTAAGACTATAATATTCATCACAAGTCAAATACCTTGATGTTTTTTAGACAACAAGCTGATTGGAAAGACAATTTAGCTCACTTAGTTCCAAAACTTACAAGGTCTTTTAGGCCTGCAGAAATCTGTTTGGCAAGACATGGGGTTTTAAATCCAAAGTGGTGTATTGTGCATCGTACATTGCAACGTCTAGACCAGGCATGGGAACGAGAGCAGAGGCAGCGATTGAACTTACCTTACTCACCCCATATTCGTGACCCCACGAGTGACGAAGTTTGTTTTGATACAACAAGCGCAGTTGTGGCTTTGGTTCACTTGCCCTACAGTAATAATTTCTAATTTATTATTAACTATTTTATTTATATTAAACATTTTTCGCATACAATAATTATTACAACTACCTACTTGTTTAGGCAAACTGCATAATCTTCAAGTTTATAAGCTTCCTTTATCATATGCACGAATATTCTTACAGTGTCTTACGATTAACACAATAAATTGTTTATTTCACAATAAATAAAACAGTAAAGTTGCATTGCTATTTAGCCTTAAAATATTTTTAAATTATTTGAGCAACATAATAAGCAGTTTAGTTCTAAAATCAATATTATATTCAAACTTTGAAATACGAAATACAATAGCTTATATTAAATAAACCAATAAGAAACTAAACCCCTAAAAAGTGGAATAATATCGTCCATTTTATATGTTTACAAATACGAGTATTCAGAAAGTACCTTTGAAATTGAAATTAACACTTGTAAGATCACCAAAGTTTGATGAAAGTGACGTTTGACATTGTAACACTTTATGTTTTCAGATTGAAATCCGCATAATAACAAACTTTCCTATTTTTGTAATTTACAACACATTCTCCGTATCACTCTTCGTGAAACAGACGTCCCGACGAAGCTATACTCGCCACTGAATGAGGCGTGTTGGAAGCCGAACAGCAGTGAAGGGGAGGGATAACTGGTGGAGTGAAGAGTGACTGTTTTGAGCCGATTTTTCCCGTGCCTGTTTTAGGCAACTAGTTGCCTTAGAAAGACAGTTTAGGTTACGTAATTCAAAACTTTATAATCTTTGGGACCTGCAAAAACCTGTTTGCCAAGACGTAGGGGTTTTAATCCAAAGTGCTGTATTGCACATACTACATCGCAACGTTTAGACTCTCTTTAGCTGTATTGTGGATTCTATTTACATCTTCTCGAATAGTTTGGCACAGACTTGCAATTGAACCACTACACTAATCCTGCTCATTCCGTGATGATCCTGTGCTTATCCAGAATCCGATATTTAAATACAAGTTGGCTGATCACCTTTCTCAGCTTGGATCTTTTGTATGTGAAATTTATTTCCAGCTGTAAATGGACAAGCAATTCTTTTACTGTAGGAGGTGTCCCTTTGTAAAACAATTGGTACATTTCCAGATGAATGGTGTACACATAAAATTACCGATTTTTTAAAAATATTGTTTGTTAGCTTTTGTGGAAACTTTGGGACACGCGTTGGCCCCACTGCTGCCCTAGCGTGTGTTGCAGGTGGTCGGACTTCGCAGCTACACAGTGCACTTAAGTAGCAGCTCCTTGGACGGTAGGCAAACCAAAGAACCAAACAGGGGATTGGTTAAAACTCGTGTGCCCTCCATTATCACAACTGGTGCAGCCAAACTTAGCTGACTCTGTAATTGGGCTTCTACAAAACGTATTTTAATAGCTTCATCATAAGACGTGCTACAAATATAAGTTTTCTTATTTAGAGTAATTTGTCCCGGGTGGCATTGTTGTTGTTCGAAGGCTCTTGTTCTGTTTCAATTACGGGAAACTCAGCTTGTTCTCCTGGATATGTGGAGACATTATTACTGCAGAGTCTGGCAAACACACGCAGGTAATCAATGAGTTGCTACACACAAATGAAATAAAGGAATTGACGCAGTAAAACTTCTACTCACACACATTTATTTATACAACGCCCATTTACATTACTTATACTCCATCCAGCCTTAGATCCACCCCTTGTACCCCTCCGCGATAACCTGATGTTCATATCATCTGCGACTAACGCAAACAAATGCCACGTGGACTCATGCTTCGTATTTATGATGCAACAGCAATATTTACTCGGGAGTTTTAGGAATAGCGCTGCTATCACGTTACATTCAAGTAGTCTTTACCAGGGTTATTGTGCATCTTGAAAACTCACAGGTAATCGCCAATATTTAAGGTACTATATTTTATGGTGTGATTTGGTCTCCGGCGTATCGCGGTTTAGTTGTTAACGGCTTGTGTTTACATCAGGTGCGGATCTAAGTGTGGAGCGATTAAAGATTCCTGGGTTACCAACACAGATTGTTACCAAAGAGAAGTATCTAAAATGGTGTAATATATCCGCTGCAGAGGGCAGCACAATCTGCAGTCTTAACACAACAGCAACAGATGGCGCAAGAGTCTATTCCCCGACACACTGTACTATAATATGTCTCAACCTAGTTGAATCCTGTTGTAAACATCTGGGCGGGAAGAGAGACAGAGACAGAGATATTGGGATAGAAAACGGTTAAGCTGTTGATTGGTTTGGCGAAGATAATGGGCGTTATCTTTTGTTTGCGTACGTACGATAAACCCCTCCTTTAAGTACAGTATTGTACGTAAGTAGTTCTCCGATCACTGCTCTGCGCGAGCTAATTTCGGAGATAGAAAAGTATGCAAATGTTTCGATTCTTATAAACGTAAATAGCCCCACATTTTATCTTTCTGCTTCACATATCGCATGTGTTCTGGGCCCGTGAGTTCGTAAAGGAATATATACATAATGGTATACTATATACAGATTAGATAGAAGACAGGTGAAATTATATACACCATTAGCTTATTATGTTAAATTAAGCTGCATTTTACTTAACAATTACTGAAGGACACTGCTATTATACGTATAACAGTTTTGCATTCCTTTATCAGACAGCTCTCTCGCAACGAGGTCTGTATCGAGTTGAATGCTGATTAAGATGTTTTTGTTTATACTGTGGGGTTGCTTCTGATATTTTACACTGTATTTCCTGTACATCTCGCGGACCTCACGAGGCCAAGGACACTTATCTATATAGCGTTTCACTCTTAGAAGACAGTATGGAGTTAAATGGGACATCTCTGTCTCTATCTAGCGCATACAAGTTGCCATTAGCCGCGTCCTTTTCTACCCTCGCTCTGTTGCCATATTCCTAATAGCATGGTATAAATATTCATTTGTTATAAATTTCAGGTTTGAACACATTATCCTATGCAGAATTTTTTTCTCTATCAGGTTATATCCTTTTCAGAGTCATTATACATTTCTATAGGTCCAAATTTCTTCAGAAAACGTTTTTTTCAATAGAAGTCCGATATTTGCTGTTTCTACACTCATCACGCACTAACTAACAAACAAACTGCTAGAATGCATCTATATTTTTTTCTTAGGTAGAGTAAACTATAGTGCTACTACCTGCCCACTTTGAATTCTCTATGTTTACCCAGTTAAGTGTTATAATTTTTTAAATTAAATGTTTTCGGAAAATTTTATATATGTGCACTGCAAAAGTTACGCAGTGTGAAACTTTTTTGTTATTGAGTTTACATCAGGGAACCAGTGAGAACAAATGTTGAGGAAGGTTGGAGAAAGTTTTTAAAATAAACCAAAAGGCAGTAACCTCTTTCTTTTATCCAGTAGGGCAAACAAAAGGTATTCATCTATTCAGCGTCAGGCCTGACACAGAAGATAGTATAAGGAGCAGCACTAGCATTAGTTCGAAAGAAGCCGTGTGTGTAACTGTGAGCTGTTATTGCGTTATTTGTTCAATATTTTTGTAAATATTTGTAGTTATGGAGGGTGAAGCTAGGAAGGGACGATATGTTGGTAAATAAAGAAGTAAGGAACGCCAAATAATTATGAATGTGTTATATTATTTTTGAAGCAAAATGCGTGTAAGGCAGTAAAAGAAACAGCTAAGGCTATCGGGTGTTCAGAACCAGTAGTGTGTATGATTAGAAAGGAACTAATGAAAGGACCTCTAAGAACGCCATCGAAAAAGAAAGCAAAAAGGGCGGAACTACACAAAACGCTAGGTTAACTCAATATGATTGAATAGTGCAAGGTGGAGTGCGGCGAATTGTTCATTCTTTACAGTTTGCAAATATTCCACCCACGCTGAATATAATTTTGTCACGGGTCAACAGTGATGAGACCCTACCAAATTTCTCAAGGGCCACTCTTAGTCGGTTCTTACATGATTTGGGGTCCGAATATGAAAGAAAGGGTAACAAGTGCATATTAATAGAAAGAGACGATATCGATATCATCAGATGGCGACATAAATATCTAAAAGACGTAAAAGGTTTAGGGACCAGGGGAAATCAATTGTTTATACAGACGAGTCATTTGTAAATTTAGGTCATACAGTAACAAAGGCGTGGAGGGATACCAAAGTTAAAAGTGCCCGTCTCGTCAAGCAGCAATTGAAGGACTAAGTACAGGACTCTGGTCACCTCGAGTCGCTCGCGGAGAAAGATTCGCAACTAGTACATGTTGCAACACTGCGCTCCATTTAACGTGTACTGTCTTTTAAGGGTGAGACGCGCTTTATATGCAATATAAAATCAGTAAGCTTTTCACCATGGAGCAGGCTGGTGCTTCAGCCGAAATGAAACACAATCGAGGCAAACCGTTAAAAAGTGGTGAGAGGCGAATGATCGCGCATTGTTTCGCAGTACTTAAAGAAAGAAACCCGGAATCGTCCATAAAAAACATTGAAAAAGAAACATGATCTCCTTGGTGTTTCCGCAAGTAGTGTACACAGAATTAGAATAGAACAGCAAGCATCCGGAACGCTAAGAACACCGGGAAAATCGCGTAAATGCAAACAGCGCGTGGAGAAGTACGACGATTTTACGAAAAGTGCTATACGCAGTAAAGTTCATGAGTATTTTTTCAGGAATGAACCGCCGACTCTAAACAAAATTTTGCATGCGGTAAATTCTGACACAGACTTGCCGAATTTTTCGCGAAGTACTCTCCACCGTTTGCTGATAGATATTGGATTAACATTTCAAAAGCGAGGGCGGAAATCAGTAATAGTGGACAGAGAAGACATTGTAATGTGGAGACGTCAATATCTGCGCCAAATCAAAAGTTTTCGTAGTGAGGGCCGAAAAATTTATTTTCTCGATGAAACTTGGCTAAATGAGGGGTACACAACATCTGCAGCTTGGTGTGATACAACTGTGAGAGATAAGAAACAAGCATTTCTCTCTGGTCTCTCCACTGGTCTAAAAGATCCCACAGGCAAAGGAAGAAGGCTCATTATTGTTCACATTGGAAGTGAAACTGGATTTGTAGAAGGTGGTTTATTGACTTTTGAATCCAAAAGCACAAAGGACTTCCACGAAGAAATGACTGGTGCTGTTTTTCTTCAATGGTTTCAATCAGTCCTTCCGAAGCTTGATCCCAACTCCGTTATCGTATTAGACAACGCTAGCTACCACAGTGTTAAAGCAGAGCGCATCCCTAATATGTCATGGAGAAAAGGTGACATTATTAAGTGGCTACAGGATCATACGTGTGAGTTTAGTGCCGATATGGTTAAACTGGAACTAATTGGCATTGTAAAGCATGTAAAAGCACAATTCGATAAGTATGTTGTGGATGAGGCAGCAAAAAGTGTAGGTCACACCGTTCTGAAGTTACCTCCATACCATTGTAAACTCAATCCAATTGAGCTAATCTGGAGTCAGATGAAAGGCTATGTGCGTAGGCACAACACTACTTTTAAGCTGAATGAGGTTCGCTCCCTGCTTGCCACTGCAGTAGAAAATATAACGGCACTTAATTGGTTCAACTGTGTTCAGCATGCAATAAAAGAAGAAGAGAAGATGTGGAAGCTGGATGGACTCACTGATGAAGTTGTTGAAAGACTTGTAATCACCGACGGTAGTAGTTCAAGCGACTGCGAATATACATCGGGAGATGACAACGCATCTCTATCAGGAGTTGAACTTCTGCAGGAATCCGATTAAAGGTAACCATTATGTCACTGCATGATTCTATTAATATTCCAACTCATAGATTTAATAAGTTAATGCGTAACCCAACTCTATTTATTGTCTAGAAGTTAGCGCTACTAGTGTTGCAAAACTTTTGTGCGTGCCTGTACGTCTAACACGCGGCGAGTTGAGTCAGCTCCGCCTTGTTGTTTACAACAGGATTCAACTAGGCTGAGACACAGTATACTCCATGTGAAGTTGAGACGCAGATGTCTGCATAAGAGGTGCGCTACTAATGGTTACAAGAGGAATGACATTGGATAAGCACTAAATGAGGTCGCTGATATTACATCTTACTTTTCGCAGGACAATAGTGACTTCTGAAACGGGGAGTGAGGCAGCATGCCTTTCTTTTCCGACGGTAATGAGGCTTTTGCATAAACTATTACCACCCACTATATGACGACCTTTAAAATCTTCGTCTTGCGTCTTTGGAAGCTTACGAATGTAAATAACAAGTTCAGTATTTATCAGATTTTTCGTTTTTGTGTTATGCTGTTCATAATGAAACACACAGATAATCATTATTCTCACGTATAAGGCCTAGGGCACAGCAGACTTCTCATTTTTTTCACATATATGTTGGAATCTTTGCAGCTCCTTAGGTCGTTTTAAATTAGCATTCCTATTTTTAAATACTTGAAGCGGGTGAGTCCTTGAAATGTCCTTAGTGCGCTGCCATTTTAAGGTTTCTAACCCAACCTCCCTTTATATTAACCCTGTAAGGGAGGGTTACTCCATCCGCTCACATTGTCATATTGTTGCTATACAGCAGATATGGGATTGTTGACCGTTAGAACCTTCACCCGTATCCTGAACAAGGGACCCTTGACAGGTGACTAACTTCCTTTTCCTAAAAAAACTTTTTTATTCTCTTTGTAAAATAGTAGGTAATTTTTTTCTCTGTTTGATCTGTTTGTAGCACTGTTATGTTAATTGTTAGTTGAATAAAAATGGCAGCATCAGAAACTCTCAAAACATACTTCTGGTGAAATGTTATACCCATTTTTGTGTATTATCCAATACCACTAGAAAGTACGAGTATACCTGATCTTTGTAATAATTCATCGTCATTGTTAGGCAGCTGTCTAGTCATCTGCGTACAATGTAACATTTAAATAAAAACTTCTCATGGGCTAATCGCTGGAGCGGCTTTGTTCCTTCATTTGTTTTGTCTTTTCCTGTTCATATACATTAAGAAATCATGTTATAGGCTTCGCCCTTGTGTGGCGCCTTGCTTTATTATTTCTTTCTTGATCAGTAGTGTTTTAATTATATCAATTATTTCCTATACACACTGTGAACTATATACTTAACGTTTAAGGTATATGAGATGCCTCTGTTATTCATCTTTAACATTATTTTTGTTCTCAGACTTTGTCAAACACTTTCAATAGGTTATGATCGAGTTTCCTCATTAACTATGAGGTTTGTCCAGAAGTACCCGACCTAACAAAGAAAGCACAAACCTTTTGAAATCATTTTTATTTCTCTGCAGTCTCCTTTCAGTTCAAAACACTTCAATACCTTCGATACCTGTTTATAGAGCGAACCGTCGAGCTCTGCAAAATAGCCGTCAACTGCAGACTCCACTTCTTCAATATTCGCAAATCTTTTACCATCGTCATTTCTTCAGAAAATAATTCAGACGTGGCCAATTCTGGCGAATAGGGTACATGAGGAAGCAATTCAAACTCTGATTGGTTTTGTTCATTGCGATAATAGATGTGTGAACTGGTTCATTGTCTTGACGAAACAAAACTTACTTTTTCGTTGAATGCGGCCGTTTTTTTCCAGACCTCATCACTTCGCATAATATTCGCCATTGATTGCTTTTCCTTTTTGGAGATAATGAAAATTATACCACCTACATCCATGACTTTACCTGTAAATGGAACTGTCTTCACCCTTTTTGGAGGCAATTCCCCCCTTTCAGTCCATTGTTTTGATTGTTCCTTTGTCTCAGGTGTGAAGTGAAGGACCCATGTTTCATCCATGGTTATGAATCGATGCAAAAAGTCAGCTTTATTGCAGCGAAACATCGCCTAACATTCGACAGAAACATCCTCACGACGCTGTTTTTGTTCCATGGTCAGACACGCGGCACCCATCTTGCGCACAGCTTTCTCGTATATTTGCAATGGCTGCTGGCTTGCGCACTTTCAGTCGAAGGCTATTCATTACCATTTTGTGGATTTTGTTTACAATTTCTGGCGTGGTCTACCACTGCAGCTCGTACGGCTCTGCCACCCAATATTTTACTGTTGTAAACAAAAGAGAAGACTCCCCCAGAATAGAACCTAGTTCAACTTAATATTAGTTGGACTAAGACCTTTGAAATGGAATTACTGTATCACATAACGATGGCCAGTTTTATCCATCTTTACAAATTCGCTGAGAGCATTCACTGTTGATGGCTGCCAAACAAATATTAAACAACGTAGCATCAACTTCAAACTTAAGCGTTATAAAGTTGGTACTTTCTACCATAGTCATTTGTTTGAAAGAACAAGCGCTATCTATACGTTAGATAGGGTACTTCTGGGACAGCCCACACATATTAAATTATTTTAGAATAAAAATATCATTCGGTGATAAATTTGGTCTGAATTCTATTTACGTTCTGGTAAAACATGCCTATCTTGAGTTTCCAGATAATCTGGCGTTTTACTCTTACATATAGTTCATAGAGTACGTTTTACAAAATAATCTCTACATAATTTTACAGTGTTCGACATATTTTATAAATGTTGGTATTATTCAGGGTGGAAGTGAAATGATTCACCAGACTTCAACAGCGAATTTCTCATGTTGTGAATAACAAGAAAGTCCAATGCCAAAATGTTGAAAAGCTCTCTAGAAAAAAAAAATTTATCAAAAAATTTATCATCACCAATTATTATTGATTGAAGGTTCTTGATTTATGGCTATATTCATAGAAAATAGAATAAATGACAACTTTTTCCTTTGGCGCATTTCAATAGATTCAACGGTTTTTGTGTAATTTAAATTTAAAAGAACCTAGAATTTGTTGCCTTTAATCATATTAGGATATTTAAACATGCCATTTTAATCAAATTGTAAAGAGCCGTTTTTGAAAAAAAAAAAAAAAAAAAAAAACATAAGAAAGAACAAGCATTTTTCCATATAAAGAGTACATGGGAGGAATTTTTTTTTTTTTTTTTTTCCCATTCTTGGAAAATACAGGACTCATGCACCAAACTTTTTGTTTTGAGAAATGCTGTTCGACATTTGATCTGTTTCTAAAAATGGTTTTCTTTTGGGTTCAGAGATATGTGCCAGAAAGTACGTTTAGGGCGAAATGTGGTTGTCGAATTTTTGGGTGGAATACAATGTAGCTACCATAAGCATATCGTAGAGAAAGTAATTAGTAATTACTACATTTTCATGGGAAATTAAAATCGATCTGAATCCAATCCCATTCGCAATACGATCTGCATTATTCACTAACCTTAAAATCTACTTAAAATACGTAAAAAAAATCTTACAGGTTCACCAACATAAACCAAGTGGCCAATATAAAAGCTTGAATTATTTAAGCTTGAGCCTGGCGCATCCAAATCGATCTCATTCCGGATTGAATTCAACATGGAAATATGGAATTGTTCTTTAATTCATTAAAAAGAACGTGTTCTATCTGGTCAAATTGTAAGTCTAAACCATTCTCGAAACACATTAATTAATTTCTTTATGTGTTTTTGGTATTTGGATGGTTTAGGTTCACAGAATCCGTCAAGCAGCGCTGCGATCGCGTTTTAGAATTTCCGGTATTTTGTTCCGCGGTAGGATTCTAGGACGTAGTTGTCGCACCTTAGCATTAATATTACATTAAAAGTGCGCGCTTATTGAGCACAAATAACTAAAAGTGTACTTCAACGTTATATATTGTGCAAATTTGTAAGGTGCAGTATTGAAGCGAGTATTTTACATGGTTTGTTACGAATTCCGATGACGTATGCACGCCATTCTATAACAGCTTAACCTACAAATTTAATCCAATATTATTTATTGAAGTACGCTTTTAAAGTGTAGTTAAACAATACACATTGTGCAAATTTTGTTAGAGAGCCAACAACCATTGGATCATTATATAACAAATGGTAGTAAACATTATAAAAGCAAAGAAGATAGATGACAAAAGTAGATAAATAAGCAGTTTTCCTGCATAATGCAGCATTTCCCATGCAAGTAAAGCACAACAACCTCTGGACACAGTCTCCTTGAGTTTAACTAGCACACACTGATCATAACAAATCACTTGAGCGAAGCGAGAGTGCGTTCTTAAGAAGCTTATGGTTCACTGTTTATAATATAAGCTAAAGTATGTTGTTCAGATTAAAGAGAAAGAAGTATATTACTAAGTGGTGTTCTGATGTTGTGCATTATAGGTAAATCCTGGAACCCACCCGCCCACCCTCCCACCCTGTTTAATAGGTTTGCTTATACAGTAACGTAACTAAACAAACATGGCCATTTTCCCGCTACAGAGAGTGCGCAATGTCTTCTTCTAAACCACAGGAGAAGCGAAATTCGCGGTATTAGCGATGTTTTTATTTTTGTTTCTTTAGCTTATTCACACAATTGTATAATTTTTGGATGTACAACGTTTGAACAGACGTCTGTCGAGTCTGCTAGTATATTTATATATAATCTATAGTATATCTACAAAATATATTCAGCACTGTCTAAAATAGTGTATTATACACGGGTTAAAGGGATTTTATATTGTCCGCAGGAAGTAAAATCTTCCTTTTTGTCCTTGTATCACAAATAACAATTATTCAATTCTACCATAAAAACGGCTCATAAATCGAGGGAAATTACCTTATTTCTGGGACCAGTGCCAGAAAATGAATGACGTAATTACCATGACAACAAGATAGCAAGTACGTCGTCACCACCACAGCATAATTTTCTGCAGTGTGCCTGTAAGAAAACCTGAGATCGTCACTTTCGCATTTAGCAAATTAATTAATGCTAAAACTGCATAAAACTTTGAATGTAACACAACAATTAAAATTATTTTGTTTTTTAATGAGGCTGTTAATTGCCAGGGTCACATCAGCGTCGCCGGTGTGCCGAAATTTCGTCCCGTAGGAGTTATATTTTTAAGCACACTTAAAAACCATCGGTCTGGGCCGGATTTGAACCCGCGATCTTGGGATCCATAGGTCAGTGTCTAACCAACTGGGTCACCCAGACCAATTTGTATGAAGTTATCATTGTGATACCCGTAACGTTTACTTACCAAGCAAGATGGCACCGTGGTAACGTGTGAGGCTCGCATACGGGAGGTCTTAGGTTCGATTCCCGTGGCTGACTTTCCTGACCCACTGGTTTTTTCGAGGTTTCTCGGGGTCCCTAGGGGAATGCTGGGAAGAAAAATTAAATTCCCTGATTTTCCTGTCCTTCCATTTCGTTTTATTAACTATTTCATTCATCCCTCATCCTGTTGGTTCTTCCAGGGTCACAAGTATCAGCGGAGGCGTTAGGTGCAGCTTGGCAGGGATGATATGTGCACATCCCTGCACCTATCGCTGAGATCCCCCGAGATGGTCCTGGAAGACCTAAAGACTTCGAGGTGTCATCCAACTTGGGAAACCTTAGGGACCTCTGTGTCATTAGTCTGGATCTGGCTGCCCGGGGTCTCCTCTCACCTCACCCTTCCTCCTGGAAGTGCCTTCTTGAGAGCATAGGCGGCTTCAGTGCGCACTCCCTCTGAATCTCTCCTATTGCTGTTCCTCCCAAGGTTCACTTTCACACACCTCGTGCGACAGTCAGTCAGATTATACACTAATTACACAAATAACTGATGTAAATAATAAATCTGACCTTATAATAGAGAAAACCGTGTAAGTGTGTTTACGTATGTGCTTTTCAAATCAAAATCCTTCAATTACATACCAGTTATAAGATATATCATTGGAAAGGATTGCAATGATATTCCCTGATCTTACATTTGGGTTTCTGATTTGGTTTTTCCCATAACCATAGCAATCCCTGGTGAGTTTTTTTAAATCTGGAACACAATGTCTAAGTATCTCACCTGTAACAAAGTGCACTTACAACATTTTGATGTAAATAGCGGAAAGCTGCCCCTTCTGTGGCCGTGTTACTCATTAATCCATCACATTTGCTGCCTACAATGCAATGCGCACTGAATGTGCAAAACACGGATAACCTTCAACTAATCGAGGTTAGCGATACGCGAAAACCATGAGCGTTTTGCATACAAATGTATTGTTAATTATCGGATATGACCAAGGAGAATTATAAGTATTGAATATCATAAATTAGCTGACTGGGGTCACAGTTCCTTCATGCAGTTAACATTACAGTCGGGTAAGTAACAATTTTTTACGTTGGCACTTCAGAAAACAGATACATTGTGTCAAACTTATATGATTCGGACAATTCAAACTCAAGTATGTGTGGATTTTAATACAATTGTAGCATTTTAGGACAACATTTAAAGTTCATTTGATAGGTGAACCACCTTATGGGAAACTTCACACTTCAAATTTTTGTTTCAGTGTTTTATTTTTATTTATTTTTACTTTCCCTACCACGTATGCTAAGTGGGGGGAAGTATTGTATTCAACCCAAAACTTCGATGTCGAGATTTCACCGGATATACAGGATGGAAGTAAAAGATCCGTCAGACTTTAACAGCGAATTTCTCATGTTGTGAATAACAAGAAAGTCTAATACCAAAATGTTGAAAAGTTTATAGATTTCTAGAAAAAAAAATACTTTTATCAAAAAAATTTATCATCACCTGGCGGAATTATTATTGATTGAAGGTTCTTGATTTATAGATATATTCATAGAAAATTGAATAAATGATAACATTTTCCTTTGGCGTATTTCAATAGATTCAACAGTTTTTGTGTAAATTAAATTTAAAAGAACCCAACATTTGAAGATGTTGAATCTAAATTTGAAGTTGGTATTCATCCGAAGATTTGTTTTCGAGTTATGCATTTACAGACCACACATACAAATACAAAGACAGAAGCACGCATCCACAAGAATATGTCTAAAAGTATTTTTTATTTTAAACTAGCTGAAATACCCGATGTTGTCAGTGGTTTGATGATCTATCCCTAAAAAATTCAGACTTAACTTGCACTTGTCGAATAGCCTTGTGTTTCTTTGGAGGAATTTAAAAAATATTACTTAATATAGTGAAAAAAATATTCTTAGAATACCATAAGGAATAAAACATAAACTAAATAAAAAAAAACTCCAGGAAGACACAATGCAAAAGCTTTGTGTAATAACCACAGCAAGAAAAGCGAGTAGAGAAAACCCTATGAATGTAATGCGTTGCATTTCTGTTTTGATAATATAGAAAAGTTTATGAATTGTTTGTAGAACAGTGACAAGAATGTGTTACGTAAAAGAAAAGTGAGTACAGAAAACAGCGTGAATGAAATAGGTTGCATTTCTATTTCAAACATAGAGAAAATTACATAAATTCTATAGAAGTGAGGGTAGAGAAAGAAATGCTGTGTTTAGTAAAGCAAAATCGAATACGGAACACCATTAAACTTTAATACGTTACATTTCTATTTCAATCATAGAAAATTGTATGTTGAAGGGCTACTACAGAATGACATGTGAATGTGTTACGTAAAACAAAAACGAGCAGAGTGAGTGTATAGAGTTTAAGAGCGATAGAACGCAGAACTTTGTTTTATGATTCAGTTACAGAAGAAATAAAGTGACATTAAAAGTAATAAAACTTATAATTTTGAGTTATGTGTTTACACTGACAGGCAGACACACACACACACGCGCGCGCGCGCACACACACACACAACAAGAACACGCCTGAAGGAATGTCTCTATGAAGGCCTTTTTTAAATTCAAGGATCTCAGAATATTTTCAGCACTGAAATCCCGATATCAAAGTTTTAAATAGAATCAATACTTTTACCTGATATTAATTTATGCTAGATCAATATTCGGTCGAATATAATATTTTCTCAACTTTAAGTGAAAGGCAACAAGAAATTAAAAAAGTGAAGATTCAAGGCAAATACAGTATATCTACGTATAGTGACGCCGGGGGCGGCGCACAACAAAGGACTGTCGGGACTAAGGTACTTCACACCACATACCAGGCCGTCGAGCAAAGGCGCTCAAGGTCAGCCTGCCTCGCGTGACTGTGTTTATGGGACTAACAACAATGAGTGCGGCATATAACAAAGGATTTCTAGAATCTTCGAGGGGCATCCGGCGGCCGGTGTGTTTGTAGAAGTCGAGAAAGGTCCACATTACGTCATCCTAGCTATATAGGGAGGCGAGGAAACAGCAGCGGGAGGGCTAGAGTTACAAACATGAGTCAGTCAGTGTGAGTGTGAGATAAGTCGCCTCTAAATGGACAAGTTTTGAGTGAGTGCATCCTCAAAGTCGACTGAAAGACAGAGAAAGTGAAGAAAGACAGAAAGAAAGGAGTTAAGGTTATGAGAAGAGAACGGTTGTGAGTTGTAATATCGCGAGTAATTACAGACGAGAAGATAACTCTGTTTTGTATAAAAGGCTTTTAAAGGAAAATAAAGTGATAGAATACTAACTTCACTGATTTTGTCATTTTGTCACAGTATTTTCAAACCAGGTCCATAACCAGGATGCGACTAATATTAATTTGAACAGAGTATTGGAGTACAAAGATTGCCTTCAGTAACTTATATTAATTATTGTTTCAGGATTCCATCAGACGATAGCAGAGAATGGCTGCACTTATCAAAGCCACCATTCGAACCCTCAGAAGTATAGACTATGGAGGAGGTAAGGCGTTGATCAGGAGCAGATTTTAGCTGCAAAGGAGTCGCTTATTTCATTTCATTTTCTATCTCTAGTAACCAAGAACTTAAACATATAATGTATTAGAAAATTTAAACTGGGAAGAACGAATAACTTGGAAATGGATAATTGTGCAAAAAATATGACAAATTGTGTAAAATAAGGTTAGAACCATTTTACCTTTGCAAACTGTAATTCCTTTGTCTCTTAACTAGCTATACAATTAAGCCATATTTATTGAAAATGAAGATGGCATCATAGGTTATTCGCTAAATACTATATGTACATGTTACTAGACAGGTAAATCTCTTAAATGTGTGGCATCTGAATGATAATTTGAGTCATTTTGAGTAAATGAAGCATAACAACGAATTTTCTATGTAAAGAAAACCGCGTAACATTATTAGCACAAGAGCATGTGGTTTTAAGATGCGCAAGCCTTGTTGAGGTGTTGGAACTCTAGCTGTTAACTTTCTCGGAAAACGTTAGATGTTAAAACGACCGCCTCCGTAGCGCAGTTGGTAGCGCGCTTGCCTCTGGCGCGGAGGACCCGGGCTCGATCCCCTGTACCAGCATGGGGATTTTATCCCCTCTGGGAGGTCTGGCACGGGGTGCACTCAGCCTCGTTAGTCCCGGGGGGACCAACTGAGGAGCTACTTGATGGAGAAGTAGCGGCCCCAGGTCTAGAAGACCGCATAACTGGCCGGGAGGGCTCGGGGCGCTGACCACGTCCCACCCTCCAGTACTGCACCTCACCAATGACGCCTGTAGTGGGCAGAGGTGGGGGACGCAGCGGCTGGGCGGTTGGCCTTGGCCCTTCATGGGCTGTAGCGCCGGGGTTTAGTTAGTTTAGATGTTAAAACACATTCCTTACAGCCACAATCTCCTGAGTGGAATACTCAGTATGGATACTGGAGCTGTTTATGACATGATTGTGTAATCGTTCCCCCTTTCCCCTCCAGAGAGCTGACGTTTTCTCGTTAGAGGCCCAGTGTAGATAGATTCGGAGAGATTCCTTGTTATTTGTGTGAGGTTTGTAATACTTGAAATTTCGTTAAATGGAACTTATCCAATTTTTTATCTCTTGGCCTTACAAAGAGCAAGGAATTTCAAAGCGATCAGTTTTAAAAAATTTGACTATCGCTCAAAGCCTGTAGTGTTTTCATATTCCCGTTGCACCTACATGAAAATAATATAATTTCTGCAAATGTTTATCTCGACTAACATGAAATAGATAGAGCAATAGAGTTTGTAAGGACAGTTTGTATATACAAAAGTAGAGAAAGTCATATGAGTGCAACACATCAGATTTTTCTTCCCTACATATTTTGAAGAAGGTAAGAAAAATCATGAAAATAATTAGTAGACCAGCTTTATTTATATGTAGATTTGTAATCGATAGGTAAAATCATTAGACTGTGCCATATCAGACTTTTGTATTTGATGGCTAGTACGTTTTTGCAACTATATGTTGAACTGTGGGACTAAAGGATTTATTAATGTTTATTTTTCAGACCCCAGAACAGAAAATATGTTTTTGGCGAGTTCACCATTGCTTGCGATAGGCATTATAGTCACCTACCTATACTTCGTGAGAGTTTGGGGCCCACGATGGATGGCGAATAGGAGACCGTTCAAGCTGGATCGAGTGATCCAAGTATACAATGTGCTACAAGTGCTTACCTGCGGCTACGTTTGTTATAAGGTAACATTACTAATAATTTTTTCTCAAACATGAACCAAGCACAAAAGTTAATATTGGACGATAAGTGGGAGAGCATGGAATTTTCTTGAGATTCTAATGTGGAATGTGGCTAGTGAATCCTTGGTAATAGACTAATTTGCTGCTTAGTAGTAAAAACACAAATGAATGTGCTATTAAATACAAAGTTATGTTTTGAACTGAACGTCTAACTAGTTTAAAGGTAACAAATTATCTGTAAACCTAGATAAAACAAAAAAATTTAAATTTATAACTCATCGAATATCCCACACTCCTATTAAAATTGGGACTAACAACATCTTATTAGAACAAATAGATTACATCGCACTTCTGGGCCTTCAAATAGACAGAAGTTTAGACTGGAAAGTTCACATTAAGTATATCTTACCCAAACTCAGCGCTGCCTGTTATGCTATCCAAGCACTAGTAAACGCGAGTTCTATAAATACACTTAAATAGAATACCTATGCACATTTTAACTGGAACATGGAATTTTATTTTTGGGCAATTTAATAAAGAGTAAACAAATAGTCCTTATACAAAAGAAGGTTATAATAATTACTTCCAAAACCCATAACAGACGCTCATGCAAAATTTTTTTTACAAGATTGAAGACATTAACCTTACTCTGCATGTATACATTCACGATTCTAAAAATGTTCATATGTAATGAGCCACATTTATAACAAACAATGACATTTATGTGATAAACAGTGGACAAAATAGTAGCATCCATCATCCATCCCACTGCAAAACTCTCTTGCTGACGACCTACTGCAATATTCCACAAATAAAAACCCACGCAGAACCTTCCTCCTCATCCAGACACACCTCCGCCTCCTCCAAGAATGGTGCAGGCGTTGGCGATTGTCCATATATCCGGGGAAAAGCCACTCATCCTTCACAACCACATCCGAAACCTGATGCACCTGGACGGCGGGGCAACAGCCTCGTTGTACCCTATGCTAAGCTCCGGGATGCCTGTTCTCTTGAAGCTACTACTTTCTAGGCCCCTCGTAATCTCTGTCCTGTGAAATCTGGGGTATGGCCGCAGATTCACACCTCCTGCGCCTGTAATGTCTATAGAAGGGGTCTTCGGATAATCTATTTTATACCGCAGATCCTCCTTGAGGCTACTGCACGAGGCCCATCTCTTCCGTATTTAGAGGATGGAATTAGGCGCCGGGCTGCAACATTTTAGGGCCCATTGCCACAACATCGGAGCACCCTGGTTAGGTCTCTTGGGGATTATAACCGCAGAGAACGCACATTTGGTTCCCCCCATGGCTTGCGGGCATATCCGGTAACAGCGGAGCTAACCAACCGGCAGCAAAAGCTGAGCTCCCACACTATCCTTCCAAGACATGCTTGGATTGCTAAATTCAAAATTAAAATCACCCATATTTGGATCCACACACCAGCCGTACCCAACGACAGTTGCACCCTGGCTGTTAGCCTACCTGTCACCCTGTAAAACGCCACATCCTGTCATGAAAGTGGTAAGGCCCTAAAAGGGAAAGTACACGTATGACGCACCTCAGGCTGCTTTCAGCCTGCCAACAGATTTATGAACAGATTATATTACAGGTATTCTCCGCCAATGTCTATGCACCTTTTCCATTGTTCTGCCGGCTTCCGTATTTGCGAGCAAGCCATTCTTTGGGGGTATCCCAGCGCTGCTGGTGGACAATTGCATGAAGTTCGTCATGGGTGGTGAACTTCTTACCCTGCATGAACTCTTTCATTGAGTCGAATAGTTCTAGGAGCGAGATCCGGCGAATACACAGGATGTGGCAACTCAGTAAACACTAGTTCGCGAACGGTGGCAATGGTCTGGCGACTGTGGCAGTTAAATTTAAGTAATAAACTTTTATTTGCAGTGACGAACAAGTTTTTTAGGCATTACGAGTTAATGACAATAGAATGCACACTAATCTAAGGTTATGAGAACACGATATATGAGGAGTTACAAGTTTTGCAGCCTGCGCTAAATATGCCAATGAATGACCTGTTCATTGTTTCTTTTCAGGGTTATGTGCTCATCTGGAGCAGCAGTGTAAGATCACGTTGGGTGTGCATGCCGGTGGATTACTCAAATACTCCTTTAGCAATGGAGGTAAGTATCTGCTAGGTTTACTATTTATTCTGAAACACTAATATCATTATGAACAAACGGAAAATTACTAACTTATGTCGTTTTAAAATTGTGAATCCATTCTATAATACTAGAAGTCCAATAACGTCTAAATCGCCACAAATACGCCAGTTATATTCCTTGTACTTACTGACTTCTATAATCAGTTACATACTTTCCTGTGTTTCTCTCATACCAACTGCATGGGCCACAGGAACAGATGGCATTGTAAAGTAGTGCAACAATTCAAGCTAATTTTGGATGAATCTATAAATAAAGCCATTTACACAATGTTTAGTTTTAAAATCAAGCCGATCGTGTCATAACAAATACAGAGTAAACCGCCTTGCCTAAAATATAGTAATACATCTTGATTGGTATTTTGAAAAAGTTCTATAAAAACAGCTACAGTCGCCTTGCATAAGGTCAGCAGTTCTGGTCAGGTAGCTTACGCAAGTGCAGATGCAGACGGGACGAGATTGCCATGGAACGAAAAACAAGCAAACGTGATACAAACATTCTGCGTTAGCAATATAATCAGCACATTATCATCTGTAATAAAATCCATTAGTTCTCTTTCCAGTTCCAAAAATCTTGTTGAGTTATGTTATTATGTTATTAGGGGAGAATTTCAAATACTATGTTTTGACTTCCACTGAATCTTAAATCTTTGGAAAAATGTGCGTATGTAGTTTGTCTGTATGTGTGTGATATGGCGTGGTGATTGTGTGTGTGTGTGTGTGTGTGTGTGTGTGTGTGTGTGTGTGTGTGTGTATGTGTGGTGTATTTATTTTCAACAACTTCAAAGTACACGATAGTAAATTTTCATGAAAATTGCGGTACACCACACTCGATTTTTCGCTACTTTTCAGTTTCTCAAAATACTTTTAACAATTTTTATTAAAATACTATATGTTTATGAGATTTGAATGACAAAATGCATATTTCGAATTTTAATTATTATTATTATCATTATTATTACTATATCATCGTAAGTATTGAAAAAGTCTTTGGATGAAACAACAAATATTTTTACAAACGTTGCTAGATAGCCTAATGGAAAACTTTTATTTTGCAGAAGGTGAATGTCGTATGGTTGTACTACATGCTGAAGCTGCTTGACCTCATGGATACGGTAAATATTATTTATTGATAACTTTATCACAGATATTTCTTCTTAGTTTACAATGACTGTAATTCTCTTTTGTAACATAACATTATGTTTAGTGTTATTACTCTGCCTAGAGAAATTTCTCTTCAAGTGGCCAAGGTATTTCGCATTTGATTGAAGTAATGCTGACACATAGTATTAAAAATCACATATTGAGGTGCAGTCATGTTCAGGAAATACTACTACTAATAAAATTTTACACTGAACGCCTATTAATGTATACAAGTGTTATAAAGAAAGAACATTTGTGTTCGAATCATAGGGTTACCATAAAAAGGATAAAAAAAATTGTGCTACCTATATTGACTAAGAGGTAGATCGTATTTCACAAAAAGATTATTATCGAGCATTAACCGGAAATGCATGTTTTGATATTCCCTGAACCCTCAAAAATCACATTTTTTTAGAAAAATATCCCTGTATCTGTTTCAGTATGTAGGTCTGCAGTGTAAGTCGAAAATGAATAGTCGGTTAACAACAAACTTGATATTACGTTCAGCATCTTCCAAGGATGCGACACAGAGATGTTGAAAATCGTCCTCCTTCATATAATTCTTTACATCGAACATTTCTCGTTCACTTTTATGCCCTTAAAATACGCATAACAATTTTTATTTTAAAAACCACATGTTTAAGATATCTGCATAACTAATAGCATTATAATATTTTGAGTTTTTTAGCAATAGCCTATGAAGTCTCTTCATTCAGAATTAATTTTGTATAAATCTATTTAGATAACTGGTAAAGCAGAAGGAAAGCGTTCAGGTTAAACTCTTTCCGTTCATTTCCTTCAATCTATCTTTATCCAATGGAAATTCTTTTAATTTCAATAAATATGATAAAGGATGTTGTCCACTTTAATAATCCAAAGAGGTCCAAGTATGTACAGTAGCGAATGAATTTGCCATTACTGACCATGGTGAAAACAAAGAAATAAAGAAATGTCAGGAATGTTAAGTCTCAGTTAAAGCGCTTGGCATGGAGTGTGCCCAAGTGTCACAGGTAGGAAAACAAGCATTGAAGAAAATGACCAAGTCCAGAGCAACTGGAGAACTTCGATGAAGCCAGGGAGGAAGAGGTTCCGGTAAATGTTACAGACAAGGAAGACAAAGATAAACAGAATGTTCAAGTAGCTGCCAACACTGGGGATGATTTTAGATTCATACGCAATGAAGTAATATTGAACTAATTTTATTGTGTCTAATGTTTGATTTTGCGATATATCTTTTAATATTCATCCGTTTCTTTCAGTTGAAGTTTAGAAAAAAAAATTGTCAACATGGTGTTACATACAAATTGGAAACAGGACTTCCTGAGTGACAGTTATGACAATATTATTTATAGTTTTTGTTTGGTAATTTTTAGGGCAACATTTTTAAATAATGATGTCTTTCTCTTTTGTTAATATATACTTGTAACAATTTTCAGAAATGGTTTATTGCTCTTAACAGGAAATATAAATGACAAATATTTAATGATTAAGTAACTGAAATTTATGAGTTATTTCTCGCCTGTAAATCTATATCCTGCATTTAACTTTATAAGTTGTTCTAGGTTTTGATTAAGCATTTTTATCAGACGTGGGTCGCTCCACTGAAACAGATGAGGCGACAGAGTTCAATGTAGAGGGGATTTCTCAACTTGTGAACCGTAACGACAAATGCATGAATTTAATGGAATTCACGATGAAAAAAATTTAACAGGCTGCTTTTGCTTGTGTGTTATAAACGTTCCAAAAATAAACTACCATGCCTTTAAAAAGGTTAACCAAGCTCCCTTTAGGAATTGCCCTCGAAATTAATATGTTTCTTACATTTTACAGATTTTCTTTGTTTTGCGGAAGAAGAACAGTCACATATCGTTTCTTCACTTATATCATCACGCAGGCATGGTGATATGCGGTTATGTGGCAATAAAGTATTATCCAGGTAAGTCATCAAGTTAATAACGATACTAGTAATATTCTTAAACGACACATTCACATCTCTTTCTCTACTCACTCTTCTGCATACAATTCATATTATCTATCGCATATATACAAAATGAATGTTTGCACACATGTAACCGCTAATCTCGAAAACCGCTTGACCAATCACCACGCATACCTATGTATTTTTCATGGAGAATATTTTTATGCTATTGATTTTCTCTACTCACTCTTCTATTACGAGACAAAATCACATTTCTTTCTCTACTCGCCCTACCACATACAACTCATACACTTTCCTATATGTTTGAAATAGAAATGCAACGTATTACATAATATATAGATGGACATTGGCGTGTATGCGGTTGATAAATGAGAAACTCCAAAACCGGTTGACTGATCGCCATGAAAATGGACACGTCTAAGTGTTTTTACATGAATAATGTTTTTATGTAATCCATTTTACCACGCAATATATTACTTTCACATTGTTTCCTCTACTCACTTTTCTTTTACATAGATCCTTCACCAGCTCATAACCTTAAGGAATGAAGGAGAAAGGAGAAACATTCCTCTTAGTGTAACTTGAGTTTTGTAAACTCCCTCGCAAATTACTTTTTTCTTGGTTTCCCGAATGGGCCGCGTCTTGTCCGCGTTTTTAAGAAATTAAAAAATTAAAAATTATACCGACGTTTAGTCGCAGACTATGTTTGCCTTCCTAAATGGGCGACTGCAAAGCTCATCTAATTAGTCACTGCCTGCTATGACTGGCCAGAGTAAATCTGAGAAAATCCACTGGTCTTTGTTTGTATTGAGTGAACTTCTTTGTAACCGATGTACCTTGTAATCAGCGGGATCAGACAATGAACGTATATTTGATTCACATTTGTACAGACGCTTCTGTTTATATAAGGACCAATCCTCTGGTTGAAATCAGTATAGGTTTTGTGGTGTGTGGCAGTGCTGGGCAGATGGTGCGCATGGTTGCTTAAAGCAAAGGACTCTAGGGGGTGACCTGGTTCACGGATCACTCATTGCCCTAGTGGAATGGGTCTTTGGGCACGTTTCTTTAGCCTATCTACCCACGGTGGTTTCTTTACTTCATCCCAGTCCTGCTGAAGAATAGTAGCGGAACAGATCTCCCGGAGGTCTTCAGGTGTTCTAGTTGTAAATCTGTACCAAGTTGGGCACGAGAGGAGAGCTAGTGATTGAACGTGCCTTACTCTCACCAATTCTTGCCGAATGACGAAGATTGTTTTTATACAAGTGCAGTGGTGGCTTCGTTCCACCAGCGCGGTAGTAATACTTTCTAATCTGTTATTGACTATTTTGTTTATATTTCGGTAGGAATTTTATTCTTCGCGGAGCTTGGAGATAATTACGTTAAAGTAAATTTGCCCATACCTTTTCTATACAGTGGGCAGGGAAACGAATGCTAACCTGAACAATTACAAGATTTACAGTTAGGTATAAGCCAAAGGTGGACCACATCGTATATTAGAGTATGTACTTGTATTTGCTCTCCTATTGAGGAAATTACTTAATCTTTCTTGTTTTTTCAGGAGGCCATGAAACATTCATGGGAGTAATAAATTCCTTCGTCCACATGGTGATGTACAGTTATTATCTAATTACCTCAGTTAGCTCCAGATACAAGCAGAACATCTGGTGGAAGAAATATATAACACAGCTACAGATGGTAAGTTTTCGATACATCGATATGTCCGTGTTGCACTCCTCGAGGGTGTAATGCATCGGCTTGTCAGTCAGAAAGGTAGGAAGCGGTATAGTCCATTATTTAATATCCTGACACCGTAACTAAAGTGTTTACAGCAGTAAAGAGGAACCAGCTACTATCACGTGATCCTTCCTTGGCTGGAATAATTAATTAACTTATGTGTAGTTCACAGAGCATATCTTTGGGTGGCTTAGGTTCACAATTGGATCCGTAAGGAGCGCTGCGATCGCGCTGTGGAATTCTTCGTAGGAAATGTTTGGTCACAGCTGAGCGTTAATATTACATTAGAAGTGCGCGCGTACTCAGAACAAGTAATTAAAAGTGTAATTAACAAATATACGTTGTGCAAATGTGTAAGGTGCAGTATTCAAGTGAGTATTGTACCATTGCGTCCTACGACAATAAACTTAACCTACAAATGTAATACACTATTAGTTATTGAAGGAAGGTGTTAAAGTCAGTGCCGTAAATAACAGCCCCGGAAACCCGCGGCGCGGGCCCCCCCGAGCTTTATGGGCCCCCAGACTGTCTTTATTAGTTTTTTTTTTTTTCAAACAGGACATTTTATATTCAATTCAACCATAGAAAATCACTAGTAAGAAGCGCTGGCACACATGCAGTTCACTGATGAAGTACTGACAACACAAGTGTACCATTATTTATTGAAATTAGATTTTAAAGTGTAATTAAAAATATACATTGTGTAAATTGTGCTATAGCCTTTGTAGTACGTTTTCTTATACAGTAATATAATCATATATTTACAACAAACATAACACTCATAACAGTCCCGCTACAGTGCATGCGCAATGGCGAACTCTAACCAAAAGAGAAGCGCAATTCGCGGTATTAGCGTTATTTTGAGTTTTTTCTTTTACAATGAAATGCTGATATTGAAGTAAATCATATAAAATAGCTTACAAAGGATCCTGCATCGTGGGAAATATATAACGAGGCGTAAATAAATATAGAGGATATTTGTATTGTCATTTTGAATAAGGCACCCATTCATTTAGGCACGCCATCGCCTGCCGCCCGGGAGCAGAAATCATTAAGAGCAGTGTTCAGCACCAAAAACAGTTCGATACATCTTTGGCTACTTGTGTTGCTATTAATGGGCAAATGCTTACTCCTGAACAAAAGAATATATATGATCAAATTAATTTGTCAATTACAGCACAAGGCGATCTTTTTTAACGCACCAGGTGCGCATTAGATCACATAATCATATTCGGTTGGCAATTGTTTCTTCAGTCATTGTAGCGATCTTGCTTGATCGTGGGCGGACTGCTCATTCAGCACTCAAATTGCCATTGAACATTCATGCAAATCCACACGCAATGTGTAACATAAAGAGGCATTCAGGAATATCTGAAATTTTGAGAAAATGCAAATTTATTGTACACTAATAATGCGTAAATTAAATTATTTTGTTGTTTAACGACGCTGTCAATTGCCAGGATCACATCAGCGTCGCCGGTGTGCCGGAATTTTGTCCCGCAGGAGTTCTTTTACATGCCAGTAAATCTACTGACATGGAGCTGTCGTTTTTAAGCACACTTAAAAACCATCGGTCTGGGCCGGATACTAATAATGCGTGTCTACATGAGCGAGTTATTTCGGCCGCAAAAATATATATGTCGACCCAATTAATTTTAAAATAAAAGTCACTGCCTGACAATGAAACATCATTCAGATCCATCGACACTGTCGACGGTGTTAATAGGTGGACGAAAAGGTAAACCACAGGAGTCTGCTGAGAGGGAAATCGTGGGGGACGTTCATGGTCTTTTTTTCAGGTACTTGAAGCATAAGGGTACATATGACTGTATTTTCCAACTTCTATATTTTAAATCACATTTTGTATAAATATCTATAGTGTAATCACATTGTGCTGTGCAGGTTTCAGCTCTGTAGAGTGCTTGCATTGGTGTTATGGGAAAGGTGGGAGAGGCTCGACCTCTCCATCCAATCAGTGGTGGATTGTGAACAAGTAGTAATAGCTCCATCATCTGCGCTCACGCTGATGTAGTCCGACACTGAACATAACACAAGACAAACTGAGAGCGGACTTCCGGCGTTTGTGACTGCAAAATATGTTTTCTAACCTCACCCCTAACTTGCTAGTGGAAGCGACTTGACACTTTTATAATCCTCGAGCCAAGTTAGCCCGTAGAAGGTATATATACTGTGCAAGTTTCAAGCCATTCTGATAAGAAATGCTCCACAGGTAGTATCTTTGATATTACAGAAGAACTCAGTTTACATGTCATTCTGCTGTAGCTCTCTGGCTAATTTCCCTCAGCTTATTTCTTATTGAAAAAGCACCATGATGCTTTTGCTTTTGGACACAAATGATGCTGAAGTTTAGCATCTGTGGACATGCAATGGCTCAGAGTGGCATGCACTGCTCTCTTCATTGCTCTGACGTCAGGAATGTTGCCTGTCTATAATAATTAGTGAATTTCGTAATAGTGTTGTCTTTCAGGCTGCCCTGTTTTCGCCCACCCAGTGTAATGCCTCTTACGCTGCACTCCTTTACACAATTTTGAAGAGCAGTTACAAGCGCTTTGACACATGGTTCAGACATTCTTGTTTTTCACTGGGGTGATCTGGACCACATGCATGTGTCTTAGCATCCCCATCTGAAAGCATTAAACTGTATCTAAAACTATTTTCCATAGATCTGTTCCAAAGAATCTCTTCAATATCTTTCTCCATGGAATTAGAAGATCCATTATAATTCGCCTGGCACTGACCAGAGCTCTTGTGACCTTCATGCCATATGCTTCACCTTCCACACTTGCTTCACGTAAAGTCTTTTTTGTCGTTGTGCAATTATAACAATATTTAGATAGTATGTGGTAATCTGTAGCGTAGCCTACCGGCGCCTTCGCTGACTCTTTATGATCTCGCGAATGCGGGCCACAGATCATCTGAGCCATTTTGCCTTGCTCTTTGTCATTGCTGTTGTGTTTTTACCCCTCTGGACACGAAATACTTTGAAATTTCAAAGCAATCGTATAGTGAGTTGCTTCTTAACTATTCGCCTATCGTCTCAGCCTTTTGAAATGTGTATTAAACTATTTACACTATTAACAGGAACTGGATAGAAGAACAGGGTTTGTAAGAAGAGGTTTTTCCTGTTTTGTTTTGCCTTTTATTCTCTTTAATTTGTCAAATTTGGTAATGTATTAATATGCTTGTGTTTTGTGTTAGGTTCAGTTCTTTGTCATCGCTGTTCACAACATCCTGTGTCTTCTGACGGTGGACTGTCCATATCCAAAGTGGATTTGTGCCGCGTTGGTACCGCAGAACTGCATCATGATGTGTCTCTTCGCCGACTTCTACAGAAAAGCCTACCACAAGAAGAAGGATGTCTAGAAGTATTTATTTACACTTCTACATTCCACAGTACATTAGACAAATTATTCCACATTTGTGTAATTTTCTGTACTTTTTTAATACTAATAAAAACATTTCAGTACAAATATTACGGGTAAAATGGAATAATAGCTGGAATCCTGCAAGACTGTCAGTATATACCAAAATCTTAAACACTTTCAGGCTCTAACATTATAACTTAATTCTTTGTTTATTTTGCAAACTGTTCCTAAAATCATTTTATTCTTCAAATTAATAATGATAAATGCTTTCAGAACAAATGAAGGGCTCGGTGAAAGAACGAAGTGAATCCATTTTCCCTCATTTGGAGACAATCAAAGAAAATTGAATACAAGATTTAGTTTTGTTTCCGTTAGTGTCAAATTTAAGATACTTGTAGAACTGTGGTGAAATTAAAAAAATGTTGCACTAAAATTTTGTGGGCATTGGAGCTACCTAGTTCTTTCACCAACCCTTGAAATTTTGTTCCAACTGCATAGAACATACAGGATACTAGTATAAGAGAAAAATATGGAAACTGCTGAACTTCCTGCACAGCTGCTGCCATCTACTACATACAGGATTACCATCATTGATCTCTTTAGGTTTTGAGCATGTGCAACTTGTGATTAAATAACCATGAAACAAGCACCATTGGAAAGAAAAAGTCAAGAAGTTTTGGTTATAGTATTACAATTGCCAACAATGCGCGACATTTTGGAACAAAAGTTGGTAAAGATCCACCCAGTGGACTATCATTTCGTTAGTGGTATGCTTGTTTTATGATACGAAGGTGCATTTATAAGAGGAAATCACAGAAGCTCAACACCAGGCTACCAACAGATGAATTGGCCGTGGTGGTGGTGATAGACAACTTCCTCGTTGGCCTCCAGATCTTACAACCCTTGACTTTTCTTTTGTATGGGTTTAAGGAAAACACAGCAAAACATTGGTGTGTAAAGTTCCAAAGGAATATGAAGTTAACTCTTTCTATTATTATGTTCCTCTTTGTTTGATTTAAAACTACAACTAGATGTTGTGATCATAAGGTTTTAATATGTATTGCAGTAATAACGCAATTACTCTATTAAAACAACTTAATATTTCAAAAACAAAACATTATAACTACAAAAGATAAGGAAGACATATAACTTTTAATTTTGCAATTCAAAACGAAATAAACTGCTCCTGTAACAAAATAAAGATACGTCCACATTAAAACCTCTACTTGTAGTCACACTTTGAACCTAATTACGCATTTATTATTCCTAGTTTATGCGTTCCCACCAACATCTCAATATTTGGGGAAACATTAGTTGCAGAAGCAAGTCTCAAAACAAATGTAAGGTTATCATCAGACAATTTTGCTCTTCAAGTTCATTAAAGAAAAAAAAATCGCAGATGTACTCCAAACGTACACATAATTTCTGCAACAAGTTTACGAAATTCTCGGCATGTTTGTGGTGACAATATTATTGTTATACGCCTTATTTAAATCTGAATCAAAACATGAATCCGATAGTTCTAATTCACGTTCAATGCAACATTCTCGGGATCAACAGAATACGGCAGCGAGAAGAAATCTAATTTAGAATTAGCTTCCAAATCTGAAAATATTCCAACAGGCTCCTCTAAGAATGCATCCACTATGTCACAATACTTATTCATTCCTGTACTTATGTTAGAGACTGCAAATATGGAAGTGGCTTCGCTTTTTCCATGGTATGCACGTTGTACAGCCCGGATTATGTAATACTGTCCAAAGCTGAGCCAGTAGTGCTACTGTTACGGGCAGCATGGGCATGCTAAGCTTCAAAGCGCGCGCTTGCTCTCAAGCACACCGTTTGACGTCACTGTGCTATAATGTATCGCGGTGGAAATAGTCTACAGTCTTGATGTCTGCCGTGTTAACAAAGGAGCTTTCTATTTTAAGTTCTATTTTAATGTTTCTAAGTTTTATTAAACACAAATTATACGGGGTCAAAACTCGAAAGATCATCTGTGTTAGGCTGTATTTTCAGCGCCCCGTAGGGATGACAGCACTGTACTTGAATCGAAGTACACCAAATAAATGACAAACGTGTTTCAGTATCATTGGTAACATGTAGCAATATTTAGTAACTAATGATCAGTTTGTTAAATATGATCGAGATTGGCCATTTTGTTACTGTACTATACGATTTATGACGTGTAGAACTGTCGAATAAAGGTGAAAAATATCGATTCCCTATCCTTTAGTTAAATTTAAGTGTATTATCCCTACATGTCAAAGTGTAGGCATATATGCCAAGGTACCAAGAACATTTTGTTTTGTATGCATATATAAACGAATCAGCGAGCTAAGTAAATGTGTTGTTCTACATTTTATAGCTATTGCTAGTGACTTGGACATCGTCGAATTTTTGCTTCTCTTTAGTTTAATTGCTTTAGCGATTAGATCATGGCAGGTAATTACAATTACACGAAGGAATTAACTGGCGGAAAGCATGCACAAACAAGCTCGGGCTCGAAGATTCTGAGGTTAAGGAAAATATTACCGTAGGGGAGATTATAACTTTTATTTTTATAACCTCAATTTAAGCACACATACATTTAACTGTAGTCAAATTCGCTTACCACCTAGGCGGTACAGATTCGATCCGCAGGGACCCGCATGTGGTATTCGTGTTGGACGAAGCCTGGCCGAGTTTTTCGCCGGGTTTTCCGGTTTCCCCCGCCACTCATTCCACCATTCCACTAGTTAGATCAGTTGGTTTGAATAATGGTAAGGAAAATTGAGAGACTATCCGCGGTTCAGGTCTTGATTTGTATATTAGGTGAACAGACAGTAAAACTACTAAAAGCTGCCGAGTATTTGATCACCTGATTTTAATTTCCTGTAGTTGTTCATATATAAAATGGATATGCTAGCAGATAGATGGAAGTTTACTGCAAGAAAATTACTGCCTCATTAAAACATACAATTGGTAAAATATACATGTTTTGGCTATGAACGACCTTGAAGAGTAGTTTTTAATCTTTGATATATGCCGTATAATGTACAGCACCTAACGGCAGATAACATTACTGATATACGAGTAATTATAGGGAGAGTGCCGTTTATTTATGGCGAATGTCAAGTGCGAGTTAAACAGAAGCAGCACTTCCTAGGACGGCAATAGGCGGTAATCACGTCTTGAAGGCCGAGGGTGAACTTGCAAGAAAGAATAAAGAGTGAAGCAGCGAAAAATATACAATAAGTGAGCGCCACCGTTGAATATATAACAACTTACATTTAAATAATCGGATGTGACGTAAGGCTGTAAAGTGTACCATATGGCATTGTACGAGTAGTGCATAGGAGAACTTCTTCGCATGGACAACCTCATCAAGTAAGTTCCTTCCTGCTTTCCACTTTTCGAACATTTACCATTGTACTTGCTCAAATTTTAACATATTTTAAGTGAGAACAACAGGCACTGGAATGTAAATAAAACTGTAACTTAGTGAAGGAATAATCTCTTGGTCCGTGATGTAGCTTCATAGTTAACAATATGCAGGAGTGAATGTAATTATTCAGAAGCATTTTATCTAGTTTAAACATATCTTGTTTTAATTTAATAATGTTTGGAAAATCTAATTAAATCTCTTAGGTCTAATAAGATTTTTCACCCCTTGTAAACACTCTAGTATAATACTATTAACACAAATCTGATGTGTTGCACTCCCTTGACTTTCTTTACTCTTGTACTAACTATTCTTACAAACTCTTATTCCTCTATCTTCTTCATGTCGTTTCAGATAAACATTTACAGAAGTTATCGTATTGCTAAGGTGCAAGAGGAATATGGGAATACAATAGGCTTTGGATGATAGTCAAATCTTTTAAAGCTGGTCTCTTTACATCACCAATAAATAAAAAAGTAAATAACGACCTTCCATTTGAGAAACGTTTAAGTATTGCAAAACTCACACAAATAACAAGGAATAATATCGAAGAACAAAAAGCGTTTGAACGTAAATTGAGTATATTAACAAGATTGCATTTTCTGTATAGTAAGATTTGGTCTATTTCTTACGGTTTACCAGTTATGCAAAAGTCATCGATAATAAACAGGACTAGATGACTATAGCCATTTCATTTGCCAAAGAAATATCTTAACCATAGAGTATTTTAATCAAAATCGTTACAGGCATTTTTGACAAAAACATTTTCGAAAAATTTTCCACGTAAAGGGTAGTTTAAAGTGGAGGAATTTTCTACAAAATCTTCGTGTCACATATTTGAGAGATATTCAACTTAAATACTAGCTTTGGTTTTTAACCGACTTTTCGTCTTTGAGTTATGCTGTTCACACACACACACACACACACACACACACACACACACACACACACACACACACACACACACACACACACACACACACACACGCACACACGCACACACACACGCACGCACGGACCTTTCTCTAAAGATGCTTTTTGTGTATTCAGGGGCCTCAAAATATACATTTCCAGTGAAATATCGACATCGAGTTTTTGAATCAAATAGAATACTTCCCCTAAAAGCTAAAAGGAGAAAAATCTGATGTATTACATTTACATGATTTGCTATCGTTTATTTTTATACCTACTAGGTGAAATACCCGATGTTGCCCGAGGTTTGGCGATTTATCCCTACTACGTTTAGGCTTAAGCTGCACTTGCCCAATAGCCTTGTGTTTCTTTTGGAGACATTTAAAATATATTACTTAATACAATTAAACAAAGAGCTAACTAAAAATGCTAGGCAACACTATAAAGAGTAAAAGTAAGCAATAAATAAGAAAACCAAGAAAACACTGCAAAATTACTGTTTAACAACTACAAATACCAGAGGAGGGAAATGCAAGTGAAGTGTGAATTACATTTTGAGTTAAGAAACAGAGTGTCATTTATATCACTTTTGCACAACTTTGAGCAAGCATTAACTTATTATTTTTATAAGAAACACATAAGATATAACCAACCCAAATTTCGTTACCATTCATTCAGTATTTATTGTGTAACCAGAATTTATAATTGTGTTATGTGTCAGTTAACTTGCTTTCTAATAAGATCCGAGGATCCTTAACATATTAGAATTGGTCCTATCAATACTCTGTCTCTCTCACACATAAGATTAATGTCATTAATTAATTACCTGGCTATACCCGTGGTTTGACGGATTATCACTACAGCTTTTAACGTTAGATACAATTGCCCAATAGCTCGTAACTTCTGTGCGCGCTTAAAAAGATTACAAGTGACACTTAGGGCCAGTGTTGTAAAGGAAATTTAAACTACCAGTTAGGTTTAAACTACAGTTTAAGGTTTTATTTCGTTTTATTCAGTTTGACTTAAATTTAACATTACTGGAACTCATTTACGCAGCTGTACATGTGGATACTGGGAAGGTATTTGAGAAATTACTCGTTCATGTTGAAGCACCTCAGAGAACCAAAACTTAGCTAGCACGACTACCAACTGCATTTAGTTTTGGTGTAAGAAGATGAGGGATCGTCTTCTTTTCTCGCCTTTCCGGCATACCATTGTGGTTTATAATCGGCGCCAACCAAGAAAGGGATTGACAGTTGACGGTGAGGAAGAGGCAAGTTTGCCGCTTATCGCGACCACGTGGAGAGGTGTACCAGGAAGATTGCGCCTGGAATGTTGAACGCATATTCTTTATATTCGTATGCGAAGGCAATAGTAAAACACTGAATCTACATTCAAAGGATGGAACATGCTCGTGATATTACAACTCACAATTGTTTACTTCTCGTAACCTTGACTCAGTCTTTTCTCTGTCCTTTACTTTCTCTGTCTCTCACACTAACTCTGACGATACAATCACTCAAAAGTCATTAAAACTTCCTCACTTTGACGTGACGCTTTCAATCTTAAACGAAACCTAACGGGATAAAGGGTGAAATGAAACAAAATAGAGGGAAAGGACATTCTGAGAATATGGAAATTCTTCCCAGCATTCACCGAAATGTGGGCCACAGACGTTACCGCTTGAGCCATCCCACTCTCTTATTTAATACAACATATAATGTTTGGTTAAAGGCAACAGAAACATCGATTGTCTTTATTCTGCACAAAAGGACAAACCAAGTAACAGTCACAAAACTCGGAGCAACGCGATAAACAAGCAAGTAAATCCTAGATAAGACTACACCAGCCAAGAAATTTTATCATGCGCCTAACAGCTATGAATAGCTGTCATTTGTTTTTCCTGTACAAAACATATCAAAACAGGTTATTTTGCAATTCACGTATTTTTTATTCGCTTCTAAAGTTCCCACATTTTGAGCATAAATTCTGAAGCAGTATTCGTCAGTCTTCGATGCAACAATTTTGAAGTCGAATTAGCGTTTCGTAGGTTAATTATTGAAGCAACAATACCTCTCGCCGTCCTTTGATTCCGCCCGTGCCGTCGGTAAAGCAATGAGATTCCTCTCCCTGGGTTAGCGTGGCTTTTGTTTACAAAGGATGACGTACTTCTGATGATAACGTGGGCTCGATGTGATGTTTAAGGGCCCGTCAACAAGTAGGTCATTAGGGGAGTGGGCTCGATGTCAGTCTGTCATGAACTAAGTGAGTATTTAGTAGGTTCAAATCCGCTGTAGAAGTAATATGTTTTCCGTTTTATTTATTAGTTAATCGCTAATCACATTTAACATCTTCCATGTGCTAGCTATCCAAAATTGCTCTTTACACATAGAAATCATTATCATTTTTCATTTTGTCCCAAACACAAAGGTTTTGGAAAAGAATTAACAATCTAAATTAACGAAATAAATAGAGAAATAAGCGTTTGTAGTAATTGTTACTGACACAGATAAAAATAATTAATGATATAAATTAATGAAGTTAACAGACAAACTTTGTTGTAATTAGAGGCGTATCCGGAAAGTAACTACCGGTTTGGAAAAAAAAAAAAATCTGATATATTACACTCACATGAGCTTCTCTATTCACTCTAGTACAAACAATTCTTATAAACTCTTATTCCTTCTATCTTTTTCATGTTAGTTGTCATAAACATTTGCAGAAATTACCCTATTGCTAATTTTCTTGTAGGTACAAGGGGAATTTGGGAATACAGTAGACTTTGAGGGATAGTCAAATCTTTTAAAGCTGGTCACTAAAGACCAGTTATGCAAAAGTCATCAAGAGTAAACAGCACTACATGGAAATATAGTCAGAAAATTCAAAATATACATTTCATTGGCCATAAAAATACCTTAAACATATGGCATTTTAATCAAAATCGTTACAGCCACTTTCGAGAAAATCAAAATTTTCAAAACGTTTCCACGTAAGAGGTAGTTTAGGGTGGAGGAATTTTCTTAAAAATCTTCGTGTTGTATTCTTAAAAGATATTAAACTTAAATACCAACTTTGTTTTTGACCGATTTTTCGTTTGTGAATTATACTGTACATAGACAGATTCCTAAAAATTCTTTTTTTCCCCCTGAAGGATCTTTTTTCTTTTTCTTTTTTTGATTCGGAGAGCTCAAAACATGTTGCTATTGAAATCTCGACATCAAAATTTTGAACCAAATATAGTACTTCCCCTACTTGCTATGCCTACGTAGTAAAGTAAAGAAGCATGAAGTATTTTCACAACATTTATTTCTACATGAAAAAGCATTCCTTAACCTATTTTTCGACATAGCTGCCAACATTGCTCAGGCATTTGTCATAGCGGGGAATGAACTGAACTTATCATATATGCCGCTAGGGAAGACAGCGTTTTGTGACAATTTCATTGCAAAACAGTTCTTGAAATTTGAGGAAATACATCACAAAGCATTCTCATTCTGAACCATCTGTTTTCACGAATTGCCTCACTCACTTGTTTAACCAAACCATCAGTGACAACAGAAGGTCACCTACTCGTCATGAACATTTTTATGGTCCATCATTGAGTTACCTAACCCATTTGCTCATCATTCCATCTGTCATTACATTTTCACCGTAAATGTCTACAAGTTGAAAATTATTTTCAGCTGGTTTCACATTCCTTCAATGCACTTTACAGTCGGCGGGATCAGAAATTGAAGCATCACTGGCAATTGTAAACACAACACGAGCCGACTGTGTCATTGGAAAATGAGCCAGAGAGACAAGTGCGCGTGCGTGTAACGGCGACACTAGCGTTGCAATGCTGGTATAACGAAATGGTACTTTCTGGAAACGCCTCGTAGTAATTGGGGGAAAAATAATTAACGATATAGTAGTCAGAGACGTTCCTGCGAATATAACTAATCCTGTGTCCGTTGAAATGTTGCCCAAATACTTCAGAGAAAGCTACTCAAGATACAAACTAAAGTCTCTGAATATTTCTCCGAAGTTAAAATTTAAGATGCTAAAGGTTGCGTTTGGATTAGATTATATATACTAAATTCTATAAGTGCAAGGTAACTAGAGAAAGACTATAAGTGGTTTTAGCAACATCAATAAACAAATCTGTGTACACTCGCATGGCCTTCTCTAGTCAACATATGTGGAACATATTCTTAAAAACGCTTATTCTTTTGTGGGTATACAGTAGGCTTTAAACGTTAGTACGTTTTATAAGAGCTATTTGATGTCTTTGACATTCCATTCTCATTACATCTACAGGGAAAAGGGGAAAAAAAAAAATCGAATTTCATCTCTCTGTTTGAGAAAAGTATAAGCATTTCAAAATTCAAACCAACAACAAAGAATATCTCAGAAATGGTCTTTTGCGCGAGAAAAGACTTCATTTGAAAGGAGCTGTATACCAATACAATACGTCCCCTTTTTGTAGTAAGGTTTTGCCTGTGTCTTACGGTTTACCACTTATGTAAAAGTTATGAAGAATGAAGCTATTCGCAGAAAAGTTTAAGAGCTATATATCAAGTCATGAAAATAATTTAAACAGGTGTTTAACCAACATCATTAGAGCCTCTTTGGAAAAAATAAAAATTTTCGAACTGTTCCATGTAAAGCTGGGGTAGAGATTGTTTTTGAAAGTCCTTCTGTTGCATCCTCAGAAGATGCTAAACTTTAATGCCAAGCTTGGTATTTTACCAATTTTTCGTTTTTGAGTTAGGAATTTTGTTGTGTGGAACTAGTGAACATATTTGAGAGATATTATGCATTTGTACGCAGCGTGCTTTGTGCTGTCACTGTACTGGGGCAATGACGCCACGCTCTGCCCGTGTGGTAGGTAACTTGCGATCGTCTCATCTCGAGATAGCTGTATAAAGGTTTGAAGCTTACAAATAATCATAGTGCGTTCATTATATTGCGGAGCCGCGTGCTCCACGCACTTCCTGTTGTATTGGGAGGTTTTCTGTCCTAAAACTCACAAGTAATACTAACTTGTCCTAGAACCAATATTAACCTTGCTATAAGTTGTGATGAAAGTGATATGCAAATGTCACTCCTGACATCTTTGTGATGAACAGAGACTAAATTCTAGTTTTACAGCTCGAGATGAATGTACGCTGTACGAAAATAGCACAGCTGATAAAATATGTAGCCTTGGGCGTGTCATTCACGCAGTGACAGCAACTACGCATGTGTGGCCCCACTATAAACTGAACGCACGGTACAAGACAAAGCAATCACCAATGTTTTCAGATTTTAGAAATGGCAACACAAGCAGCTAACGCTACCACTTCTCTTCTTGTAAATATAAACCTCAGCTGAAATATTTCAAATTGGTGGATTATGAAAAATACTTCTGGCTACACATTTTCCAGTAGTCCTCGTTCTTAGAAGAAAATCTTCACATGTTCATAATAAACGTGATAATCAACGCCAATTGGCCTCCAGCTTGAGCATTATTTTGCGTGTAGTCAGGTCAAAACCTTGACATTCGACTCAAGCTTCCTTTCCGCATATTTTTTACTGTTTACCATAATTAAATCCATTGACCTTGTCTGAGCATTGCAAACTCACTTTCTGAACGCTATAGTGTTTCATTTCCTTAAATAGTAGTAGAATGATATTGACTGACATTCAAACATTTATTTTCAAGGTTACTTTCTTAAACCTATTCTTTATTAATTCAGGTTAAGAAAATGTCACCTGCAGCTCATTCTGGGCTCGTCCGATGTCTCTTCATCCTAATGGCTTGTAAAATAATGCTTGTCCTGTCAATCTATAAGGTTCCATCCACTTAACGTGATTTTTCCAGTTGCTCTGATATCTTTGAATTTGTTTCACAATACTTTTTTCTCTTCGACTCCACTATAGAACATTGTATAATATTAAATCTTGACTTCCTCTTTGTTTCTTTTTTGTTTCTGTTATAACTGCTATATCTATTTCCTTTATTTCTCTTTCCAGTTCCGTTTCTTTATGATGTACTGCTTCCTTGTGTATTATCGCCACATCCATGAAATAAATTGTACCATCACCTAAAAAGGTTTTCATACTCAGATGGCAGAAGTTCAGATGTCCAACAAGCTATTTCAGATATACTTTCCACAATGAATCACTTTCTTGGGTTTTATACTATAACATTTAGAAGAAATGCCGTATTTACGTATTAGCTCTGCATTTTTTACATTAAGTACAACAATTTAACATACCAACAGTAATTGAAGTGTTTCAGTTGTTTCAGGTGCCCCCCAGAGAGATAGGACAACATGGCAGCACTCGTCAGGGCCACTTACCAAGCCGTCCAACGGTTCAACGAACTTGGAGGTAAAGTAAACCAATATTGAGATAGTTTTCTTTAAAAAACATTGTGGTTAAATTCATATAAGTTTCTCCAGGCACTGTGATTTATAGTCGTATAATTTCTGCAAACTATTCTAGCAGAAGCGTACTTTCTACAACTATATTAGAATTCCTCTTCAGAAATTCCGAATTTATCTCGGATATTCTCTTTATAAAAAGATACGGTGAGTTTCAAACAACGGTTGTGTATACCATTCCACGGGGGGCTCGGAAACCAGCAGGCTCGCCTTCCAATCCGAGGGACGATATTTCCAGAGCGTATTTGTTCTCCCTGTCGTTCTGCCGCGACGCTCGCCGACCCTGAAAGAAACCTAACGGAATGAAGAGTGAAATGAAATGATTAATGTAACGAAATAGAAGGACAGGAAATTCTAAGGATATGGTAATCCTTCCCAGCATTCGCTTGGCGACTCGGGAAACCTTCGAAATAAATCCATGGGTCAGGAGAGTCGGCCACGGGGACCGAACCTATGACCTCCCGAATATGGGCAACAGACGTTATCGCCTGAGCCATCCCGCTCGTTGTTTTCTGCAAAACTTCAGCCACATTTCAATAGTTTATATAATAAATAACAATACACATAGCAATAATTTTCTGTATGACAAAGGCACTACAATATCAAGGAATCTTCTCAAATTTAATTAGGAATTTTAATCATCTTCATACCAAAATTGGCAATGACGTTTAAAACACGGCCAAAGTTAACCCCTTCTACGGTATTACACGTTTTTGACACTTCCTTAGGAAACTATCCATCACTTGCCGTAATTCACGTTGAGAAATGCTGGCAATTTCCTGGCCGATATTTTGTGTTAATTCTCCCAGTGTGATAGGAATCACATGGAATCGGGACACCACAAATCTCTACTAATTATTCTGTCCTGAAACACACTTTCAATTACAAGAATTATGAGATGAATGTTAAACGGCTACCACGGTTATTTCACGGTACTTAATGGTGACACACAGGTATTTTGTATCTTTGAGATGCCTAACCAAAAATAAGTTCATTTCTTACCTTCAAAACATATCTCGGTGTGGAAGATTAAATTCTTAGTTAAAACACTCCCTTCTAAACAATGCTTAAGCTGTTGATACTTTTTCATATATGGCTCTGCTTTACTTAAAGAAATCTAATCCGCTATCGGCAATGGAAGTATTCCTTTAATACTGTGTTTTGGGTCTTTGGGGTTTTCTAGACATTGAATTCACACACACACACACGCACGCACGCACGCACGCTCGCTCGCACGCACGCACGCACGCACGCACGTACGCACACACGCACGCACGCACACACACATGATTTGTAAAATAGCATTAGGTTAAAGAAATAAAGTCAAACAAAATAAAATAGCATTAAACAACAAACATCAAATAAAAAAAAACAAAAACAAAAAAACTGTAAATATCACAATAGAGAAGTATTCAATTAGACTAAGGTAGATAAAAAATTAGAGGTAAATAAAAATGTAAATGTTCAAATAGAACATCACCAACAATATGTACATGTATATAAAATGTAAATTGTATGTAAATAAATAAATGCAAGCATGTAGTATTCATATGGAATGGGGCATGCAATAAAAAAAAAAAAAAAAAACACACACACACACACACGCACGCACGCACGCACACACACACGCGCGCACGCACGCGCACACACACACACACACACGCACGCACGCACACACACACACACACACTCTCTCGTCCATACTTCTAGACTCTGGGGACTGGGGAGGATAAGGGAGAATCTTGGCTGTATAAAAATTCCTAACCTGCCCGCCGGGAAAGGAATTCGGGACTACTTGCACAGCAGGCAGGGCTTCACCGAGTGAGCTATATGGCCAGCTCAGCGGATACTTGAAAATAACCACTTTTACCACTTTCAGGTTTAGTGGTGTAGCTTGTTGTTGCGGAGCTTATAGACGAAATACAGAGATGGTAGCACAGGGAACATCATGCTGTGTTCAAAATGTAACTCGTGCTTTTTGCGCTTATCTCATAATAGTTGCCAAATAATGATGAATTCGTAAAGCGCATCATAAAACGCAGTGGATAAAAGGTACAGTATTTCGTATATCGAGGTGTTCACACTTTGGGAACTTATCGTGGTTTTCACCTCTGAAACTGAAGTCTCCAATACATTCAATAACTTCGGCAGTGCTTCATTGTACTTGAATTCGAGCAGAACCTGCGAAGACCAACGGAAGTCAATGCACCAGTTTCCCCTTACGATTATTAAAAAATAAAGAATGATTAAATTTCCCTACCATTTCTCCTCCAACTCACCGCAAATCTCCTCGTTCTAACCCCCAGGTGTCACTCAGAACTCGTCATGGGTGGCGCCGTGCAATCCTCCAAGCACGATAACATGCTCTGCATGACAGCTTCTGTCATACTATAGCGAGGCAGACATAGATGTCGCCATTGAAAACTTCACTGCCTCGCTACACACAGCCAAGAGAAGTGCTACCACATACACCACAAGACCACCCGGTTTTTGCACGTACCCCGAAGTAGAGCAACTCATTGCGCGGAGACGACGCTTGACAAAACTGTGGCGATACACCCGACAGCCTGAATATAAAGTGCTAGCAAACTGGCTACGCAACGTCATTCGGCAACAAATTAAAATCAACAAAATTGAACAGTGGGAAAACAAAATGCTGAGTACCACCCATTCGGACTCTTCTTTGTGGAAATTACTAAAGGCTTTCAAAGTTTCCACGAGCGTTAACTCCGCAACTGAGGCGCTGCACACTCAAGGCGGCCTGCACTTCTCCGAAGAGGAGAAAGCCGAGGTCTTCGCTGACTGTCTCCAAGACAGATTCACCGAAAACCCAGTGACCAACCGTGTTTTAGAACGGGAGGTACAGACATGGGTACAAACCTGGGTGGCGCAGAAGCAAGACCAACAACTACCCATCATAACACCGCAGGAAGTTTTCAAGCTCATTAGGAAATTGCCTAATGGGAAAGCTGCCGACCCAGACAAAGTGACTAATGAGGAACTTAAGCATCTCCCGAGAAAAGCTCTGGTGCAACTAACAAAGGTATTTAACGCCTGTTTGCACCAAGGCTATTTCCCCTCTACTTGGAAACGAGCTAAGGTTATCATGCTCCCAAAACAAGGGAAAAGCACCAGACAACCGCAAAACTACCGCTCCATTAGTCTTTTGTCTACTATTGGTAAATTGCTCGAAAAATGTATCCTTTCTCGACTACATAAACAAGTCTCGGCAACACAAGAACTCTCAAATTCACAATTTGGCTTTAGAATAGGACATTCCACTGAACTACAGCTCCTCAAACTAACTGATGACGTAACAGAGCAATTTAACAATGGGGCTTCAACGTTGGCACTATTTCTGGACGTAGAAGCCGCATTTGACCGGTGCTGGCACAATGGCCTCATTTACAAACTGCACCACAATTTCCCGGCTCTTCAAAATTATCTATACTTGCTGCACAATTTTCTAGAAAAACGGCAGTTTTACGTCCAAGTGGGCCGCTCCTCCTCACGGGAGCGAGTGATGCGGGCTGGCGTCCCACAAGGGGCAATCATGTCCCCTTTTCTGTACATATTATTCACTAATGACTTCCCAGTGGACCCCAGATGCAAGGTCGCCATGTATGCTGACGACACTGCAATATACAACCACCATAGAAATCCACGTTTCGGCCTTGCAGAAATGCAACGTTATGTTAACAACTTCCTCTCATGGCAACATGACTGGAAAATCAAAATTAACCCCGACAAATGCCAGCTAATTCATTTCTCTAAGCAGCGTCACACTTTGGCAAAGGACCTAACGGTCGGTGGTCAAATATTGCACTACCGTCAGCAGGTTAAATACTTAGGTGTCACCTTGGACCGCACAATGTGTTGGTCCACCCACATAAAAAATAGCGCCAATAAAGGCAGACAGCGGCTAAAGTTGTGCGCCCCCATCTTCCGTAGTAAACAGTTGCGACTGAAGTCAAAACTGATATTATATAGGTCATTTATTCTCTCGGCGGTCCTGTATGCATGTGTGGCCTGGGCTAATGCCTCCAAAACCACCCTGAAACAACTCCAAACCCTCCAAAACCTCTCCCTCAGAAAAATCCTGTCTGCTCCACTCCTCACCAGTACTCAAACACTACACCTTGAAACTCGGATCCCGTTCATCCCGGAGGCAATTGAAAAACGAGCAACGGCTGCATGGACGCGCATTAGAAACCACGAAAACGACGTGATCGCCAACTTTGGCAAAGGCGAGCCGAAGCACCGCAAGCATACTAGGATCAAAATGTTCTATAAGCGGCTCGGCTGGCCGACTAATGCGCGTCCACGCAACCTCGATCCTAGGCCACATACATGTTCCGGCAGAGGCCCTCGCCTCGAAAAATATTCAGGAGCTGCCACCGTGGGACAGTGTACATAGTGTGAATAGTGCAGTGCGCTGGGACGCATATCTCTGGTGTGCCCAGTGAAGATGTGTGTATGTGTGTGAGAGTGTGCGTGGGTGAATGCGTGCGTGAATGCGTCTGTAAATAATTTGTAAGTATGTACATATGTATATATAACACAAAGACAAAACAGAACTTAAAAAGGCAAAAGAAAACTATTCTCGGTGACCTACAGATGGTCACCGTATGGGTTTTTTGTAGACACCGAAAAAAGTGTATATATAAACAAAGCCAAATGTAAAAAAAATGTTAAATATAGCCTGTAAGCCGGGCCCATTGTACCGGCACCAGGCCAACACTTTTCTAATAAATAACTTGAACTTGTTAAACTCCCGCTACTTACCGGGGTGGTTAGGCAGAACCCGCAATCTTTCCCCTCTGCCCTCGTATACTTTCACCCAACTACCTCGTTTACTGCTATTCTTCCCCACCTGGCGAGATAAGCCAATCTTTTATTTCCACTCACTTTGTTTCCCCTTAAAAAATAAAAATAAAATTAAGTTATATTGAACGGTTAGTCATTATGCTAAACAAATCCACCACAACTAAAGCTTTATTCAGCACCACTCGAGAGCTGTTCGGATCTCAACATTTTCCTAAGTAAAATTATAAATTTACAAATTTTTATATTTATAAATTAAAATTATTTTGTTGTTTAACGACGCTGTCAATTGCCAGGATCACATCAGCGTCGCCGGTGTGCCGGAATTTTGTACCGCAGGAGTTCTTTTACATGCCAGTAAATCTACTGACATGGAGCTGTCGTTTTTAAGCACACTTAAAAACCATCGGCCTGGGCCGGGTTTGAACCCGCGATCTTGGGATCAGTAAGCCAGCGTCTAACCAACTGAGCCACCCAGATCGACTACTTTATATTTATAGACACACCAGGTAGCAGGCACTGTTAGGCACTGCTCTATCCCACTAAATTTAAAAGCTGCAACAGCACTTTGGAGAAATTTGAAGCCATCATATGACTTCTGTCCACCCTCTTCGATTAGATGACAAATGTATGGGGAGGTATAACTTTAACTCGCACCTCCTGTAGAGCAGAATGTGTACTGCTTCTAATCAGGGGTCCATGATTGGGAAATCAAAACTGACAGCTCATCGATTTTTCAAAGCTCATCACACTTTGGCGATGGACCTAAAGACCGGTGGTTAAATATATATTGCACTGCCATCAGCAACTCAGATACTTAAAAATCCTCTCTGCTCCACTCCTCACCACTAACCAAGCTCTTCACCTCGAAACCCGTATCCCGTTCATCCCGGAGGCGATAGACAAAAGAGCAATGGCGGCATGGACGCGCATTAGAAATCACGAAAATGACGTAATCGCCAACATTGGTAAAGGCGAGCCGAAGCACCGCAAACATACTAGAATAAAAATATTCTAGATGCGGCTCGGCTCGCCGACTAATGCGTGTGCACGCAATCTCCTCCCTAGGCCACATACATGTTCCGGCAGAGGTCCTCGCCTCGGAAAACATTCAGGAGCTGCCACCGCGGACAATGTACATAGTGTCAAAAGTGTAAATAGTGCCGAGCGCGAGCTGGGACGCATATTTCTGGTGTGCCCAGTGAAGATGAATGTGTGTATGTGTGTGTGAGTGTGTGCGTGGGTGAATGCGTGCGTGTATGTGTCTGTAAATAATGTAAATATGTACATATGTATATATAAAACAAGGACAGAACAGAACTCAAAAAGGACAAAAGTAAAACTGTTTTCGGTGACCTAGTGATGGTCACCGTATGAGTTTTTGTACATACTACAAAAAAAGACGTAAATATGAACAAAGCCAACTGTATATATATGTAAATCATAGCCTGTAAGCCGGGCCCAATGTACCGGCACCAGGCAAATACTTTGTAATAAAAATAACTTGTAACTTGTAACTCAGATACTTAGGTGTCACCATGAACCGCACAATGTGCTGGTTCAAAATATACCGCCAACAAAGGCAGGCAATGATTAAAGTTATACGCCTTCATCTCCCGCAGTAAACAGAAGAACTTAAAATCCAAGTCTACTTTCATTTTTTTCGGTGGTCCTGCACGCTTGTGTGGCCTGGGCCAACGCCTCCACCATCTCCATTAAACAAATCCAAACATCCAAAACCTTTCCCTCCGTAAAATGTTCTTCGCTCCAACCGTACCCTACACCAACTACCCAAAAGACATTATTAGAAGAGCCTCCTCTATATGCGCGCACATTAAGATACACCAGAACCGCGCAGTATTCAATGTTTGCAAAGGCGAGCCGAAACACACCAAACATGCGAGAATAAAAATCTTATAAAACAGCCACAGATCGCCAACTCTGCGCACCCATCCCCCCAGGCTCTAGATCACAATAAACTACGACAGAGGCCACTGTCACTGACAACCTAGGACACCACAAAGTGCTCGCTGCTGCATAGCAAAACCGCGGAGAGTGTACAAAGTGTAAAATAGTGCACATAGTGTAAATAGTATAGTGTTAATAGTTTTGAAACCGTGAAAGCTGCGGTGCAGTTTGTAAATGGGGCCGTTATACCAGCACTGTCGAAAGCGGGTTGCAGCTAAGCTTTCAAAAGCAGTGAAATGTAAGATTTCCTTCACTTTCTGTAGCTGAATGCTGGAATAGTTGAATTTCATCATTTTCTCATACAGATAGTTCGTTTGGTAATTAAATTGATTGCTTTGCTTAACGCCACCGCTACCTGTGAGTATACCACAGTTGAGTGCTTCTCGAACGACTCATGACCTTGAGTACTGCCAAGGTCACGAAATTGTGCTTGGGTTGACATCACTGCTGTAAAAGAACACGTGACTATTACAACCGCGCTGAGCATCACGGATACGAAGTAGGTAATATGAATCAAACTAATACTCGTCTATAATTTGTCTATAAATATTGACAACTGTTTAAAAAATCTGATCTACTGCACTCGCATGACCTTCTATACCCTTGAGCAAACAATTCTTACGAACGCTTATTCCTCTGTTAATCGAGTTAAACATTTACAGAAATTATCCACCGAGCGGGATTACTCAGGCATAACTTCAGTGCCTCGCTCTCGACCGTTCACGGGTTGGATTCCCGCGGCGACCTTTGCGACCATGGGCTTTTAGGGGGTTTTCCCGGGTCACTGAGGCGAATGCTGGGAAGGACATTTACCCCACATCCACCGAATCACTCCCTTTTAATTCATTCTCTCTATCCGGTCCTTTCAGGTTGTGTCAGCGGGGTCGTCGGTAGGATGCGCTGCTGTGGAGCTTGCGCTCTGGAAATACGGTGTTCGGCTGAGGAGAGGCACTGTGTCGGACTGGCCGCTCACCATGGGGACTGATCAGCCGGACTTGGCTGGTGGCGTTTTCTCTGGAGCAACCTGGAACTCCGCCAGGCTGAAGAACTGCTTACACCTGTTAGGGACCCACCGTAGTATTTGTGCCTGTGATGAGTTCTGGCCGCCTGTAGGGTACTCTCATATCATCCTTCCTCCCGAGGTCTGACGTACAATAACTCATCGGCTGACGTGCCGGAATTCCCTCCGTGACAGACCATATTAAAATTGCGTTTCCTTTGCTTGACGAACAGATAAAAAAATGAATGCCAACTTTCCATTTGATACAAGAATAAGTATTGCAAAATTTAAACAAATAATAAGTATATCTCTGAAATTTTTCACTCCACATAAAAACTGTTCTAAATAAATTGTATGTTTTAATTATCTCATACTTTGAAGATGGCGATTTTAAATACCAAGGTTGGTGTTTCACCCACTTTTCGTTTTTGAGTTATGCTGTTTGCAGACACGCGCGCGCGTGCGCGCACCTTTTGCTGAAATGCAATTTTTATTCAGGAAGTCTCAAAATATGTATTTTCGGAGAGATATCGATATCGGATTTTTTTAGTGGAATCCAAAACTTCCCCTACCTACTATACCAGGCACCAGCAAAGCTTGTCCGATCGAACCTTGCTCTAGCTCGCTGTTATTAAACTTATTTCGAAAAAAATGTTTGCTTACACGAGTATGCTGTGCCGAAATTTGGCATTCGATTGGCTGCAAAGCATCGTATTTGGCGGAAACTTTCAGTTGATAATTGTCTGTAGAAATCAAAGTATCGTTTCTAAATGGTCTAATTAATCTTGCACACCAAACGATAGTGATAATGAACAAAAAGTGAAAGGGATTGTGAGTAGACAGCTTTCATTGCGCATATTTTTAAATCAGAAAATTTGAATTCAAAAGTAGCAGATAATTCGTGTAGGGTTTCGCAGACATATCTCCGGCAGATAGTTGGTTATCCATTTTGTTAAATTTCCTATAAATATATTTGCTGACGCGGTTAATGAAACAATGTTTACATTATTTAATAACGAAATTATATTTTCCCAATTAGCATGGAAACGTTGACGCGTTGTTGACATCCTGTTCCCTGTTGTCTGCTGTCTCTGGTCATGTGTGTTGCTCTGTGCTCAGTACAGTCAATCAGACGTCATACTGACGTAGTGGACGATCTTAGATTACGTCACTGTGCCGTGACACAAAGAACCACACTTGCGCATCATTTTTTTCATACTATATCAGTTTAAATTGTATTATTCTATACTTTAATAAGCTTGCTGTTTCAAGGTTCAGACTATTTTTATTACAGTCACGTTGTTATTTTCTTGTTTCCGTAGACCCGAGAGTGGAGAATATGTTTTTGATGAGCTCGCCATGGCCAGTCATTGTCATAACTGCTTCGTACCTGTACTTCGTGCAAGTGTGTGGTCCAAAGTGGATGGAGAAGAGGAAAGCTTTTAATCTCGACCGATTAATCCAAGTGTACAACGTATTACAAGTACTTGGGTGCACTTATTTGTTTTACAAGGTTTGTTTTACATTATCGTATTCAACAGTAATATGTCACAATCATGCTATAATGACTAAGGTGGTATAAATAGAGCTTTAAGTAGAAGAATGGGTGCACATAAATGAAATAAATAAAACAAAAGCTTTATTATGGAAACAACATAAGTATATTTTTAAAAAAGTGTACGATTTCTTTCATGTTTTTTTTTTCTTCAACAATATATTGCTCACATATATGAACAATTTAGTGAGCCTTCTTTTGTTCTAAGCACTTTACACTATCATTAAAAGATTAAACTATCTTAGGAGGGTATACCGACTAGGCGTATCGCAGAGTATGTGTCATATGTTGGCATTCTTGTAAGTGACTTATAAGTAGACATTGTCAATGCTATGCATACTTTCCGATACACGTTGGAGTTTGTTTAAGAGCACTACATATGAAAGACAAAGATGGGAATACATTTAATGTCTTTTTCAAATGATAATATGTTATTGTTTAACTTGCAGGGTTATTCGAGAGGATGGGGTTGGGGAAGGAGGATGCGATGGGTGTGTGAGCCCATTGATTATTCCTACAGTGACGAGGCTATGGAGGTAAGTTCAGGCACTTCCCCTTGAATTGGATTACTGATTTATGTATCTGGTTGGGGTTCCAGTTACTTCTGGCTCAGAAAGATCTTCGTGGTGATTAGGCTAGACTGAAGACACAGGTAGTTATGACTCGCTTCATAATGGCCTTCAGAGGCTACGCATCTGTAGGGAATCATTAAGTGTACCAAGTTAGAGCTCTAATCGGCGCCAATCATTGCCCTGTACATTCTTTCAGTGGTCCTACACGCTTGTGTGGCCTGGGCCAACGCCTTTACCACCGCCATTAAACAAATAAAAAACAATTTCCTCCTCTCCCTTCCGCCCCTCCAACTGTATCCTACACCAAGAAACCACTATCCAAGAGATGATGCTGAGAACAGTCTCTTCCATATGGGCGTACATTAAGAGGAACTAGAACCCCGCAATGTTCAATATTGGCAAAGGCGAGCCGAAGCACAGCAAACATGCGAGAATCAAAATGTTATAGAACAGCGACGCTTGTGTGGGAGAGAGCATGTGAAAGAATATGAGAGTGTGTGTGAGAGAGAGTGTCTGTGTGAGAGAGAGTGTGTGAGAGAAAGAGAATGTCTATGGGAGACTTTGTCGGTGATATATTGTGAGAGTGTGCGAGGGAGAGTGTGCATGTGAGGGATTGTGTGAGAGAGTGCGAGTGAGAGAGAATGAAAGAGTGTGTAAGAGAGTGTGAGTGTAAGAGTGAGTGTGAGGGAGAGTGTGAGGGAGAGTATGAGAGAGTGTGTGAGTGTATGAGAGTGAGTTTGTGCGTGCGTGTCTGTGTGTGAATGTATGGAGTTTAAGAGTCTGTCGACAGCTAGGCCATTTGGGCCCGAAGTCAAATTTTAAAATCTAGAACAGTGACAACCTGATGTGCTTAAAATGATAAATAGCCAAAACATTAAAAAGTGAAGAACTGGAAGAGAAACTTGCTTCTGGTGTTTACATATTGGTAGAAAGGCAGGAAGCAGATGTGAGACAGGGAATTTTAAGTCCAGGTTGGAGAAAATTTTATTGTGCTGTAGAGGCTACAAGTTCTTCATGTAAAACAAGCTGTAATTTAGATGCTCACCACCTCAATGTTCTTGTGTTCTTGTATCAAAATAAAAAGCATTAAAATGATTTAACTTAGATTCCATGTGCGAGGTTGTTTGCTGTTTGTTTTAGTTTAATTTTTGTAATTTATGTTACTGAACGAACTGACAAAAAGGAAACCAAGAAAGTATTTTTATGTTATCTTAGAATAAAATATGTTCATTATATGTTTGTTTTCAAATGAAAACACTGCTGTAAATACCAAGCAATATCGACAGCATTAATCAAAGAAGAGAAACTTCTCGAGAAGCAGGTTTGCGAACGTCTTGTTTCGTTAACGAAACAAACAAATCAATACGAGAAAATGGGTGAAAAGTGCAGAACTCTGGATACGTACCTATCCGAAATACAATTTTATTCGCTTCCTGAAGATATTCAGATTTCGTTTGGTTGCGCTACCTTGTCGACATTTATAGTTATATATTCATTAAAGTGTAACACAAATTGCAAGTGCTCATATCATACGCACATACACACTCAGACACACGCAAATAACCACATACATCTGTAACTGGTGCAAACATTGTAAGCTGGGGCGACAGGAAGGCATTGTATGTAATGGAGGAAAACAGAAGAGAGACATACAGTTTATATTACTGCTGGATTGCTCGTCAGACACATGCTAATCACGTGTTAAATACCGGCAACACTGGTTTCGCGTTCACCGTTGCTAGGGAAACTTCTTAGCTCTAATCGTTTCTTCTTTTCGTGGCTATGACGATCGCAATGACGGGATCTATCCCCTCCTGTTCGTTTAGACGTTTCAATCGTTTGGTTAGAAACTGTCAATCCACTTCTTGATTGGCGCCGAGTGTTTTACTGTCAGATATTAACACAATGTGCAAGTATGAAGAAAAAATACTGTAATTTTAGCTTCAGCCATTCGGTATTTATACTATACAATTACATTTACGTGTATTTTGTAAGAACTGAAGCAAACCTTGATCTGCTAGCAGAGGTGTGAACAGCCTTTATGGATAAGTATATCGTTATAAATTCCTCTTTTTCCTAATACACCTCTAATTACTCTGACTAGGGTTAGTTGATGTTTTGCTCAGAATTAAGAATTTCAAGCGGTAGACTGGTAACTTTTGGAAGCATATATCAACAAGACCGCGCTTGACCACACTGTCATATATCATTGTATATACTAAACTTAGTTTTCTTAATTAGGGGCACTCGGAATGAGAGATAGAATAATAGGTATAAGATTTGTGTGATAGATATAATTTGAAATCTGTGAATATGTATTTATCACCACAGGCTGTGAAGCGAACAACAAAATGTATTGATGTAAGGCTGCCATTTGTTTCAGATTGTATTTTGTGTGTGGCTGTACTTCATAATCAAGCTCATTGATCTGCTGGACACGGTAATTATATTATAATATATTATATCCTCCTTGCGCCTTGAAAAATCGCTCTGTGATATTTTTAGTGATATTTAGTTATCTAGCACATAATGAACAGAAAACTCATAAATCTAAGGAATTTGCCCATCTACCTATTTACACGTGCTCTTGTTAAAGCTAGCACTAACAATGAAAGTAAGTTCGTGCATTATTGGCTCCTTACAGTAGTTTATGTGTAGTGAAATTGACGAAAATCAGAGGAGAAAAGCTCATCAATGTGGGACGAAAAGGCATTTGCTACAAGCAAACTTTTTCTAATGTGGGAGGGCTGTCAATATCAGAACAAAAATAAGGTTTTGGTTAGTGTCTTTTCAAATGTTTCAACAAAACTCAACATGGAAATAGAGCAGATTATTTTGGAGAAAGGGCACACAGTGATGAAGGTCGACAGCGCCCATTCTACTTTGGATCATTTCTTCACTCCACCAATCTATTCGCCTGCACATTACTTATCAAAATAGAAGCAGCCAAGAAAATAAGCCAGATGCATTACTTAGATCACACACTTTTCAATGATTATGAAGATTTATCTTTCAACTACACTTCAATTCGTCCTGGCAGGGTGAAGTGTTTAATCATTCTGACGCATGGCAGATTCTTCCTCAAAGAAGACAGAAAGGAAGCCGCAACCAAGTGCAGCCCATGAGACGTGAAGATTGAGAAGTCCAAATAAGACAGTTTCCAAGACTTGAAAAGATTCGTCTACAAAAACTATCACTATTTTTATGGTAGTCTAAAGTATTAAAATCAAAGTTCATGATTGTCTATTGGGTAAAAAGTTATGTTAGTGTTGCTTTAATTTGAGTCTCTAATTTTGATTAGAGCATAGGTGTCCTAGTGTCCAACTGTGCACACACTACCACCATGATAACTGTAAAATGTTCTGGGATGTTAACATTCAAAGTGAATAATAACCTTTGGCATGAGCATGTATGCATTTTTGTAAGTTGAGATTACTGTCGTTTATAAGACTAATTTTGAAGCCCACAGGAAATTATGTATTCAATACGTTTAAGTTAAACATTATTGTTGAATAAAGTTGACCACTGTTAATTGTACAATTGTGGTTTTTATCTCACTTTAAAGCTAATTGTTGTAACATATTAAACTCAGTAAAACTGCCTAATGATGTTTATTAAGGCTGACTTCAATGGAATGTTTATAGATCTCACAAAACGTTGTCTTCCTCTTATTGTCAGAGCTTTTGTTTTCTTTCCAGAAATTTTCAGGTTATACTTTTCCGCCACTTCATTCAAATATTTGACTGCTTTTTGTAACTCTGTTTCATTCTCAGCTAGCAATACCTAGTCGTCTAAAAATAGTATAGTGTCTGTTAATTACCTCATATGTATGTCTACAATTATCTAATTGAAGATTAGTTACGCATTTCGGATACTACTCCCTTGAGTAGGCTTGACACCTGCAAGAGGGCGAATGAAATGGACTGGGAGGATGGCTTTAAAACGGGGAAATAATGCAGTGGGCTATAATTGAAATATTTGTGAATTATGAACTTATGGTGACAATTTCAAATGGTGACAAATGAATCAGGCATACTCACCTTGAGGGTTGAGTGTTAGTGTGCGTTAACGATTAGTATATAAATATTATATAAGTTTATTATGTATTAATGTAATATACAATAATGTAATATTATATCAAGTTATTCACTAAATAGGTACCTATTTTAATGGCAAAATGTATATATTACAGATTTTCTTCGTGTTACGAAAGAAGAATAATCAAATAACCTTCCTGCACGTATACCATCATGCAGCTATGTTTTTAGGCTGTTGGCTTGCTACCAAATACTTTCCAGGTGAGTGAAACACAGCGATTTACACCATGCATTGCCATCTTGTGCACGAAAAACAACAATCTCTGTAATATATTCTCACTATTCCTCTACTAAACAAACTGCATGCTGATGCACATTTTAGACGTGGCGAATGACCTTGCTAGGGTCTGCGCGAGTGACGTCATAAATTGATAGTATTTTCTACTTGAAATAAACAAGAGATTACTGATAATGCCAGTGGGCAATGTACTTAATCATGCACGATGTTTACTGCACGGAAATCGGAGAGACACTAAAGTGACAATCTTATGGTCCTATAAATACAAAAGTGAACTCGACCATAGGCCACCGCGCAGCTTCAAGCCATTCGCCATGTCTAAAAATATACCCCTATACAGGGTGAGTAAAAAGTATGGAACAATAGTTTTAACTTTCTTGTTATATTTTGTGAAGTGATATTTTTTAGAAAAGCTGTAAGATATTAACATGTTTTCATATTACTATAATTGTCAATAGGGCGTGAGAAAATTTAAAGTATCGAAACATTTTCCATGTAAAGGATAGGTTAGGGTGGATGAATTTTCTTCAAAACCTTCATGTCAGATCCACTTAAGTACCAACTTTGGTTTTTAACCGGCTTTTCGTGTTTGAGTTGTGCTGTTCACAGAGATCTTTTTCTAAAACTGCTTTCTTTACTATGGAGCTTCAAAACAGAGGTTGCTTGTGTGCATGTGCCTTGTGAAGACGAAAAGTCAAATAATATAAACTTCGTATTTAAGCTCAACATTTTCCATGCTGATATTATTTGAAAATATAATGTGAAGGTATTGTTGTTTACTCTGCAGGAGGTCAAAGTACATTCCTGGGAACCATAAATTGCTTTGTTCACATGGTAATGTATGGGTATTACTTCGTCACGTCTGCCTGGCCGGAGTACAGGAAGAACATTTGGTGGAAAAAGTACATAACGCAGCTGCAGATGGTATGTAGGCAAACACGTGTTACTGTATTTATACTTCATATGTCCAATGCATATTCAGATGATAGACTTGCGATGTTAAGGGCTACCATTTAGTTTTAAGAGCTGAAGTTTCCCTCCACTATACAGAGTAGAAGGGAAGCCAATACATTTCTTCTAATATATGCTTCATAGAAGCATTACAAATAAAAAGTCAAATGGTATTTTGCAAATATATGTACATATGAACGGAAACCCAAGAATCATGATAATCGTACATCAAGTATATTTTAGGTTAGTTTACTTCTTAAAATAAATAAAGACCAGCATTAAAATGGAAAGACTACGATCATGTATCCATTATACCAGAGATTTAAATGTTACTGGGCTTTTAAAAACGAATAGTGGAAAATGTATGGTGAAATGACTCATAGCTGTCTGTAAAGGAAAAAATCAGATGTGTTGCACTCATATGAGTTTCTCTACTCTTCTTCTAACCGTTATTACCAACTCTAAATTCTCTATCTTCATGTTTGTTGAGATAAACATTTGTACAAATTATGTTATCACTTATTTCCTTGTAGGTGCAAGGGGAATATAATTTGAGCGATAGTCAAATCTTTTAAAGCTTTGAGAGCCCGTTCTCTTTGCACGATTAACATATAAAAAAATGATTAACGACGTTCTATTTCACGAAAGTTTTGTCTTTTGAAACGGTCACAAATAACAAGGAATACCTTCACTCTACAAAAAAATTTATTGAGGCATAAATTGTGTGTTTTAGCGAGACCTGCATTTTTTGTATAGTAAGCTTTTATCTATCTCTTAAGGTTTACGAGTTATTCAAAAGTCATCCAGAATAAACAGGACTGCATAGGCAATAGCCAGAAAATTCAAAATATACATTTAATTTGTCATGGAAATATCTTAAGCATATGGCATTTTAATCAAAATCGTTAGACCCATTTTCAAGAAAATCAAAATGTTTGAAAGATGTTCCATTTAAAGGGTAATTTGGGGTGGGCTATTTTCTTCAAAATCTCAAAATTTCTTCTAATTCTCAAACCAGTTCGTATTGCTCACGGTAAACGGAGAAATTTGGCATAAATAAATAATAATTACCTATACACTACTTACAAAAATAACTATTAACTTTACTGTATTTTTGTTTTTCAGGTACAATTCTCAGCCTTAGTGTTACAAAATGGTGCGTGTTGGCTGAAAACCGACTGCGAATATCCAAGAGGACTCTGTCTATTCATCTTCATTCAAAATCTTATTATGTTAGTTATGTTTTACGATTTCTACAGAAAAGCTTATAGGAAGAAGAAGACAGCGTAGTTAATTTGAAGGTTTTCGATTCATTGTTATTCTTTCAAAAAGAAGCAATGGCGGTAAGATTTGCGAGATATAAACTCTACAAACATCATTTTTATAAAATATGAAAACAAAAGTTACGCTTTAATCCATTAAAATGAAAGGAAGAGAAGTAGAAGTGAAGGATGAGTGTATATATTCGAAAAGGTCACGAAATCTAGATGAACATTCGTTTGTTCTCAGAACACGCACCGATGTTTTCAAACATGAGAGTGTTGAGAAAATTGTGAAGCATGGTTATTTTGTAGTGTAAGTCTGGAAAAGGGTTAAGCATACGTCATACCGAATTGTCTATAACATTAAAAAGGAAGCTTTTGGCTTTTGTATAAAAATCCTGAAGCGTTTGATTCATTTAATGTCCAGATACGGCGTTAAACTATTTGGCACAGTTGTTTGCACATAACATTGGATTTTATAACCTGATCTTTACTATAATTTTTAGGTCATATAAAAGATTTCTTATGGTGTAATGTTAGCTTGGTTTCTTTAAAGTGTCGGTTATGTTCTTTGGAGGTGGATGGAGTGATTTGAAAATCTCCTTTTGATATCAAGGACAGCTTCAGGTATAGGCTTTATTAATTGAATATCTGGTTAAGTTTTACAAAACTTATTCTTTTTCTACAGGAAAAAGCTTTAATGGTGCACAAAATTTAACCTTTCATTGAGAACAACCATGTTGATAAATAAGGTTACAAAATCCACTTATAATTGTATTAAAAAAACTATGACAGCAATTTCAATTAAATTGGTTGACATCTGTTGAGATTAGCAACTTCAGTACTGAATACCTTTAACACATATAACATTTCTCTATAATTTCTATTTGTATCATCACATTGTATATTCATTCCTTAGTATTGTATAATAAACTATATTTGCATTAGATATTTACAATGCTATGTGATACATTCTTTTGTTTTTGTTCGTCTTCTTGATATCAATTTATATAAATATTCCATTTTCTTGCTATTGTCTTTAAATAAAATTTCTTAATACATTGTTGTTATTTTTGGTAGTTTTAAATTAAATTATCGCATATTCCTGAGATATCACCCTTATCGATTCCCGTGTCTTATACAGGATGGAAGGAACTGCTTTGGATGTTTGATTTAATGTTTAAGTGTCATGCAAAGTTTAATTTCACCTTCCACCCGGTATAACTGACTGTCCAGAAGTTGTGTTCTTGTTTTCATATCCACTGCAGGAAACATCTAGTACACTAAGTTGTACATAGAAAAGAATGCTCAGGCCTTTTCTGTAACGTCTTAGTTAAGGGTTAATAATTTATTAAAGTCGCTAACCAATTGCTATGCGCTATTCGCCGATCTGCAGCTAAGCATGCAGATTTGGTTGTTGAATATGGTAAACCCGAGATGATCTTGTATTCCTTACAACAGATCCGTATAAACGTTGTTTTGATGCTCCTGTTAGAAGAAAAGTATGATAGGTTATCATTTTAATTATCAGATATGTATTTTTTCGTTAGGTAATGTAAAATACAAATGTTACGGATTACGCCTTAGTACGCAATGTTCTGATTGATAGCATTGGTAAACGATGCTCCCAGAATTCACGTTTAAGAGAGCGACGAAGCGATCCTTGCGGCCTTGGCAGCAACCTACAGGTAGGTCTAGGGAAGAGGTTCCAGACTGCAAGCAACCATGCCATCTGTCCGCATTCGCCGGAACGTCCCGCGCTACCAACCAAACCTGAAAGACGACAAGGGGGGTGAGAAATAAAGGGAAAGTAATCCGTGAAGAGAATAATGCACCCCAGCATTCGCATGATTGACATGGACAAACCACGATAACACCCATGTACCAGTAAGGTCGGCCACGGGAATCGAACCCTCAACTTCCCGACCATAGACGTTACCGCCTGAGCATCCCGCTCGATATTAATGTTATGTAATTTCGTATCGTAATAAAGGTAACAGTTATTTTGAGAATTTTCGGCTCCAACAGTGATTAATTTTACGTTGTTTTGCATGGTTCATGAAAACAGTTCCCTGATTTTTAGGTTATTATTATTATAAACTGAGCGCTTTTGTGGCTGTATTGTATTATAGCGACACGTCTTTGTTCTCAGAATCACGTTAAGAAAATTTTCACTCTACCAAAAAGTGGCTAGCAAAAAGTTATTACCAACTTCACATAAGTATAGCAAGCGGAATTTGTACTGATGCTGCTGGAAGAAGAAGCATATAACATAATGTAGCGACAAAGGCAAGATCCACAAAAACGAGACCACCAGGTAATGTTTACAGGAACTCAAATTGAGGTAACACATACACTTCTTACTTTCTCTACCACGTATAGCAAGTAGGGGAAGTATTGTATTCCATCCAAAAATTCGATGTCGAGATTTCACCGGAAATATGTGTTTTGAGACCCCCTGAATCCAAACGAGCAGTTTTAAAAAGTTCAGTGTGTCTGTCAGTCTGTGAACTCAAAAACGAAAATTCGCTTAAAGACCAAAGGTGGTATTTAAGTTTAATAGCTTTCAAGGATGCCACACGAAGATTTTGAAGAAAACTCCCCCACCCTAAATACTCTTTACATTGAACAAATAGCTCTAACAATTTTCAGTAACGTGCCATTATGTTTAAAATATTTTTATGGCATACGAAATGCATATTTTGAACTTTCTCGCTATAGCCTGTGTAGCCCTGTTTACTCCTGATGACTTTTGTATAACTGGTATACCGTAAGAGATACACCAAATCTTACTACAAAAACTGTAGATATCGTTAAAACACAATTTATCTTCAAATAAATTGTATTTATTCGTTATTCATTTTTTATATCTTGGCCGTGCAAAGAGAACGGAATTGCACAGTCTGCATATAGCGACCAGTTTTAAAAGATTGGACTATCGTTCAAAATCTACTGTATCCCCATATTTCCCTTGTACCTTCAAGGAAATAAACAATAAGGTAATTCCTGCAAATGTTTATCTCAACTAACATGAAGGTAGAGAAATGAGTTTGTAAGAATGGTTAGTACAAGAGTAGAGAAAGTTATGTGAGTGCAACACATGAAATTTTTATTGTAAGAATAAAGCTATATAATGAATACTGTATACCCATTTGGCTTGATGACCTATCAGGTATAGGTCTGGCTTCAGGTTATCTACACTCAAACAATATGTAAATACAAAGAATATAAATAACAGTAGTCCAAGGCAGATACATATGTTGTGTTTGAAAAATGCACGAATGCATGCTATGTTAAAATACATAGCCACTGAAAACTAAAATTGTCTTCATGCCTGTATCTTCAAGGCTTTTGAAGTGAAGACCACTTGGCTCCAATAGGCAGATAGATATTCTTCAAGAGGTAATTTGTTCCACCCCTGCTACCTACGGTCGACAGGTTTGTGAACTATATTAACTATCCTAGCATTGACTGAGCGATGTGGCCGGACACAAACGCTCGACACTCGCTGACCTCCCCGATAGATGTCAGCACCAGTAAAGATGTCTCTCAAAACTGGTTTGGAGGACTAAATCGTTCGCTAAAAATACATTTATAGTGTGTGTAAAATAATATAACATTTGATAACCGAAACGACGGTCTATTATGAGAGATTTGTAATAACAAAGGAAATATTAAAACTGTTCCTGAAAACTCTCGACTGGGTGTGCAAAAGCGGTTAAGTCAAAAAATATTGAAAATGAGTTCTCCAGAGCATGAAATTATTTACCATCTCGTGTCACTTTAACTACTTAGACGAAGAATATTTAAATGCTTTTCCTGGACATGTTGGTAGGAGGATATACGAAACTATTTTTGATGCTCTTAAACTACAGAAACCAAAAGTGGACGCAAACCAGATATGTAATAGACTTAAGCTGAAGATAGAGATCTCTGAAGGTGACAAATACTAATTTGAGAGAAAAGGTTGACTTGGAAAGTCACTCTCAAGAAATTATCTTACAAGGAAAGCCCTATCACTTGACTTAGAACAATGCTTGCCAACTCCAACAGTCAGTAACTGCATTGCTTTCTACAAAAGACAGTTATCGTCCACTGCTGTGACGTCAGGCAAGCATACTGTTTCACGTAGCACAAAAGACAAGTCTTAAGAGCGACTAATGAATAGATCTTACCTTTACAATACATTTAAACAACTTCTTCCAGATGTAAAAATAGCTTATGTATTCCTGCCAAGGACAAAACAAAAACAGCGGCTAGGCGGTAGTGTTTTGTTTCATTATCGTTTTAATATTTTTATGTAGTCAGTTTCTCAAGTTTTGCTAAATGTGAATTGTATATAAATATGATGGTATTTTATCCCCATGAGAACTACAAGAATTGATTACATATTTAAAAATACAATTTCATTGTTTATTCTAGGGGCAAACAATAAATCTTCCTCTGACACCATTATTATAACATTTGTGTGGAAGTGGATATGTCAAAATGTACTGTGAAAAGTCATGTAAGCCACGCATCTACTCTCCAACCCTTCAGATAATACTTAATATAAGGGATGAAGATTTACAGGAATTAAAGAAACCTGATTTTTATATATATTTTTATATTTACTAACGAATATTTTTTTTTAATTCAAAATGTGTAGACTTTTGGTACATACGGGATTTGGGAAATTGATTTTAATCTTAAATTTAGTTTTTCTCATTATGAGGTTTTTTGACTTAACCGTCTTTGCACACCCAGTCGAGAACTTTTGAAAACACTATAGCAAATAAAGATGAACAGAAATTTCTGTTTACATTTTGGTACATTTCCCTTGTGACAAGAATGATTATATACATAACGTTTAAAAATGCATTATTTTGGAGAATCGGAACAAAACACAGGGAATATAATATAAACTATTATTAAGTGAAGCAGGTATATCTCGGAAATATTAAATGTTCAAACTTCAAGTACCCCATCTCTAAATATTCGGCACATTGCAATTAGGGTTTAACTTATGTTTCACTCTATCTTTCGGATGAAACTATTTCATTATGATATTGTTATTCTTTTTCTCTTCTTAATCTGATTACGCTCCCTTTATGTAGGACTTGCAAGCCAGTGTCTAGGGTCAGACGCCTGTTGGGGAGCACAGGAAACTATGGACTGGACAGGGTGAAGACCTGGAAGCAGGTGGTCAGCCCAGCACCAGGTATGAGCGTGAGGAACAGGATGATATGAAATGTAGGTGAAATGGATGAAAGGAAACGTGATGGCGCAGTAGTTGGTGGTATGAGTAGCGGGAGAAACCGGAGAGCCCAGAGAAATCCGCCCAGAGGCCACTTTGCCTACCACGGATACAACTTTCGGGTCCTTAGGACTGAACCCGGCTTGGCCACGGCGCCGCCTAGTGTATGTATTGTTATTCACGACAGTAAAAAAGAATTGAGTAGTATTGCATTCCACCTAAAAATTTGATATCGAGATCTCACTGGAAATTTATGTTTTGGGCATTTTTAGAAAAAGTTCCATGAGAGAGTGGCAACATAACTCAAAAACGAAAAGTTGAAAAAAAAACATCGCTTCGTATTTAAGTTCAGTATATTTCAGAGTTTGACATGAACATTTCAATAAGATCCCTCCACGCAAACTAACCAATTCCTTATTTTGTGCATACATCTAAGATACTCACAGGAATAAATAAATCATACATGATTGCTGCAACAAGATAAAGTCTCGCCGCAGGAATGAATCTCAGTTGAACATTGCGGTTGCTTGAGAAATGAGCAGGAGGAGAGCATAAATTTACCAGCGATGTCTAAAATAGCTTGATGTACCCATGAAATAACATAACATCTGTATTCAAATATTAAAAGATTCTGTAACAATATTAAATAATCATTTATACTCGAAAGTTTAAATGTTAAACATAAGAGTTGTGTTTGAGGAACAGTAATGAACTACTCCATATTCAGGTATATGGATTTCTGTAGAAAGGGACTGAAAGATCTTCTGAGTCAATTCCTTTTAAAGTTTCCTCTTGTGCCAAAATCCTACATGATATATGGAATGTTGTGTTGTGTAAAGAATAAAGGCATTTAGAGAACACGAGAGCAAATGTTTATCTCGACTTAGAGGAATAAGAGTTTGTAAGTGATTAATACAAGAGTAGAGAAAGTCATGTGAGTGCAACCATCAAATTTTTTATAAGTTTTAGTACCTACTGTATTCAGAGAATATGCTAAAAATATTCCCTTCCACATATATTTCCCACCTTCATATCAGATTGCATACATTCTTCGTCACTAATGGACGCAATTTTAATTCTTTTGCTGTATTTTAGTTTATTTTCTAACATCCAATTTTCTAGTGTAGGTACTCCACAAATAAAAATCGTACACGCCAGAGTAAGGCAGGCCAAAAGAGTTTACATTTGATTCGTCTGTCAAATATTAAAGACAGTTCCACTCTTACACACAATTCTGCAATATTTTGAGACCCCCTGAATACAACAAAAAGCATTTTTAGAAAAAGGTCCGCGCGCGTGCGTGTGTGTGTCAGTCTGTGGACAGCATAACTCAAAAACGAAAAGTAGATTAAAAACCAAGGTTGCTATTTAACTTTAATGTCTTTGAAGGATGCGACACGAAGATTTTAAAGAAAATAGCGCCATCCTAAACTACCCTTTACATGGAAAATGTTTCGAAATTTTTTATTTTTTTGAAAATGCTCCAATGATTTTGATTAAAATATCATATGTTTGAGATATTTTTATGACAAATGAAATGTATGTCTTGAATTTTCTGTGTATAGCCCCTGTAGTCGCATTTACTGTGGACGACTTTTGCATAACTCGTAAACCGTTAGAGATAGAGAAAATCATACTGTACAAAAAATATAGATCTTGCTAAAATACACAATTTATGTCTCAATAAAGTTTTTTGTAGAGTGAACCATTTCGGAAATATTCCTTGTTATGTGTGTGAGTTTCGGAAAACTTGAAAACTTTCGTGAAATGGAACATTTTTGTTCATTTTTTATATGTTAAATGTGCAAAGAGAACAGAATCTCAAAGCTTTAAAAGATTTGTCTCTCGCTCAAAGCCTACTGTATTGTAATATTCCCCTTGTACCTACAAGGAAATAAGCAATAAGATAATTTCTGCAAATGTTTATCTGAACTAACACGAAGATATAAGAATACGAGTTCGTAAGAATGGTTAGTAAAAGAGTAGAGAAAGTCATGTGAGTGCAACACATCAGATTTTTCTTTCGCTTCTTCTTCTATTTCTGTATTACATATTATAACTCCTTTTTTTCCCCTTATTTTTCTTTTCTTTCCTATCACTTCATAAGCTGCTTACTGCATATTTTTCTTGATATTTTGCCATTCTTCTTCTATATTCTTATTCGTAGTTGTTTTTGCTGGAAGTGCTAACCTTTTTTCATAGAGAATAAACTTATGGATGAATAACAACCTGGGAAGGCCAGATCCTTGCGGGGTTTCGCAATATACAGCACTTTTTCCTCTTTCTAATATGCTGGGAGGTAATGAAGATGTAGGCACGTATTGAAAATCCGCGTCAAGTGGATGACGCTCATTTGGGGAGGGGATTTGTTTGGATTCAGGCGTTGGATTTCGGAAGCCAGCGCTTTCAGGATGCCTAAGGAAGGCACAGTTGTCGTTCCTAATAGATGCAGCCCACGACCACCTCCACGAAGTCTTTCTCCTGTGGCCCTTCCGAGGTTAGAATTGGAGTTATAGATACTTAGCAAACATGAAGAACTGGTGGGGCTCAAACGCAGATCTTCCACGAATGCCATGTCGGGGTGCTGATATTGGTTTTGTCCCTTCTCAAGGCTTTAATTACCCACCAGGGTTTCTTTCCCTGCCTAGTGTTCTCTCAGGCTGTCTTTCTTTGCGTGCGGAGATTAAACGGCTTGCCAGAGATTAAACCGCTGGTTTACTGCCGCTATCTTGAGATGGCGGGACCACTTTTACAGCTTCCGAAGAGATGCCTTGACTTTCAGCAATTCTGGAGTTTGTCAGGAATGGTTCCGGGTTCGAGATGTGACTGAGACGCGGTAGGTGCTTTAGGACCGTCGAGAGAAGCCCGCCGCTACATCTTCCAGCGCTTCAATGTCATTGATGCAGGGTAACGCATCAACGGGCGGTTCAGTTCTTTGACGACTGCATCCCAGTCAACCTCCTTTACCCAGTCTGCGGTTACCAGAGCTGCAATACGACAATGAAATCATCAGCAATGGGCAATGGTGGGAAGCTAACTCTTTGACCGCCGAGGAATCGAAATAAAGTGGCGTGTTTTTTGTGACTATGATGTCCAGGACCTACGTCGCCTGGATTGAGTGTACGCATTTCTAATTTTCATTATATGGATTATATTTCACAGTAAAAGTTATATACACATATATGCCACATGCTTGGCTTAAGTTGGGCATCCGCAGATAACCTGGATGAATATATTTACTACTGCTACTACTACTACTACTCTACTACTGCTTCTTAGCATTCGAATAGTTGGAAAAACTTGTTCATGAGGGCGGCATAAAACACAGAATTCAAAGGTTTGCAGAATAAATGAAACATGTCCTCAGTTAGATACTAATTGTATAGCAGAGGTCCAAAGACATTGTACATTCTTGTGAATGAGGAAGGAAGGGAAGAGAAAACAAAGAAACACATCTAGGTGGTCTCTCACGTATAGGCATTCCGGAAGACGTGCTTCATGCAGTCCAACGTTAAAGGAGTAGTAACATCGTACGTGAGTGCTGCCACAACAGGAATATACCAGCATATGAAATAATTGTCTTCGGCCTTTAAACGTTTACACCCAAAAAGTTTACATCGATATTTCAACGGAAATACATATTTCTAGCCGTGAATAAAGAAAGCCAGTTTTCACTTTCTCTACTTTCTTCTTTCGATGTCGAGATTTCACCAGACATGTATGCTTTGAGGCCCCCTGGATCCAAAAAAGAAGTTTTAGACTTTAGAGGTTAATTTCTTGTAGGTGCAAGCGTAATATGGGAATGCAATAGGTTTTGAGCGATAGTCAATTCTTTTAAAGCTGGCCGCAAGTCAGGCTGATCTAATATGGATGAGTTTTGCAGCACTAAGAGATGAGACAGAATGTTAATTGTAGGAGCAATAAGTGACCTACTAAAGAGAAAGATGCCGACTCAGCAGCAAGAAGCCTCTTCCTGTAAACCTCAGGTGGTGTATAGTAACTTGGGCAAGACCATGGTACAGAACTGCTGTTTCATGCACATTCAGTTAATCTGCTTGGGCTTGGCAACTGCAGAATCATCCATCACTTTGTATCTCTTCCTGTCTACGCGAGAAGCATCTCTGCCTACTACCTAACTCTTAAACACAAAACCAAGTAAACAAATTAGACTCTACATTCACTCCACTTTCTCTATAAACTATTTTTAAAACTGTTTATTTTTCTATGTATGTTGTTAATCCAGATGAACATTGCATCCCATTGGTGACGTCAGGTTACATCTACAAAGCTGGGCATGATTCTAGAAGTTCATGATTTCTTCTCTGATCCAGTAGACAGTTTGATAAGGTTGAAAGACCAATGACAGTTATTCACACAATCATGTCCAGTTATGAGATGAAAGGTGGCAACAGCTGATTTTCTGATAATTTTGCAGTTATTTTAGCATTTTGTGCAATTTATAGCCACTTGAAATTTTTATTTTCTTGTATTATTCTATTTATATAGTTCTTATCTAGTTTTAGTTTTACAATATGTTAGATTAATCCATAATAAAATTCTTCTTTTTTTAAAATTTGGGTTCCTTTCTTTGCCAAAAAGAAAATCTGCTTTTCCATTACCATTCACTCCACAGTGAGATGGAACCCATTGCAACACAACTTTTTCTTCCAGTTTACCAATTTGTTGAACTATCTTTTGGATTTCTGTAATTGTTTATATTTTAGGAGCATTATTATTAGTTGTATAGCAGTCTGTGGGTCTCAAAGAATAACTATATTTTTGCATTGATGCAGCCAGGGAAATATATTTTGCAGTGTTATACAAACAACTTCTATTTCTCCATCAAAATTTGTGGTATTTCTTCCAACATTTGTATAAAAGGAAAATAACTGGCATATTCCACCTGATCCAGCACCATCATAGGTATCAGAGAGGGAACCATCTGTGTGACATTTTCTCTTTGCGTTCTATTTTTTAATAATTCACTTCCTTTTTCTACGAATATGGATTGCGTTTTTAAATTATTTGCAACATCTGAATTATTATTCCATTTATTGAAATTTGGACATCGTATTATTCTTTCATGCTGTAAAATAACTGGAGTTTCAAGTTATAAATTGAGGTAGCAGTCCGCAGTGTTTATATCGCGGTTGTTTCAAATGCCTCGTTTATTAATCTAAGAGCTTGACTTTGTCTGCATTATAGTTTTCCTTTATTAGATGATGTTATTAGTACTTTTTCACAATATTTTACTGCCGGGTTGATGTAAGAATTGTAAGTTAAAGTTCTGCATGCTTTGTGTGTGTGTGTGTGTGTGTGTGTGTGTGTGTGTGTGTGTGTGTGTGTGTGTGTGTGTGTGTGTGTGTGTGTTTGGGGATGATCGTGGGCAACTTGCAAGGACATAAATCTTGCAAACAATTTGTGATATTAAATTCAAAGTTAGTTTTTTTCCACCTTGTATTAAGGGATACTTGAGTAAATTTGATCGAAATTACTATCGGCGTGGATTTCTATTAAATACTCTACTCTACACTAAATTATCCCTCATTTTTTTGGAAATCCTTTAATACTTCATGAAATAAAGCGAGGTGAAATTTGAAAGCTTTAACATAATCTTACTAATTTCTTAAAGTATTCATATTTTCTGTACGTTGCAGTCATTAGCGCAGAAGAATGTCTTTTGAACAAACGTCCTGGTGTTGAAGCACGTGTAAATACAAAATCACGTACTTAAGTGCAGGCAGCGTAATGTCAAAACATGGAAGTGTGGTAGGGGACAGTCAGTTTCTGCAAAGCGAGCAAAGTGGACGGTGTCCAGTACGGTGAGTACAAACTGCCAACTGTCGGTACATCAATATTTCCTAGTATTGTAATAATAACCGCAATAAGGCCCACTGCTTCTTGAAGAAAATTATCATACGAGATATCGTCTTAAATATTAAAAAAAAATCTGTTATGTTGCACAAACTCGTGGAAATTGTTCTTAACTACTTAATGTTGAGACAAACCATATTGTAGCTGTAGGGGGAATATGGGAATGCAGTTGGTTTAAAGTGATAAGTCAAATAGTTTAAGAGTTGGTTGCTACGTGATGCCTTTGAAATTCCATTCCCTTTGCGTGACCAAGAGATTAAAAAAGGGGACAAAAATAAGAAACGACTAAGGCATAGCTGTTTGACAAAAGTACAAATATAACAAGGAATATATCAGAAATGGTTCACTCCACAAAGGAAAGAAAAGAAAAAAAAAAAAAAAAAAAGAAAGACACATTTCCATGATTCAACAAATACTGCATTTTTTTGCATAATAAGATTTTGTCTGTTCCTTGCTGTTTACAGTTATGCAAACGCCGTAAAGAATGAAAAAGACATTCACAGAAAATCAAGAAAATGAAGACATCGTAATCATATGCTATCAGTCAGTTGTTTTTGAGAAATTTCCTGTAATTTCTGTGTGCAAAAGTAGGTGCTTTTTAACTGCAGTCTAGTCTTTCACGCACAATGGGTTTCAGTGTCCCATTCTGGGTATATTGTGTTTCAAAGACCGCTTAATTTTGCTTAGACACCTCTTTATCAGGCTTGAGGTCCTCTTAAGGTTAATCTACGACGAGGGACCAACTACTTTACTTCCCTTCCTGCTAATGATTTATACACCGGAACAGATACATCGCTCTCTGCCGGGTTTGAACCCGCGACCTGGAGAATAGGAGGCTAGCGTGTTACTGCCACATTACGGAGGACGACAAATTATTCTGGGTGGTTCAGTTCGTTAGGCGCTGGTCTGGCCTCCAGAACCAAACAAAATCCGACCCAGGTCAACGTTTTCAACATGTCAGTAGATTTATTGGCATGTAAACCAACCCCTGCGGGACGAAACTCCGGTATACCAGCGGTGCTAATGTGTTCCTAGTATTGACAGCTCTTTGGTAAACAAAATATTTTAAGTATGCACTAAGAAACATTGAAACATAAGCTGCAGTTTTTCAAAATGAAAGCATCGATGTTCGAAGCTACACTAAAATATGAACCTTACTCGTTCTTATGAAAGTAACAGTCTCCTTGCAGCTAGCTTCCTGCTTGGAACTTGCGAAATAACAGCAACACAGTCATCATCTTGAACTAAATCGCAGTGAGCAACACAGCGTTTACATTTGTATACTAATATTATAAAGACAGCACACAAACGCATGTTTGTGAATGTGTGGTTATGTTTATGTGTTGTGGGAGGGGAAATAATCTCATAAACTATTCAAATAATTAGGCTAATTCTTTCATCATTGGCGGATAAAGGAAACAAAAATTCGTGGAACTTCAATCCATAAATTACTAAACACCAAAAATGATTTACAAAGCATTCTTTTGGAATGACATGGAATAAACAATAGAACGTGAGTGAAAAGACAAAAGCTACTTACATTTTATTCCAAGCAATATACTTATGTAGATGGTCATGATGTAATACTTAAGCAAAAAGAAGACAGTTTAACAGTCTGATGTGTTACACTCACATGACCTTCTTCAACAAACTATTCTTACAAAAGCTGTTATCCTCACGTCACTTAGGATGAACATTTGTAGAAATAGTTTTATTGCATCTTTCCTTGAGTTACAATGGGCTTCAGCATAGTCAAATCTTAAGTGCCGGTGTATAGGTCATAGTTTTGAAATTCCTTTCGCTCTCTTTGCATGATGCGGGGAAAAAATAAAGCAAATAACGTTTCATTTTAAAAAAGTATAAGTATTGAGAAATTCAAACTGCAAATAGGTACTCGAAAAAAATTTTTTGACAAATTTTACGCCATATCGAGGTTTAAATTTTGATGGAGTGAGATTTTTAGTTTCTCTACTACGTAAAGTAGAGGAAGTATTGTATTCCACCCAAACATTTGATGTTGAGATATCACCGGAAATATATGTTTTGAGGCCCCCTGAACCCCCCCCCCCCAAAAAAAAAAGGATTTTTGGAAAAAGTCCGTGTGTGTATATGTGTCTGTGAGTCTGTGGACAGCATAACTCAAAAACGAAAAGTCGGTTAAAAACCAAAGCTGGTATTTAAGTTTAATGTCTTTCAAGGATGTGACACGAAGATTTTGAAGAAAATTGCTTCACCCTAAACTACCCTTTACATGGAGAATTTATCGAAAATTTTGATTTTCTTGAAAATGGCTCTAACAAGTTTGATTAAAATGCGACATGTTTAAAATATTTGTATGACAAACGAAATATATGTTTTGAATGTTCTGGCTATAGCCTATGTAGTCCTGTTTATTCTGGATGACTTTTGACGCTGCTTTGTCCATCACATGTGGGTCCCTGGGATCGAACCCAGGCCGCCTAGGTGGCAGGCGGACGCTCTAACCGATCGGCCATGGCGAAGGGGACACTTAGGGGACTCGGACGGAAATTTGAGTGTTCTATACTTTTATGGGTATGACATCTATACTTTGCACACTTGAGGGTATTTATGTCGTGAACTATCACACAGTCCAGCTCAGATTCATAGCTTAACCATTTCTTTCCGTGAATTTGGTTGTTTCTGAGCCCTTTTTTGGCCCATATTTTGGTCAAATACTGCCGACAGTTTAAGCAGAAAAGAAGCTTTAAATGTAGCAACACATGGTATTTAAAGCCTGCGCCGGACCTTTAAGAATGACAGAATCTAAAAGAAATATCATTTCCTACCAATGACTGAAGGTTTCGGAAACATTTATGTGTATAAATTTAAATATCGTCAGTCACTTTGTTAATTTTTCGATCACTTTTCAGTCCCGTGATCCATTAGTTCTAGATGTTCTCGGATTCTGCTCATAATGAAGAATTTCTCTGGTTCTTAAGGTTTTCTTGATAAATGTTTTGTAAAACCTTGCTCTTTAAATTTGTTCACTATGTACTGAACGGAAGAGTGCAATATATTAACTGTTTCTCCTGTTTTTGTGAGTGAAAAGCCTTTAAGTGCCAGATTTATGATTACTTGCTTAAGTTTAAGAACTTTTTCCTTACCTATTTTTATACTGACAATATAATTATACTGAATATATATATATATATATATATATATATAGGTACACAACTGCGACCACAGAGTGGTAGCGACTCTTAAAACACGTGCTTCTTGAAGCTGTTTACGACGCAGTGGGCATTCTTAACTGCTGTATGAATAGGAAAATTATACGAAAGTTGAGGCTATTTTTTAATATTTGTTATTTCATACAGTAGCATAGGTTTTGAAATATACGCACGGAGCAGAGAAAGTTTATCAGAAACCACCTATGTGAAGAGATGGTTAAGCACTTTGCTTACGTAAGCTGAAAAAGGTCGTAAGTTATTTCCAGGAAAACTGAACTTCCCTACACACCGTGTTTCCAGTGAGTGTATGTGTGCGTGACTTCTGAAATTTTTCCATGTCCCCAAATATAGACGCATTAGCGTCAGTATTTATTAGAGGACGCAGGCAGTTTACAATATAACGATTTTAACTGGAAGCAAGACATGTGGTATTGCCCTCTTACGCTATCAGTGACCTTGCTCGAACTGGTTTCCATCCTCTACAGGAGAATCACCAGCTGGTTCCTGTGGACTACATTGCCTGTAACATTCCGGAGTCTCGTTATCAACCTTTACAATATAGTTTCTTAAACATTCCAGTTGCACTCACATGACTTTCTCTACTCTTGTACTAACCATTCTTACAAACTCTTATTCCTATATCTTCTTCGTGTTAGTTGAGATAAACATTTCTACAAATTATGTTATTGCTTATTTCCTTGTAGGTGTCAGGGGAATATTAGAATACAGTAGGCTTTGTGCGACCATAAAATCTCTTAAATTTAAAGCTTTGAGATTCTGTTCTCTTTGCACGCTTAACACATAACAAAATTAACGATGTTCCATTTCACGAAAGTTTTAAGTTTTCCCAAACTCACACACATAACAAGGAATATCTCCGAAATGCTTCACCCTACAAGAAAATTTATTTAGACCTAAATGGTGTATTTTAGCAAGATCTAAATTTTTTGTATAGTATAATTTGGTCTATCTCTAACGGTTTACCAGTTATGCAAAGGTCATCCAGAGTAAATACGACTACAGAAAATTCAAAATATACATTTCATTTGCCAGAAAAATATCTCAAACATATGACATTTTAATCAAAATCTTTAGAGCCATTTTCAAGAAAATAAAATTTTTTGAAAAATTTTCCATGTAAAGGATAGTTTTGGGTGGGGCTATTTTCTTCAAAATCTTCGTGTCTCATCCTTGAAAGACATTAAACTTAAATACCAAGTTTGGTTTTTAACCGACTTTTCGTTTTTGAGTTATGCTGTCCACAGTCTGACAGACACTCAAGACACACAGACTGACACACACAGGGACCTTTTTCTGAAAAAATGTTGTTCTTTTTTGTATTCAGGGGGTCTCAAAACATATTTCTGGTGAAATCTCGACATTGAATTTTTGGGTAGAATACAATACTTCCTTCTACTTGCCAGTAGAGAAAGTAAAAAGCCATTTAGTTATTGAGTCTCAATGATATTGTATATCAATTTTTATCCAAACGTTTTCTGTTGTTATTTCATTAAACTTTTCAAAGTCAATTATCACATAACAGAATTTCGAAACCTTAAAATTGGGAGTAAAGCAAAATATGTTGTGTTGACACATTTACAAACTGAACTTCCAGTCAGAGACCAATACCTGGCGTTTTCATTAATTCTGTCCTCATAATGTGAGCTAAAATCAGCTCTTTAAGAAACAAAACGCCGTATTAGATATAACTAATATGAATAGTAATAATATTTATTGCTTTACGTTTCAGTTAGCATCATTAGATGGCAGCGATTATCAAAGCAGCAATCAGGGCGGTCAGATGGTTCGACGAGTATGGAGGTAAGTTTAACTACCTAATTCATGTTTATGTAGACATATTTGCCTTGTTTTACCATTACCTTCCATTTTCCTCTATAAGTGTTAACATATATTAAACATCTGCTTAGCAACCATATTACTTTACATGTATGTTCTCTGATACATTATAAATTTACATTTAGCAAATTTAATACTTATTTTTACGTATTTTAATGCTACATTTGCCTAAAACGTTCTATGTAACACGTAATTTTTTCATTCTGACACTCGTAACGTTTGCTTTTGTTCATTCGCTAAACATACTCGTGTCACAATCAGACTGTACACTAGTTACATAAATAATATTGTAGAAAATGTTCAACAAAAATTCCCTCACCACAAGCTACATTTCAGATGGACGGATTTTCGTTTAGTTTCATTTTCTAAAGTGGCTCTTCAATTAAAATACCACATGTTTTCTGAAAAAAAGGTAAATATTTTGTTTGCTAATGACGTCTATTGCTAGGATCGTCTCAGCGGAGATGATGTGCCGGAATTTTGTACTGCAGAAGTTCTTTTACATTAATCATTAACTTTATTGTGCGTTTTTATTTTCAGACCCAAGAGTGGAGAAGTTCTTTTTAATGGGCTCGCCATGGCCTGTGATTGGCATCGTGGGGTTTTACTTGTATTTCGTCAACAACCTCGGACCTCAGCTGATGAGGGACAGAAAACCATTTAAACTGGACCGTATTTTGATGGCATACAATGTTGTTCAGATACTCTTGTGCTTGTATCTAACAGAGAGAGTGAGTATACATTTGGAATATTGCATGCAAGGTAAACTATCGTACACACACTCTCATTTTTATTTTCTCCACTACTTACAGTTAGTAAAGGAAGTATATATTCCAATTAAAGCTCGATATCTAGATACTACCAGAAATATAAGTTTTGAGATATCCTAACCAGGGCTGATGAACTTTACTCAGCAGGTGTGAAGACATTCCCCTACATCTCCTCCTTTTAAGACCACGAAAGTGGAAAAGCGGGGAATACAAAGCGAAAATCGGTTCTAGCTACACGAGGGGTGGGAGGGGCGACTCCTCCTTTCACACCTGCTGAATAAGTTGGTCAGCGTTGTCCTAAACAAAACAAAATAATAAAATAAAAATGAATTTAAAAATCTAGAAATAGGTTCACGTACGCGTTCCAGGCCATCTGGAATTTAGTTCATTATTATAAATATCATAGCTTTGGTGTTAAATATTCTACTTTTCACAGTTACATGGTTTAGAATTTTCTGTTGTTTCATTCACTTCCTCATATTGCGCTTATATGTCTCTTTGTGAACAACATAACTCAAAAACCAAAAGTTTGTTAAATACTTACTAAAGATACATAGCTCTTCTGGCACTCACAATTACTCGCAAAGCAGCGAACGTTGACGTTTCCAAGCGTCTGTATCAAGATGGAGAGAAGATTATTATTATTATAAACACCACTAAGATACATTGCACAAGTTGTAGAAATTGCCTACATTAATACAAACCGTCCACTTTCCCATATAACAGGGAAGCAACTCCAGAACTGGTGTAATGTATAGGTTAAAAAGGACCACACTCCTTTATCACATTCACATCTGTAGTTGCACGTAGTTTGATAAACGAACAAATTTCTCTAGTTATCTTGCAAATGTAACAAGGAACAATTCTCTTAAAACTCCGTCTACTGTTTGTTGAAACGTCACACCATGACCATCTATGTACATATATTCCTTGTAATAAAATGTAACTAGCGTTTGTTTATACGCTATGCGGAGTTGGCAACTATTTATATTCTGTGGAGAAACAACTATTGTTCTATTCCATGGCAATCTTAACTTAAAGTCAAGGCCTTTTTCGTAAGCACGTTATTTTATAATTCCAGTGTGCTCGTATTCAAGTACAAAGGGTTTGTAAATGCTGTGTAATATTTTAATCGTTTATGAAACAAAATTAGAAGTTACTTATAGCCCTATGTCCGTCAGAACAAACGAAAAAATTATCAAAATCAGTTGAGTGATTTTGAGGTTACTTTACATACACAAGCAATCTATTCAATTGCCCTGAATAAAAAGAAAATAGTTACTTTCATTTGGGTCCCTTCACACTGCGGCATTAAGGGCAATGAAGAAGCGGACAAAGCTGCTAAAGAAGCAAGTCGGCTAACAGACACACATGAACTGCACATAATACCTTACCATGATATTACAAAATACTTCTCCAGACTAATCAAAACAAAATGGAAACAGATCTGGAATCAATCGCCTCCAGAAAAGCTGCACATGGTAAGGAAAGGAGGGTAATTCTTCCTCTGTCTACTCTCTTAGCAGGAAAGAGCAGGCGATTATCTCATTGGTCATACAAGGTTAACCCACTCATACCTCCTCAGCAAAGGCCAGCCACCACAATGTGAAGTCTGCAACAAAATAGTCGCGATATGACCTAGTTGTTAAAGAGAGTAAATAAACTAAAAAAAGTGTCTCTTCTTATAAGCATATACATTGTTCAAATTAATCCAGTTAATTTAAAGTTATTTATTTAAATGACAAAAGTTGTCTAACAAGTTGCATAGCATTTTGTACACTATTACTTAGATCTAGGAATACCTGGAGCATATGAGAATTAAACACATTTCATGTTACTAAATATTTACTGACTTTCTATACTCACTCTTCTGTAAATAAACATCTGAAGAAATGGTTTCATTACACATTCCATGGGACACAGGAGGTTGAAAAGGGAGTGGAATCTTTTAAAAGTATGCTGCCTTTGTAATTAACTTCACTCCTTGCATGACCAGCAGAAAGAAATGAATAACGCATTAGCAGTTTAGAGAAGTATAAGCTATTTGGAAATTGAAGCAATAAGACGGAATATCTTGGAATAGCTTAATAAAACAATGATGAGCTAAATTGTGTGATTTGACCTCGTATAAATTTTTTGAACTGTAAGGTTTTCCTTATCAATTATACAGAGGTATGCAAAATTCATTGGAAATGAAGAGGTGCAAAAATATACATTTTGCCACAAAAGTGTCTTAAACATACGCCATTTTCACCAAAACCGTTAAGAGACGAAAAAAAGAAACTAAATAGATAACAAAAGAGTTTTCCATGTAAAACGCAGTTTCAAGATGGGGTTCCCTTCAAAATCTTCGTATCGTATCTTTGAAGGATGAACACAAGATATTTATTCGAAATATTTTTTAGTTGTGTGGTTCTCTCTAAGACTTTTTTTCCTCAAAATATTTCTTTCTACGGTCTGTAAACATGTGTTTGAGACGAAAACTTGATGTCACGTTGGGTGGAATACAAGCTTTCCTCCGTTTATTATAGTAGAGTAGTAGAGAAAGTATTATATATCGTTTTGGTTGTATGTTAAGTTTATGTGTCCAATTTTGCAGAGTCTGACTCTCGCCTGGGGTCCTGGTACAAAGTTCCGCTGGATATGCGAGCCCGTAGACTACACCGTCAATCCACATTCAGAAAGTGTAAGTAAAGGTAACACATTCTTGTCCCAATTTCCTTCTCATTTGTGACGATGCTAATATATTGCACCTACGAGAAGCAATAAAAGAGGGAAAATAAGTCCAGTAGAAAGGAATTTCCGGGCTATTTAGCCGTGGTCCAATAGATGATGCATCTGACACTTCGCCCGTCACTCCGTTGGACATCCTCAGGGATAAGTAATTAGTATTACAGACATGGAATATAGTTATTTTAGTTAAATTGTCACAATTTCTGCCTTTCCTGTGTCTTTATTTATGTATGATTTTCACATTAGTATACCACGTTTAACTTGCTGAATGACATCTTCTCCTTCTCTCCTAACCACTTTGAATAGAGCATAGTATGACAAATAAAACACGATCAACCCATAACCAACACTTATGTAACATCTTTGCAAGTCTGACTTACAAATCTCGTAACTCGCTTGCAGCTATATATATCGTAACATTTATTTTCTACCGTCTTTTGATAGTCCACTATTGCTAGAGAAAGTCCACTATGAAATCTTCTGAATTTACCGGAATGCAAATGGTGAGCTTCCTGTAGGAGTAGACAATCAAAGATCTTCTCTCGAATCACCCGCACCCAATGTTTTCATCGATGGCTTGGAGGACTTTGTTACGCAGGTTTGGCAACAATGTTTAGTTGCTAAGAACCAAAAATGCACTTTCTATTTACCTTACCTTTTCAGTTTCAGACTCAAATTTTTCCGCAGCTCCTTAATGGTTTTCTAATACCAGACAGAGGTAATCATTAGCCCGTTTGTGATTCAACTTATTTGATCTGGCATATATTTGTTGTTAGAAGCAATTCCGAAGAGTCAGCACAGAATTCACGGAACACCTGTATTTTAACGCCTAACATTATGATAATAAAGATTTGCTCATACGTGTAATTTTATTATTGTGTTGCAGATAATCAGATGTGTTTGGCTGTATGTAATGATCAAACTGGTTGATCTTCTGGATACGGTAAGTAGGCAAATGGGTATTCAATTTTTAATGACTAATGTCACTACATATGTAGAAAAACTATATGTTCCATTAGGTAACCACTAAAAGATAAAGATAGGCCGGCAGATCCCATTGGGCAAGGGCTAGGAATTCACTGGGCGAACTATCTCCTGTGAATTTTCATTCTGGGGTTGCAATACTACTTGTTTTGCCACGTGGGAAACGCAGCCCTGACCCCAGCTCTACCCCGTGACAGACTGTTGGGACTAATTGTCACGATTCACTTAGGAATACCTTATTTTCCTAGTTGTTGACTACCGTAAACTTCAGCATTCAGTTGGAACTGTTTCCTAATTTCAACACCTTGTCGTGTTGCGTCGCTGGTTCGGGTTTTGGTGTAACATTGTTATAATAATATGTTATCCGTTTATATAGAACTTAAGGAGCATTTACAGCACAACCTCAGTGCTGCATACATAAGTTAATGATAATAATTAATAATGTGTGTATGTTTCTAGGTTTTCTTCGTTCTGCGCAAGAAGACCTCCCAAGTGACGTTTCTTCACGTTTATCACCACGGTGGCATGGTCCTAGGATCCTGGTTTACGTGCAAATTTCTAGCAGGTATCTTAGCACACATTATCAAAACTTTCTGGTCATCAACAAGAAGCGAGAAAAAAAAGCAATGTTTTAATAATAATGAGGATTGGAACGCTAATATTAAATTCACTAATTTGATTTAATATTTTTTCCCCAGTAAGTGTTCCATTTTTACTTTCTCTACTGGTAAGTAGGGGAAGTATTGTATTCCACCCAAAAATTCGAAGTCGAGATTTCACCGGAAATACATGTTTTGAGGCCCCCTGAATCCAAAAAAAGCATTTTTAGAAAAAGGTCCGTGTGTGTGTCTGTGTGTCTGTCAGTCTGTCAGTCTGTCAGTCTGTGGACAGCATAGCTCAAAAACGAAAAGTCGGTTAAAAACCAAAGTTGGTATTTAAGTTTAATGTCGTTCAAGGATGTGACGAAGATTTTGAAGAAAATAGCCCTACCCTAAACTGCCCTTTACATGGAAAATTTTTAGAAAATTTTGATTTTCTTGAAAATGGCTCTAACGATTTTGATTAAAATGTCATATGTTTGAGATATTTTTATGACAAATGAAATGTATATCTTGAATTTTCTGGCTATAGCCCCTGTAGTCGTATTTACTCTGGACGACTTTTGCATAACTGGTAAACCGTTAGAGATAGACCAAATTATACTATACAAAAAATGTAGATCTTGCTAAAATACACAATTTATGTCTCAATAAATTTTCTTGTAGGGTGAACCATTTCGGAGATATACCTTGTTATGTGTGTGAGTTTCGGAAAACTTGGAACTTTCGTGAAATGGGTCATCATTTTTTTATATGTTACGTGTACAAAGAGAACGGAATCTCAAAGCTTTAAAAGATTTGACTATCGCTCGAAGCCTACTGTATTCCAATATTCCCCTTGCACCTACAAGGAAATAAGCAATAAGATAATTTGTACAAATGTTTATTTTAACTAACACGAAGAAGATATAGGAATAAGAGTTTGTAAGAATGGTTAGTACAAGAGTAGAGAAAGTCATGTGAGTGCAACACATCAGATTTTTATCTTTATATAATATTAAATGTGTACTAAATTGCAACAAGTCTTATCACCTCTATGGCTAATAGAAACAAATTCCAAGAAACAAACACGAGTAATGTTATATTCGGTATGACAAAGGAGGAGTCGGTCATAATGCCTCTCTTAATGAATCACTTTCTAATTTAAATTTTACATGTAACAACATATATTAATTTCCTTAAACTTGTATTCTTCATCTTGATTCATTGGTATAATCGGCTCGTATTCTAATTACAAATAAAACGCAATTTTTTCACAATTTTACTTTCTCTAGCATCTACTTATATTAGGCACAAAATACACACACTTCACCGAAAATAAGCTTTGATACAACATGAATCCAAAAGAAATATATTTTTAGAAAAAATTGTGTGTGTATATGTGCGCGGTGTGTGTATGTGTGTTTTATAGACTCATAGAGACTCATAAGATTGTTACACGAATATTAATAAAATTCCCTACTCTAGCCGTTCCATGGAAATGTAATATATCAGTGTAACATATAAGAAAGTTTAATAAATCACTCAGTAATGACCTTAGGAACACCCTGTGTGCAACACATGACATCTAAAGCTTTTAATTACATATTATATTAATCACATGCGAATTACACTCATAAGAGGCATCCAGGCAGCACTCAGTTTCTACCTAGGTATCTATGGAATTACGGTTGCAGAAGCAGCTGTTGTTTTCTGAATGTAGAACTCTGTGACAGGAGTATTTCCCTGAGCACTGCATTTGTCAGTGTGTTCCCAAGGCATGGCCTCCAAGATTTTCAAATTCCCTATGCATTTCATTTACTGATGATACATAATGATCTTCATTAACAAGTGTTCAAATAATCACGCAGACGCCGTGCATAATATGTAAGAACTCCTGAATTGCATCGAATTACTTTTCTCACACACTTTTCCCATGCACTCATTTCTCTACGAGACACACGCTTTCAAGCAGCTGAGTGTGCCAAACTGTTATTGAGAGTCCCAGAGTTGGTCTTTTTAAAGGGTATTTATGTCGAAGTTGTCCCTGTGCACACACGGGAACTTCATTTTAGTAAGCTCATACGCATTCAACTTCCTGCTGCATTGTATACCTACACCATTTTGTTGTTTCACTCTGAAACAAAACACAGGCGACAACAAAGTGTTTCCAACATAACTTTAGACGTTCCTTTGTCATGTGCAGCAAACAGGTTCCTACGCTCATTATTGAGCGAGTTATTAAACTTTCATATTGTTAGCTTTTGTTTCGTACCCCTGTAAATATGTTTGCGTTAAGTTTCCGAGACCACTTTGTTTTTGGTTTGAATTTTCAAACACCCGTTACTTTTGTGTGTACCTATTAAGAAGCTGTTGTTTATTTTTGTTTTGTTGTGGTTATTCAAAGCGCGGAATTTCAAGGCCAGCATATAGGGACCTGGTTTTTAAACATATATTGCATGTAGTCCTGTTGGCTGTTGATGACTTTTGCATAACTGGTAAACAGTAAGTTAGACCAAATCTTACCATACAAAAAATGTAGTTTTTTGTGTGGAGTGAACCATTTTGGAGATATTCCTTATTATTTGTGTGAGTTTTGCAATACTTAAACTTTTCTCAAACGGAAGGTCATTTTTCACTTTTTTATCTCTTGGTCGTGTGAAGAGAACGAATTTCAAAGCCTTCATATAGCAACCAACTTTAAAAAATTTGTCTGTTGCTCACAGCCTACTGTATTCCCATATTCCGCTTACATCTGTAAGAAAATTAACAATTAGATCATTTCTGCAAGTGTTTGTCTCGATTAATATGTAGGTACAGGGACAACTTTTGTAGGAGAGCGGGGGAGAGTACCATATGTATATAATAACAATGTTTTAAGGCTGATTTTATTTCTTTTTAGGGGGACACGGAACTTTTCTCGGCTGCATCAACTCCTTTGTCCACGTTGTCATGTACACATACTATCTTATCACGTCAGTGTGGCAGGAATACAAGCAAAACGTATGGTGGAAGAAATACATCACACAATTGCAAATGGTAAGTTGTCAAACAAAATTCATCTAGCTCCTAAAGAGAACGGGAGGGTCCCTAACGTGTGCTGTAGATTCATGTGGACACCCACCAGGGTTTGCCAAGCAGCTACCAGCTTCATGGGTTCGACAGCGGTCCACCCCAGCAAGTTAGGTGACTACAATGCTATCCATTCGTCGAGAACAGCAGTTACAGTAAGCAAAGTCTCTACATAGCAGCGCCAAACTCGCCCATGGCCAACACTTCCGACTCTGAAAGACCGGATTTAAAGGAAGGTGAAGTGAAATCCAGGTACGGGAAATTCGAGGGATGTAATTATCCTTCCCAGCATTTGCCTGGTGACCCGGGAATCTCTAACCCCCCCCCCCCAAAAAAAAATACAAGATCGGGAGCTAACAAGTGCAACTGGCATTCTGATTGGCCTACACTTGCACAGTAAACACGGAAGGACAAGCCATGGTATTTGTTTACGCTCAGGAGATGCGCTTCTGTAGTGTTTGTTTATGTACTGAGCTAGTGAAAGTGACGCCTACACAATCTTAAGCGTTGCCAGTTTGTCTGCCTCTTGCTTTCGAAAAAAAACATAGAAAATGGTCAGAGAAGAAACGTAAGATACAAAATGTGTTCCAAATACCTACAATATCTATCCCTGGTTTAAATTAATGTAATGACTTCCCTTCCACCCGGTATATACAAGGACAAACTGGACCATAAATCAATGCGCAGTTATCGGCCATTTACGACGTCTAAAAGATGTCTCTGTAGAACTTATGCTTTCGCATCTTTATCAAACATCTTACTTTCGCATTTCTAAGTTAGTGAAATGTTTTACTTACGTGTTCACTCCGCCAGTATTAATATGCTCATAATGATAAATTTTGCTTAAAAATTTCTAATGAATAATGATATACCAAACTTATGGATCTATAACCAATATCAACGCTGAAGAAATAGTATTGTTTGAGAAAGTTATGGCTTAACGCTGATTTCCTATGAACAACGCTAATGATGTAGACCAGTTAAGTGTGTTGGGGATATATTTTACTTCCACGCTTTCTGCTGAATACACTTAACACATAACTACTTTGAAATTGTCCGTTACAATAGAACATTATGCGCACGTCATGGCGATTTAGATTTAAGTTTGTACAAAAGCTTCATTACATGTAACAATTTTTCAGTTCCCAACCTTGAATTAAATAATATTTCTGTTGACTTATTTTCCAACGCTGTTTTTAGTTTGTCTACTGTTTACTTGTAGTAACTACAGGAAGTAGCTATTCCAACGGAAAACTCGATTTGTTATTTCATCGGAAACACGCCTTTCCAGTTTCCTTGAATCCAAAAAGCCATTATTAGAGCAAGTATATGATAAAATCCTTTAAAGATTAATACGGTATCTTTGATCACATCTAATTGTGACATAGTTATATGACAAAAGTTATACTGCCCAACACACCTTTGACATCAGAAAACGAATGGTAGACTACGCCTGTGGCCTGGTGGTTAGCCTCCTAACCTTCAAATCCACATATCCTGAGTTCGATTTCTGGTGGACGGTGGTAATTTTATTTAGCTAGGATTACTCCCATTCTTACTAGGGTCTTAAGGTATGAATTAGAGCGTGAATATCTGTTCGAATTTAATATAATAACCAAAAGTAATGCAACTCAAGATTAAGCCACTGTAAGCGAATGAACATAATTACTGTTGAGCAATTGCTGAAAGGTAAAAACCCGCTATTATGTTTAAGACGATATATAATTAGAACCTTAAAAACCTTTTAAAAACCCTAATGGCAGACAGGTATGCAGTCAATAGCAACCATCAAACTTCGCATTCCCTATTATGAGTCATATTAAATTTATACAATTCAAATATAAAGGTTATGAAAACAAAAACAAAAGACTGCATTTATGTAAAATCATAGCATAAGCCGTTAGTGAAGGATATGCAACAACAGGAAGAAATTAAATTGATTGAGAAGAAATATTTAGGAGAAAGCACATCCTTTTCTTTTCTTTTTTGCTTAATATTAGGGCAATTAAATGTTTACACTTAGAATTGCAGCACTTGCTGTTAAATGTTTAAAACTGCGGTAACAGGTTGCACAAATGTAATATATTCAGCGTGATTAAATGAAATTACATCATATGATCAAAGGTTTATCACATTCTGTGACAGAGGAATAATCCTGGTTAAAGAAAAATTCCCATCCAACCTGGAATTGGATTTGAAGGTTGGTATGATAACCCCAGAGGCAGTATTTTTTGCGTGTACCTGTACGTGTCGGATAGTGACTAAACTTAATACTCAGTTCTCAATCTTCCAACAATGTGATATCAACGACCCCAAGCTACTTTTACATACAACAGTTTCAGTAACTGACTTTCTCGAAAGTGGTTCTAACGATTTTGATTAAAATAAAAGGAGAGTGTAATGAAATATTTATGTAACCGGTTCTCTGAATAACAGGAAGTATTTAAAAATTAACTTTCCTAAGAATAAGTTTTTAAAGAGTTAAAAAAATAGTGGCTAAAAGGCTTTGAATGTGATATACCTTTTGTTTCCGTGTTTAAGGTTCCACCCACTGTTATTTTGTGCATGAACTATATACCATGGATGACTTCCCTGGGAGCGTTTTGACTTGCAACGGCAGGCGCCACCTTCGTTCCTGGAGGTGGCGATTGGCAGCGTCGGATACATCCTAACTGGAAACGTTAGGGACCTAGGCCCATCTTACACCTGTCGTTCATCCGCAAGTGGTCGTCCTAAGGGGTTCTAAGGACGCTCTGCCCCTGTTACGGGGATGGGGGGCTAATAATGAAAATGTTAGCAAAAAATGCAATATTAGCTATTGTTTTCAAGTTATAATAACTATACGTAATTGCCTATATAACCTTATTCGTGTATTTACCTCCCTCGGAGGAAGGTCACTTAAGGCACAATCGCTCTGCCTGACGTTTGTGGTTTTCTGCTAGTGATTTCCTGATTGGTGTTCCGCAGTAATTGGCTAGTGTTAATACACTCCATTTTCCCTAGTATCTAATTTCCACATCCAAAATTTGCTAGTGGAAGCGTTCCCTGTGCTCGTCGATTACAGCACCACAGTTGTCAGGAAAGAAGTCCAAGAGGGAATCTAAGAAATGTAACTTGCACCCCAGTCTATTGTAACAGTACAGACGATTTGTCATCATATACTTATAGTTTTTTTACCCTCTTATTTCCTAGAAAGTTTGACATATGAACAGAGGCATCCCAAGCTAACTCTTCAGCACCTTTCAGGATAGTGTTGAAATACTCATCTTTGTATAGTTTGCGAAAATCCCGTCTTTTATTTTCGTGTCACTAAGATGTGGAAATTTCTCGCGCAAATAGAGAAATATTTCCCTATTTTATTTGAAGAGCATGGAAAATTATATTCTTGGATTTGACAAATGCTCCGTCAATAACATGGTGAGATGCTGGTTTAAGTGATTGGCGCTGAGGCTAATCTTTCTTTCTTCGAGCACATGACCAAACAGCTTGTAACAGACTGAAACTACACTTAAATGAAACTTTTCCTGCACCTCTCTTGTTTCCCCCCTTCTCCTTGTTACTACGGGACCGGGCTAAAAATAGCAACAAAATACACACAGCTATTGTTGCCTGAAACTTCATCACTCTGTCTACTATAAGTGGGACTTCGAAGCCTATATCGGAAGGGACCGATAATGGATATTAATAAATATGGTTATAATTAAATATAATTAAATGCACCTCTTCAACTTTGAAACGAGAGCTAATTCGAGTTTTTATTATCATTTTCGTTATCTGGGTGGCCAATGATAAACAAGGAATCATACTTAGGATCCTTACCAATAGCTAAGCAGTAGAGAAAACAAATAGCATAGCTGCGGGTTGTATTATTTACTGATAAATAAATTGTTAATTTTCAGGTGCAGTTTCTAATGATTGCTGTACACAGTCTATCTGTGTTATTTGTGAGGGACTGCCAGTTCCCCAGGATGTACTGCATGTTGCTCTTTATGCAGAACTTCTTCATGCTCATCTTGTTCTACGACTTCTATAGAAAGGCCTACAGTAAGAAGAAAACCTCTTAATGTAACCCAGAAATGAACTATGTAGATGTAAACGAAGAATGCAATATGATTCTTGTAATGCTGAACAAGTAGCAGTATTTAAGCTAGCTTATTGCAAGAAATAGTAGTAAACTTTTTGCACAAATACGAGGGGATGATTATACTGATTTACAGTTTCCAACATAATTACATTATTCAAAATTTGGGGTAAATTCCAATCTTAGTAATGTAATAGTCACTGTCCTTTGGAAATTTGTCTTTCCATCTGTTGATGTCTTTTTCCTCGTCTTTTGAACAGTGCTTTTTATTATAGTTAATGCCCCCAAATAGGGTCCCAAACATCCACGGGCCTTTGTTCTGCATTCAAGAGGGACCTCTATGGCTTCTACCCATATATAGACAGCACCTGGAGCCATACATCGAAAACCTTCTGTCCAATTCTTTTGTTGCGCTAGCCGCCAGTGACTATAGCTGACAAACACAAAATTATGGGCAATGGAAAGAGGTGTAAATCAGTATAGTACACACTAGAGGCAGGAAGGAAAGTAACCATAGGTCGAATTATATGGTCCCAAACTTAACTCCGCCAGTATTTACTATGGCAGTTGTTTGGGTATTTTTGTAACCGGTTCCAAAAAATAAGCGTTAGAAGAGACGTATTACAACAATTCAAACATTTAAATGAAAGGAAACTTTGGAACTATCCTCGCTTCCAAGTTGCATTGGAGGGCAATATCCATAAAAATCGTCTGAAAAATTATATATAATTATGATACTGAGCTTTTCCGATACACTTACGAAAGGAGTAACCTGAGATGCGCAGTTTATACCAGATTTGATGTTTGAATGCCTCGGTCTTACTGCAGTCGTCAAGCTTCAAATGGCGCCCAACGTGGGGCTATCAACAGTGCTGTATATCGTTTATTAAAAAACCGCATCAATAATGATGATAATGGTGAATGTGGGTTCCTTTTATTTGATTTAAGTGAGTAGCAAACGAGTGCGTGATGAATCTTGGACGAGAGTGGATGAGCAAAGCATCAAGAGAGGTGTAAAAATCAGATTTCGTGGGAAAGAAACCAAGGCAGTTAAATAGCACTGGATGAACAGTATATTGGTGTCACCTAATGTGTAAATAGTGAAACGCTTGTAGACGAACTTTACTTTTATTTTGGAACGAATTTTGCTAACATAGTACATTCTTTTTGGAACCGGAGTAGTCATAGTTGTTACTAAAAAATATTTTTTTTTCGCTTCTAGTGGCCCTACGTAAATACATTAATTACATGAAATACATACATCACTTTTAAACAATGTTGAAAGGGTTTATCTCTTGGCATCATTTGTAAATATTTTATACCTGTGTTAATTAGATGTATAATAAAAGGCTGTATCTTTCGAATTATGCTTACAGTAGGTAAGACTTACTTGAATAAATCACTGTAAAACGTTGCTGAATTTGAAAATAAAATTCAGTACAAGTAGTGTGGTCTTTATTTGAAAAACTAAGTCCTAACTGAAGTTAGTACCAATTCCTACTTTATTTTAATGAGGTAGATATACGTTTTAATTGAGAGCTAAATATAACTCTGTTGGGAGATAGTGCGGCTTCATGGCCTTTCCAGTTATGTCTACATTTCAGGTAAATTAATTATGCCGTATTAACATCTACCAACTTAATCTACCTTCCTGTATTAGGACTTTTAGGTCCTAGGCCACTAGCATTTTCAAATCCTTAACAATATTATGATCATTAGAGATAGAAATACAACCAAACCTACTTGTTGATTTTTACCACCTCAATTATTTATTTCTATTACATACGTTGTAATTTAAGAGAATAAAGCACTGGAAACAGTACAACTTTCCTTGTAATGATGATCGAAGACATTATGAAGAGAGTTACTAATCAAGGGGAGGCATCTGTGAAAATGACCAAAATCAACAATTTTTGTCACAATGATGTGAAAATTTTTATATATGTGTGCCACAGCATAACTAGAAGGTTTAGCAAATTTCGCTTTCCTATGTGAGATAGTTTTTGCAAAAAAATTTGTATTGGTATTTTGCTGCAATTTTAGGGTAGTATAGCAAACGTTTCTTATAAAATATTATTTGTTTTAAATAAACTCAACTCTGGCCATATGTTTCCCTAGATTATGTCTATAAAACCTGGTATTTTTATTTAGCATATCAAATAGTTTTGGAGAAAATAAAATATTCAATACCTCAATGTCCATTTTTTTTCTTCAAATTATTAATAATGTTCAAAATAAAAATTCAATAACAATTAAACTACTCCATCTAGAGCATTTAAAATATCAAGTTTTATGAAACAACTATCTAAGAATATGTGTGCAAGAAAAAAAAAAAAAAAAAAAAAAAAAAAAAAAAAAAAAAAAAAAAAACAGAAAGCAGAGAAAAATAACTTATAACTAAATAAAAATTCCCCTGGACCATATGAAGGTTCTTCAGCTAATTGTTTAGCTTCTTCAATAATTACCCATAATAATCATTTCGGCTAACTTGAACGAGTGTGTTGTCTCTGAATTTGAAGAAAATTGGAAAATAGGCTCTACTTCTCTCATACCTGAAAAACCTAAAGAGAGATACGAAAGATGCTGTAGTTAATATCTGTTAATTAAGTTCAACCATCAAGACACCATGAATGTTTTGTTTTAAGGTTGGTGTTTCACATTTCATTCATACACCATATTAAATTACTAATTATCTCCCAAAAATTGTATGCAATGCACGTGTGTTTAGTGTTTTTACTAATCCTCGGAAATTGAAGGCTCGACTGCGTCTCGTGTTTTCAAACCTTTCCTCGTGTAGTAACTTATATGGCAATATACTGTTGCCCGGTTAATTACTCTGTAGAATAACTTGTGTAAATTTCGATGCAAGCTCCACTCTCGTGTGAACAATTCAGGATACTGAGGAAGGAACATTTTTGTTCCTGGGTTAAGTAAACACAGCTGTAGCCGAAAATGAGGTGTTAACATAATAAAGAAACAAAACCTGAGTAGCTGTTAGTTTGGAAGCGTAAAGCGGAACGCTGCCTTTGGGCACACCACACAGAACAGAGCAGCCAACAAAGACTTTCTCTGCATGACCAACCAGGATGCCTTCTTAACAGAGCTCTACTGATCATGCTCAAAAGCGATGCTTTGGAAAGAAAACTACACATGTTTATTATTAACCGCTATCATATGTGTTTTTGCGTCCTGATTCTTACGATAAAACAATCATATCACCTTTGGAACCGGTTTCTTTGTAATAAACCTTAACCATGAATATTGCTTACTGCAACATCTTAAGTATTATCCTCAGAAATTCTAGAATTGCAATTATCTGAATCGTAATCTATGTTCTCATCACATATCTCCGTGCAGAAGTCTTCCTTAAGTCAGCCAACATCACTTGCGCCAGTTAGCCAGGATAATATTACACAATCGAAGTCTGATTCGCTTGCAATGAACGCTGCTACGCATGGGGGCAACTCCACTCGACGTAACGTAACTTGTGAGATGAGTCACACAGACCACACACGCTAATAAGAATTATATGGTTCTTACAAACATTGGAGAAACCTCGACTATGCTCAAGGATATCAGTGCACAAGGTATACAGAGCTGGGTGACATCAAACACAAAATAAAGTGCTACAAAATTTTAGAAACATAGATCGGTATGGGAGAACCGCACCTCAAAAGTTAAGGGTTTATTTTACCTTTCATGCATTCAGAGCCTGACTCCTTGAAGAAGTTATTTACACACACACACGCACGCACGCGCACACACACACACACACACACACACACACACACACACACACACAGCGTGCGTTTCCTAATTAGATTCAGGGAATTTCAAAACATGTTTCCGGTGAAATTTCCACATAGAATTTTTGGATACTTTGTTGACAGTTCAACCAGCGAAAACTTCAAAGTATAACAACAAACATTTCAAAAACGGCTAATGCTACATAGACATTTCACATAAATTGTACATTCAAATAAGCTCTAAGGTTTCTGTTATAGGGTATTTTCTACCGTTCATGGTTTACCAATTGTAAAAGAACTCCTTCTGAATGTTTAACAAGCTTATCATAAGAAACTTAGAAATATACCTTAAAGCATAATTAAAAGGTTAAATTCGTTAGGAATAATTTCAAGTACATTAAAAGTAAGGAAACACTTTTCTTTTAGTAGGTACTTTGGGATGTGAATAGTTTTGAAAATATTGCTGCCTCAACCTTGAAATATACTGAGAATAGATTAGTTATAATTTTCCGGTTAAAATTTTTATTTCTGTTTTGAGAAAAAGGTGAAATTAAGCTTTATTAAAGGAAGAAGTATAATAGATAATACCAATTTGGTATGCATCCGATTGTTACTTTCTCTACTACGTATAGTAAAGTAGAGGAAGTATTGTATTCCACCCAAAAAGTGGATGTCGAGATTTCACCGCAAATATATGTTCTGAAAAAGTCCGTGTGTGTGTCCGTCTGTCAGTCTGTGGACAGCATAACTCAAAAACCAAAAGTCCGAGATTTTGAAGAAAATTTCTTCACCCTAAACTACTCTTTACATGGCAATTTTTTCAAAAAGTTTGATTTTCTTGAAAATGGCTTTAACTACTTTTATTAAAATGCCATATGTTTGAGATATTTTTATGGCAAATGAAATGTATATCTTGAATTCTCTGGCTATAGCCCATGAAGTCCTATTTACTCTGGATGACTGTTGCATAATTAGTAAACCGTAAGAGATAGACCAAAACTTACTATACATGAAATATAGATCTTGCTAAATCACACAATTTATGTCGGAATAATTCTTTTTTGTAGAGTGAACCATTTCGGAGATATTGCTTGTTACTTGTGTAAGTTTTGGAGAACTTATACTTATGTTAAATGGAACACCGTTATTCATTTTTTATATGTAAACAGTGCAAAGAGAACGGAATCTCTAAGCTTTAAAAGATTTGACTATCGCTGGGTTATCAAACCGATGACGTATCCAAATATTTCTTGAGGGCTCTGGAGAAAACCCCATTAGGTTCTGCCGCTCTATTGTTGTTGGTCACGTATACACAGAGTGGCGCGAGGCAGCCTGATCTTGTTTGCCCACCGGTCTGTTACATGGTGTAAAGTAGCTTAGCCCCGATAGTCTTTTGTTTAACGCCGCGCCTGGGGTCGCACTATTTACTAACAGTGGAACCAGCTTGGCAATAATCCAGCGACTAATTTGGACATGAAGATGTGTTCTAGAAACCTTTTCTTACTTGGGGGTTAGGAATGAGATCCAGTTTAGATAGCCAGATGAACTTAATTATGTTGAAGAGCTCACACCCGACGATAGTCATTATCCTTGTCTCGGAATCTTATGCCTATGCAGAATTCCCTAACAATGGCCGACCACAAGAAGAATAGTCTGACCTGCATATTGTAATTGGTTCCCCAGTGAGAGAGGTTCAATAGAAGATTCGGTACACAGTGGCACCGTTTTGTCCAAAATGCATTGCATGATAAATGACGACAATGACTTAGCATTGCTCTTGTAGGACATGTATTGTTCGATGCGGTTACTCACTTGTTTCTCTTCACTGTTACTGGGTAATTGTGTCAGTGTGATAAAGATGCATCCGTATCATTGCAATTAAAAAGACGTAAAAGTGCAAGGCTCTTAGTCATTGTTGTCAACACTTTACTGAAATTTTGTGTGTTGGACTTGCACGACTTTCTCTAATCTTAAACTATTCGCAAGTCACCTATTTATCTGCATAATTCTTGTTTATCGAGTAAAACATTTTATTGTAGGTGCAAGAGGAATAAGGTAATACAGTAGACTTTAAGTGATAGTAAAGAATTTTAAGACCTGGTCACTATTGATGACTTCAAAATTTCATTCTCTTTGCATGGTCAAGAAATAAAAGACAAATAATGATTTCAAATTTGAGAAAAGAATACGTATTTTCAAGTGTAAACAAACGACAATAAATATCTGTGAATGCTTAACTGTGCCAAAAAAGAAGAAAAAAATGAAGTCTGATGTGTGCACCCTCGTGACTTTCTCTACCCACTCTTCCACACACTAATGTTATAAACTTCTTTTCTACTTCATATTAATCAAGACAAAAATTTATAGAAATGATTTAGTTACATGTTTCCTTGTAGATTCAATAACCAGGGAAGAATACATTAGTCTTAAGTGATAGTGAAATCCTTTAAGAACCGGTCAATGTAAGATGCCTTTGAAAGTTTATTTTCTTTGCATATTCCGGATATAAAAATACGAACAACTTCCCATTTAAGAGAAGTATATTTGAAAATTCAAACAAATAAAAGATGTCTCGCAAAATGTTCAGCAGGAAAAAAAGTTATTTGACATAACTTGCCTGTTTTAATATCTACATCCTTTTTGTAATAAGATTTTGTCCATCTCTTATGCGTTTTATTTATATATGTTACTAGATTAGCCCTAAATCAAATATTTTCTATTTAAATTAAATTATTTCTGCTCATCAGTTGTGAAATGAGAACTTCAGAGAACAGTTGCAGGAAATTCAAAATAAACATAGAATTTGGTAGGAAGTTATCTTAAACTTATGGTAATTTAGTTCAAATCGTTAGAGCCATTTTTGAGGAAATAAGAATTTTGGAAAAATGTTCCGTATTTTGAATTTTCCATTCTTTCACTTTTTCTTAAACGGGAAGTCGTTAGCGGCTTTTAAGTCCTCGATAATAAAAGAGAATGGAATATCAAATATCATAGTGACTAGTTCTTCAAATAATTCACTGTCGCTTAGGCCTAGTGTATTCTGCTACTGTCACTGCACACCTAGATTATATTAAATTAAATTAGATGATATTGCATTCAGCAAGTTCACAAGAACCCATAGAGGCCCATAAGCATTGAACATTTCAATGGAAATTACAGTATAGCATAAAAACACGTTATATATAGGCACAAAAAAAAAATAAAAATAAAAAATAAAATAAAGTAAAATAAAAAAATAAACAAAGCACTCAATTGAGAAACAAAAGGAAATCTTTCCTGTAGTTATAAGACTAACAATGTGTTTACAAATACAAATTGAACTTTGTTTTAAACTTTCACTGGGCTTTTCCTGCCTCGACCATTATTTAGTTATACCTATAAATGGCATCTTTTGTCAGCTGTTCAATACTTATAAATTTAAGTACTTTTAGAGCGGGCATCAAATGTGATTAACAGTGATTTGTCAGTAAATCAGCTAGAAATTACTTACAATTACTACAACATTAACAGGATAATTAGTCATTCAGATAATCTCTCAAAACGGTATTTCATGTGAAATCTCGATATCGAATTTTTGGATGGAACACAAGACATACTTCTATTTACTGTAAGTATATACGTAATAGGGAAAGTAAAATTGCAATCTTTGATTTCATTGCAGCCCATCATACACCTAAGTACCACTTGTTCATCCAAAATTATTATTAAACTGTCTGCTGCAATTTGGTTATGCATTGATTTACTTACTGGCTTTGTGCTGCGTGCCACAGTTTCACCAGGTGACATTTAACTCACAATTGTGAGAAAAGCCATGCATTGCGTGTTATACTGAACGGCGCACAAGGGAAGCAATTTTGCAAGGCTGGGTGTATATTTTCTTTCCTAAGAAAATCTTCACTTTCGTATGCAAAAGTTGTAGCAAATTGTAAAGCTCAAGGACAGTGCACTTTAAAAAGTAAATTACCCCGTGAACATCCGCTGACTGTAATAACATCGTTTGGATTAGGCTGTTTCGAATAGCAGACAATGGTCAAGGTCTAAAAAACATCTCAGCTATTTATGTACTAGTTATAGAACAACCGTTAGTTCAGGTTATGTTCTAAGCTTCATTTCTCGTGTATATGTCATTGCGTTAAGAAATGTTGATCAAATGTTAAATACTATAAATGGAGCAGAATATATTTAAAATTTCATATGAGATTTGATTCTAAAGATCATTTGATGTTTAATATTAAGAAAAGAGTTTAAAATTTATTACGATGTAACAAAAGAAATAGGGGCCCTAATGACCAAGTTGTCGACGGGCCCTTAAACCCGACACACTCACTCACTCACTCACTCACTAACAAAAGAAATAATATTAAAATATAGATGGCTCTATAAAACGATATTCATTTATTAACGCTTCGAAAAACTGAGAGTCTACATGAGAGAAGGACACAAAATGGCTGGCTTGGTGGCGAAAGTAAATGTTAATATATCAAGAATCATTGTAAATTGGAATAAAGAAAATAAAAAGCCAAATTATATGTAAAGATTAAGTGCTATTAGTTATTATAACAATACCTTTTCCATCGACGTCACGCCTGCAGGTAAGACATTTCATCGAGAATCTGCTGAGTCAGAACCAGGAACTTCGAGTCACAAAAAGCTAACAGAACTGAGAAGAAATCTCTTACCACAAAAACACAAACACAAAATTATTACGTCACACAATACGATACAATGGACATACAAATCAAGTAATAAAGTTCCATTATTTAATAACAAAATTGACGGTTAAGAAATACTCGAGCAAACGAACCAAGTTAAACAATTATGATAAGGCAATATACTTTCAGCCATTTGAGAAATCTCACGAAAACATTATTTCTCTTGTAAGTGTTCCATTCATATGCCATCTTTAACATCGAGGGTTATATCGGCGCTGTTTGCCTTTTGGAACAATTAATGGTGTTCACTCGCTTGACGCTCATATCGAACTTTGAGGTTATGTTACTTTGGGTTAATTATTACATTACATTCACACGCACACACAAACACACACACACACACACACACACACTAACATTCACTCTCCCATTCATACTTCCAGACCATAAGGAGGATGGGGAATGATCCTAGTTAAAGAAAAGCTCCCACTCTTCGGGAATCGAACCCGCGATCCCTTGCACAGCAGACAGGTGCTCTACCGACTGAGCTATGAGGCCAGGAGATTGTTGTCCAGTGAAGTTTCAGAAGTTATTTAAAACATGTTATTTTTCATTCTATTATGTTAAAAACTCGGATGTGATGCACGCACACAACTTTCTCTATCAGTTCACATATATTCATCATTATTACACTTGTCTTATAAGAACTATCTCCTGATTCTTGTTACTCACGATACGTTTTAGGTTATAATTATTTCAAACTAACCAAGAAGGCTTCAACATGCAGAAGCAGCATTCAAATGATTATTTGTGGCAACAGATCTTGAAATGGAATGAAAAGAAAAAGGAAAAAGGCAAGAATCGCTAATTTTGAAGCCAGCAGTTAATTGACTCTTAGGAAACGACTTGCAACATGGAGTATTTTGAAAACGGAGCCACAGAGAAGGAGGGTTCGGGGGGGGGGGGGGGGAGACGTAAATTGTGTATTTTAATGAGCTCTACAGTTTTGCAATAAGCTTTATTCATCTGTTAAGATTTCCCGGTTTTAAAATTTATACCCAATTTAATCAAATAGAGGAAACTTATCCATTAAGTTCTGCAACCTTAAGTAAGCGGTTTAAATAACAGTAACTTAATAGTATGGTTACAGAAAATTCAATAATTTATTTTACTGCTCATGTTAATATATTGAAGACGTGATAATTAGCATTTTGTGTTCCTACCAATGTTTCTCATATGCATTTTTTGTTTCAACCTGTTTCAAATGTTCATCAAACATTCGGGGAAGGTCGATGAAGACATGGAAAGCGATACAACCCTTTTAAAAATAAGCAGAGTAATATTTTATTGTACAGAAATATATTTAAAGACCAATATGAAAAATGTAATGTTAAAATGTTTATCATATGTAACATTTCATGTGGAATTCGATATTCTTGGGTAGTTAGATAAATAGGTTATGAACGCATGTGTAATTTGGTTAAATTGTGCTGAACAAAACCATGATACAATTTTCAGGTATAGAAATTATATATTTGAATACTGATTACCCTTAGAAAGAATTTAAGAATGACATTGTGTGAACAATGATGTAATGAATTTCTGCCTTAATTTCTATGAATTTAGTCACAATTTAATGTTAAGGTGACGTTGCCAAGTAACATAGTGAACAATGTGATATGTCTTATGCAGGACAAGCATCAGTAACTACACATCCATAGAAGTCCTGCCGCGCTGTGATCATGAATTTAATGTCCTACCAAAGGTATTCATTAAGATCCATGTTAGGAAATGTGGCACTGGGGCAAAGCCATGAAGAGCCGTTACCACGTGTTGACTGTGCCCTTGAGGAGTGTGACCTTAACCTTCATATAAATACAGGTGCCTTCTTCTTACATTCTACAGGGAAAGAAACACTCCAAACATTACCTACTCTAACTATGGCTGTTAAAGGGAGCCATTGGTATTAATCTGAACAGCTTTTGCTGATTTGTTGCTCAAGGGTTATTGCGGCATAGGCACGCTGGTGATTCCTTCCAGCTCAGTCTGTCCAGGACAATGCTCACCATCTTCAAAATAATGTGCTCATGTGGGGTCGTCGTATTGCTATATTCAGATCGCAGATTTAGCAGATGACCGAGTGACGCTTATGCTAAAATCTGATTTACATTCACAATTCGTTATAGACGTACCGACAGTCAGTCAAATCTATGAATATTGGATAGCTATACGGGGTGGGCAATCATCTGTTTTCCTTTGTTTTTCACTGCCTTAAAATTTTGCACTAGTACGGTTGTTCACACGGAAAAATAAATTAACATGGTGATGAGTTTACTCGAGTTTCTTTATACGTACCAATACTCTATTGATCACCAAATTAATAGTTGATATCAACAAAATCCTCGTTAGAACTTTCCAACAACTATCAAATAATAAAGCGACCCCGTGGCACAATAGTGCATCCGAGCCAAGGCCTACCGCTCGACAGCTGCGTACCCCATCTCTGTCCACTACAGGCGGAATGAGTGAGGGAGGGGCAGTGCTGGAGGTGGGACGTGGTCAGCGCCCAGCTCTCTCCCGGCCGGTCTTCTCGACTAGGGGCCGCTACTTTCAATCAAGTAGCTCCTCAACTGGCCTCTCAGGAACCCAACGAGGCTGAGTGCATCCCGGATCAGTCTCCCAGCGGAAGAAAATCCCCAGGCTGGTTTAGGGAATCGAACCCGAGTCTTCTGCTTAGCGCTACCACCGCGCTAAGACAATCATCAAAGAATATATGCTCAAAATATAAAAGAAACTGAACAATTACTGAAGAAACTCTTATTGCGCTATCTTCTTCATGTTAGCCAAGATAAACATTTGCAGAAACTAACTTCTTGCTAATTTTCTTGTACGTACAAGGGAAATATGGTATAAGTAGGTTTTGAGTGATAGTCAAACATTTTAAGAGTGGTCACTATATGATGACTTTAAAATTCCGTTCTCTTTGCATTACCAAGACAAAAATGTGAATGGTGATCTTCCTTTTGAGAAAAGTTTAAGTATTGCAAAACTTACGCAAGTAACAAGGAATATCTCTGAAATAGTTCACTCTATAAAAAAATTAATTCGGATATAAATTGTAGGTTTTAACGAGGTCTACATTTTTTGTGTAGTAAGATTTGCTCTTTCTCTTACGGTATACCAGTTATATAAGTCATCAAGAGTAAACAGACTACATGGGCTATAGCCAGGAAATTCAAAATGTACATTTCATTTGTCATAAAAATAACAAAAACATATGTATTTTAATCAAAATCGTTAGTCAATTTTGGGATAATCAAAATTCTCCAAAATTTGCCAATGTATAAGATAGTTTCGGGTAGAGAAATTTTCTTCAAAATCTTTGTGTTGCACCCTTGGAAGATATCAAATTTAAATACCAACTTTGGTTTTTAACCGACTTTTCGTTTTTGAGTTATGCTGTCCACAGGCACATAGACACACACGGACCTTTTTCTAAAAATGCTTTTTTTTTTTTTTTTTTTTTTTTTGGGATTCAGGGGTCTCAAAACATATAGTTTCGGTGAAATCTCGACATCGAATTTTTGGGTGGAATGCAATACTTCCCCTACTTACCAGTAGAGAAAGTAAAAAGCATGTCCTCTCGTATCTAGGCATCATGTTCATACCTTCATACCAGTTACCAAAACCAGTGACGTTACTTCATTGAACAGCCTGAGCAAAGGACATCTTGGAGAAAAAAGATTTCCATTCTGAATTCACCATTACAAGAATGGAATGCCGAATACTGGTTTTGTCAGTTGTTACGCGAAACGTTACCGTGAAACTGATGACGTAACTACGAGACTTCTGTGGAAGTGTACAATTCGGAACCATGAAACAGTCAATATTGACGCGATTATAGAAGGCACCCGGCTCTAAGTGGTCTCTCAACATCTGTTTTTGGCGTTAGATATTCACAAGGCGGCAGTATACAAATTGCATAATTATTCCTTGACGAACTAGCAAGCGTTCATTTGTCATTTGCTAAATATTCTGTGAACTTCTGTAGTCAGTTCCAATAAGGCACAACATGAAGTGCAGATAACTTTTAAAGCTCCCAATAGCTAAAATAAAAGCAACGATAAAATACAAATACATAGGCCATAGAGAAACACCTTCAACTTGCAGTGAAAGGCAAATAAACATTGTTCTCTCCACCGAGAGAAATAATTTACAACCTTCATTTCTGATAGTACACTGAGTTTTAAAGGACATACTTTTTCATCACAGCAAATTTTAATGTTTAAGTGCTAATTTTTATAGAGAAACGATACGTAACTGTATACATATTGGCGATATGTTAGCAGTGTAAACTTTGAATTATTGGAAGTATTTAACGATAAAAAGCATGTAATACAACTATATGCTATGGTGCATGTAGTTTCATTTAGCACATATTAATGGAGTTCTTTTCCATAACGAATGCTCATAACAGAAAATATTCCAACATCACTGTCAAATTAATATGAAGAAAATCGTCATACTTTATTGAAATAAAGTTAAGTAATAACACAAGATCTCTTCTTTTGAGGACGCTTCGGTTTCTTAGAAGCTTCGATTTGGCAATTTTGTCCTGGAAAGTCAAGTCAAGTCCAGTTTCTCTATTGAGATGATGAAATTATGTCATGGAAGGAGTGTGTCAAAAAATCGTCAGCTGGGGATAAAGCATATGAGGGTTTTACGATGCACAATTGAAATTATCAAGTTATAGATAATTCTGCGTTGTTTTGCTCCAACATGTGACAGTTACTATACTGATATCACTAAAATAACATTGAGTTGTTAAAATGTTACATGCCGAACAACAAAGTGTTTATGCAATACTAGCATTAAAACAGATTATTATGACGGCATAAGTAGTGTGAAGTTACCCTATTTCTGGCACCAGTGCCACAAAATGAATGACGTAATTACCATGGCAACAAGGCAGCAATGACGTCATCACCACAAAACATAATTTTCTCCAATGTACCTGTAAGAAAACCGGCATAATTACCAGCTCTGAAAAGTATGCCAGTAATGTGGTTTCATTAGTCAAACTAACGCATTTTTCGTTTCTATATCCACAAAACTTTTCATATTCTTTTTCTTAACTTCTTTTAATTTTCTGGAATTAATAAACTCTCAGCACTCTCGACTTCATTCAAAAGTCAAGCGGAATAAATCTATATTTTCATTAGTTTTATCATAACCTTCCATTTTCCTCGATAAGTGTTGAAACAAATGAAGCATTTACTTAACAACTATACAACTATGGTTTCTGATATATTATAATTTTTATTTAGCAAATTTGTCAATTATTCTTGCGTATTTTAATGCTAAAATTACATAAAACTACCAGTCAAATGGGAATCACTTCGTTATTTCCTTAATTTTTTAAAATGGCTAATAATTTTCATTAAAATATCATATATTTTACATAAATTTATAGAAAGTTTGTACATAAATCAAATGTATATCTTGAATCCTCTACGAATGACTTTTTAAATCATGTTCATTCTAAATGCATTTTGTATACTTTTGTGTATCTAACTGGTAAACACTAATGATAGATAAATTCTACTACACAGGAAATGTAGACCTCATTAAAATACATCAGGTATATATCAAATGTTTCCTTTTATGAGTTAAACATTTCTTCGATATAGTTTATTACTGATTTACATTTTCCAATACTCATAATTTTCTCAAATGGTAAATTGTGGTTCGTTTTTTCATCGCCTCGTGGCCGAACTTCCTGACTCATGGGTATTTCGTTTTTGGGTTATGCTGTATACAGACATACGTGCAGCGCGCGCACACACACACACACACACACACACACACACACACACACACACACACACACACACACACAAATACACTTTTTTTTCTAATTTTTACTTTCTCTGCTACGTGTATACACTAATTAGGGACAGTATTGAATTCAGCCCGAAAGTTCGATGTCCAGATATCACCGGAAATATATGTTTTGAGAGCCTGTAAGTAAAAAGCATTTTTAGGGAAAGGTCCGCGTGTGTGTTTGTGAACAACATGACTCAAAATCGAAAAGTCGGTTAAAAACCCAAAGGTGGTACTTATGTTTAATATCTTGAAGGACGCGACAGGAGGATTTTGAAGCAAATTCCTGCATGCTAAACTACCATTTCGAAAATTTTGATTTTTTCAAAAATTGTTCTAACGATTTTGATTAAAAAGGGCGTAAGTTTGAGATATTTTTATGACAAATGAAATATATATGTTACATTTTCTGGCTATAGCCCACGCAGCTCTGTTTACCCTTGATGACTGTTGTATAACTGGGAAACTGTAAGACATAGAGCAAATCTTGCTATACAAAAAATTCAGATTTTTTAAAACACACATTTCATGTCCAAATGCATTTTTTTGTGGCGTGGACCATTCCGGAGATATTCTTTTTATTTGTGACTTTTGTAGTACTTAAACGTTTCTTAAATGGAAGGTCGCTATTCACTCTTTTATCTCATGGCCTGCAAAGAGAAGGAAATTTCGAAGCCATCACATAGCGACTAGTTCTTAAAACATTTAATTGTCACTTAAGTCTACTGTATCCTGATATCCCTCTTGTACCTTCAAGAAAATTATCAATATGATAATTTGTAGTAATGTTTATCTGTATTAAGTTGACGTAGATAGTTATGCAAGTGAGTAGAAAAAGTCATGTGAGTGAAACAAAATTTTAATGCTTTTTTAACTCAGGGAGTCTCAAAACGTATATTTGCAGAGAAACATGGGCTACAGTTTTTTTTTTAGCATAACTATAAGTTTTCTATTTACTGTAAATATTTGGAATAAAATATAAACTATAGTTAATAACAGAGGATCAAATCTGTGTTGTTTAATGTGTGTGTCTTAAACCTAATCTGGTATACATCGCAGTTCAAAGACCCGCTGTAACGTTTCTTGGTCAACATTAGCAGGGGGTTTTGGTGATCTAATTCTGCAAGGAGGAGTTCCTTGAAAGTGACGCACTACTGGGGATTCCGCAATGGCAAACTTTTGTTGACTTTTGCTCCAAAATTGCACCCACATTCTCCATGGATACAATGAAAGGGGTAGGGAGAGCAAACTCAGCGCTGGGGAGGCATGGAGGGAGGTGCCCGAAGCACTTGGCCGACATACAATACCAACTTGTGTCGCGGCCCAGACCGACACATCCATCCACCCATCCGTCCACAACGGAGGTTCCACACCACGAATCTACCGGCAGGTGAGTAATACACCTTTCTTATCTATATCAGATAGTATTCATTTTCACAACAAATGTTTCAACTAAAGCTACACTCCACTGTTTTCTCGTGTTATTGCAAACACATTTCCAAGGCATTTGTAGGCACTATTTTAAAACAATCTATTCAAATTGCAAAATGTCTATATATTTTTACCTTCTCTCCTATGTAAGGTAGGGGAAAAATCGTATTCCACCCAAAATTTCGATGTCGAGATTTCACCGTAAACATATGTTTTAAGGCCCCTGAATAAAAAAAAAAAAAAAAAAAAAAAAAAAAAAAAAAAAAAAAAAAAAAAAAAAAAAGCAGTTTCAGAAAAAGTTACGTGCGTATGTGTGTGTGTGTGTGTGTGTGTACACGTGCGTATGAGTGAGTGCATTTGTGTCTGTCTGTGATTAGCATAACTCAAAAACGAAAAGTATGTTAAAAACCAAAGTTGGTATTTAAATTTACTCTTCTTTACATAGAAATTTTTTCGAAAATTTTAATTCCCTCAAAAAAACGGCTATAATGATTTTGATTAAAATACCATATGCTTAAGATATTTTTATGACAAATAAATTTTTTTTTTTTTAATTTTCTAGCTATAGCCTATGTAGTCCTGTTTACTCCTGATGACTTTAGCATAACTGGTAAACCATAAGAGATAGACCGAATCTTACTACACATAAGATTTAAATCTCTTTTTTGTATGGAATGAACTATTTTGGAGATATTTCTTGTTATTTGTATAAGTTTTGCAATGCTTAAGCTTTTCTGAAATGGAAGGTCGTTATTCATTTTTTGATCTCTTGGCCGTGCATTTCAAAGCTTTAAAAGATTTGACTATTGCTCAAAGCCTACTGTGTTCCCATATTCCCCTTGCACCTATCAGAAAATTAGCAATAAGATGATTTCTACAGATGTTTATCCCGACTAACACGAAGAAGATATAGGAATAAGAGTTTTTAAGAATAGCTGGTCCAAGGGTGGAGAAAGTCATGTGAGTGCAACACAGACAGTTTACTAATGCTAACTTTATACAACACTCGTATTCGACTGCCGCTATAAACTAATTTTCTATGGCTGTGTACAGATTTTGTATAATTCAGTTTACACACATTTTCATATTCACGCTTTTAAATAATCGTTAGATATTTTAATATTGAACTCCAAAATTAACTGTTTCCTAGTAATTTTGTTCAAATATGTTCATCTCTTGGTCAATCTCATTAATTGAGGTTAGATGATTTTGTATGTAAATATAAAAACAAGTGACAAATGCCAAAATTTAATTTCTAAACGTGATAACTTGTTTGTAGAGTTAACCTTACTTGCATGATAAAACAATTTTAATTTCTGGAGTGTTTATTGTTCTATTTATATCCCGCCTTCAACTACAAAGTTCATATCGGTGGCCTGTTCTGTGCAATATATTGTCTGTAGGCCATGGTGGTACTCGTTTAACAGTGTTGACAGAGGGTGTTTGGTCTTTGGGGATATTTAAATATTAAATTCACACACGTTTACACCCTCATCCATACTTCCGGACTCCAGGGTGGATAAAGAATATTCTTGGCTGGAGAAAATTCCTACCTCCTGCCGGGAATCGAACCCGGGACCGCTTGCACAGCAGACAGATGCTCTACCAGAGGAAGTATTACATTCCATGCAAAATTCGATAGAGAAATTTCACTGAAAATACATGTTTTGTGGCGTCCTGAAGAATCTAAAAGAAGTAACGTTTAGAAAAAGGTCCCTTAGTATTGTCTATATGTGACCCAGTGTGTGTGTGTGTGTGTGTGTGTGTGTGTGTGTGTGTGTGTGTGTGTGTGTGTGTGTGTGTGTGTGTGTGTCTATGTGTGCGCGCGCTTGCGCCCTCATATGTTATGTCAGCCTAATTCCAAAAGTTGAACAAATATAATACCTCATATTTAGGTCCAGCCTACATTTTCAAGGTCGAAACGCGAACATTTTAATTCAATCCGTTCCATCCCAAACTACTCTTTACTGAAAACTTGTTTCCTATTTATTTTTTCTCAAAAATAATCCAATAAATTTTGGTTCAAATATGTTTCAGACACTGGTTGGAAGAATAAAATGTATCTTTTTATGCATAGAGCGCGTAGTTCACTCCAAAATCAATACGTTTTATATAATATTTTAGTGAGAAACCATAAGAGATTCAACAAAAAATTATCTTAGGGAAATATTAGAGCTTATTGAAATACACTATTTGTTTTCGAGATGTAAATTTTTACTCTAACTGAAAAAGAAGACATTTTTATTTGGATTTTTTCTGTAGCTTTCTTTAACCCCTCACTACGATTTAAGAAATAAATGTTTTAATGTCGTTTGCTAACAGTATATAATTTACGAACATTTGTGGTGAATAACGGATAGAGAAGAACATTAATAATATATAAGGAATAAGTATATGTAGAATAGTCATGAGTAGAGAAAGCCATGAGAGTGTTGTACATAATATTTCGTTTGCACGGTGTACACTAATGATTATTTATGTTCCAAAACTGCCAGGACCTTCGTACCAACACATTAAGAAAAAATGCGGATAATAAATTCAAGGTCTTTGTTTAGAAGTATACAAAAACACTTCTAAGGTGCTTCAGCATGGTTTAATTTAAGAGTTTAAGGTTTTAAAAATGCTTATTTACTGACTAGCAATAAAAGATAACATTTTATAATTTGCGTATTGCTGTTGATTAATCGATTGTACGTTATATTAAGTTATGCTAAATTGAAATTATTTAAAATTAAAACCATGCTAAATTAAAATGGTCGCGTTGACAGGAAAATTAATATACGTTATGACCTGAATATTGGGAATATACACTACGTTTCCATTGGGAATTCAAACCAATTTGAGTTCTGGTTCCGGAATGAATACTGCATGGAAACGTGGATATGTATCGAACTGAATGATTGGATCGATCCTCTTAGAAGTGGGATCGGATGGAAATTTTGTTCCATGGAAACATCTACCGGATTCAAATCGATTTGAATCCGCCAAAGACGCTAACTTCTGCCGTACTCGTATAAAACGAGGTGTTTATATATTAATGCACGAAATGATGGACATAATTTCCGAATATCTCAACGGCCGTTCAGGACTTTCAGTGGTTGGGAGAAGTAACCCTATATCCGGGTTTACGACACTGGAGTTCAAATGTATTTCCTCCCCTTCACCAAAATTAGAACAGGAACTGGTGTAAGTATAATGAAAGTATTACTTTCTCCAAACCTCGGCTAGAGTACTGCATTCCGTTTCGAAATGTTGTAGTTTCACCAAATTTAGTCCATTTTATAATTAGACCGACAAGTGTTCACAGCTATAAAGGGGTGATCACGTGATTTACTCCACATGGAAAAGATATTCTGATACCTGGTTGGCTAACTTCGAATTCGTACTGGATGAAAGCGGAGTAACAATGAACTTTGCACCAATGAATATAAAATGGACCATGAATTCCGCAATGGGACACCAGTATAAACATTCTAAATAACAATTGTAATTGCGAACTACAGTAGCTCTCGTGTTATAGACATAAAACTTAACCAATCAAAAGACTTCAATGACATCACACTTACGTGGGAAGTGCGTTTAATTTGCTTCTTTACCTTCCCAACACACAATTTAGGAATAAATGAAATAATAATGAACTGTATGGCAGAGGACATCGTGACTCGCAGGCCTTACATTGGGAAGTGCCTTGCCCAAAATTGCAGAGACATTTTGCATTTTACGGCCACCACATACACATGGATTTACCTGCGAAGTTGCCTTTCATTATTGCTACTGTGTTTTGGGGATTAGAGCTTTCGGATTGTGGAACTTTTGACTGTTATTTGAATGCTATTATCATTCTGAGCAGATAGCCCATTTACTAGTCGTCTTGCTGTATTATTTCACTCATTATTTATTTATAAGTTACTTTAGTTGCATTGTCGCCTTCCTGTTTCACGATTTTTACTTCCATTTTGTTCTATGCATGGAATTGTGGGTCTGGATATAGAATAACCACCCCTGAATTCACCTCACCACTGAGGAAAACCACAGTGAAAATAAAACAGAGTGGTCAATGTACGGGATATGAACTGAGACTTGGATTCCAGCCAACGACATCACCGCCTGAGCCATTTCGCTCGATGAGGGTTCTTTTTCGATTTGTGCACTGAATACAAAACTGGAGAGCTAATGCACGAATTCCGTGGGCAGACTACCAAGTCGGGCAATTTCTGGGATAGAAAACTAGAGTTTGAATGTAACTTCGGCAACCTCAGTTTACCTGCTTATTTGAAACTGTTCTCAAAATGGCTCCAACAATCTTGAAATAAAATCTATACGTGCCCAAATGCATTTTTTGTTGAGTGAACCTCTTCGGAGACATTCTTTGTTATTTGTGTGAGTTTTGCAGTATTTATGTCTTTCTCAAATGGAAGGTCGTTATTTATTTCGTTACCACTTCGCCGTGCAAAGAGAACGGAATTTCAAAGCCTTCATATAGCGACTATCGCTCAAAGTCTACTGTATTTTTATATACCCCTTGCACCTACAAGAAAATTAGCAATAAGATAATTTCTGCAAATGTTTATCTCGAATAACATAAGAAGATAGAGGAATAAAAGTTTGTAAGAATAGTTTGTACAAGTGTAGAGAAAGCCATGTGAGTGCAACACATCAGATATTTTTTATTTGACTCATATACGCTGTACACTGCATTGTCTTTAGGCAAGACATTCGCCGTCAATTTAAAACGGGCAACGCCTAAAGAAAGTAATGTGACAGTCGAGTACTGGACATTTATCATATTTATAAAGGGAAACTTACGAAATGTGATAGTGCAATTCTTAAAATCGGTGTGTCTTATTAGAAAGCAAGGAGCTTTTTCTGGCGCTACTCATTCTGACCCCACCCCATGACACTAATCAATATATCAGTCTCTACAAGGTGGGCCATATAAGCTTTCACAACTCAGCATTTCTAAACTGAACCAGTAAAAAGTAAATTTCAACCTCATTGTTAAACTCATTGTCTTCGTAATGATATCATAGGTAAAATCATTAAGGGGACGCGAGGGTCTGACTTCTTTAAACCATCAGCTGTTTCTCCAGCCCTCCAAGTTAAAGGGGACTGTATAAATGAAATAACTTGAAAAAGAATATTTAAAAAATCTGATGTGTTGCACTCACATGACGTTCTCTACATTTGTACTAACCAAGCTTACTCTTCTTCCTCTATCTTCTTTGTATTAGTTGAGATAAACATTTGTACAAATTATCTTATTGCTTATTTCCTTGTAGGTGCAAGGGGAATATTAGAATACCGTAGGATTTGTACGATAGTCAAATCTTTTAAAGTTTTGAGATCCCGTTCTCTTTGCACGACTAAGATATAAAAAAATGAATAACGATCTTCCATTTGACGAAAGGTTAAGTATTCCAAAACTCATACAAATAACAAGGAATACCTCCGAAATGGTTACTCCACAAAAAATATTTTTGTACAGTAAGATTTGGTCTATTTCTTACGGTTTACCACTTATGCAAACGTCGTTAAGACTAAACAGGACTACATGGGCTATAGCCATAAAATTCTAAATATACATTTCATTTGTCATAAAAATATCTTAAACATATGGCATTTTAATCAAAATCGTTAGAGCCATTTTCAAGAAAAGCAAAATGTTGTGCCTAAAGGGTAGTTTAGGATGAATGAATTTTATTCAAAACCTTTGTTTTGTATCCTTGCAAGATATTAAACTTAAATACCAAATTAGGTTGCTACCTGACTTTACGTTTTTGAGTTACGCTGTTAGGTGGCGCCGTGGCCGAGCGGTTAGACCGTTCGCCTACCGCTTAGGGGGCCCGGGTTCGATTCCAGGGACCCTCATATGGTATTCGTGTTGGACTAAGAGGTGCCTGGGGGGTTTTCTTCGGGTTCTCCTGTTTCCCCCGCCACACATTACAACGATTGCTCCATCATTGCTTTTCCATTCATCGATTTCACCTGCATTTCATGTCATCTTCCTCACTATCATACCTGGTGCTTGACTGACCACCGGCTTCCAGGTCTTCACTCCGCTCCTGGACAGGTGTCTGACCCTAGACACTGGCTTGTAAGTCCTTGGGGTGTAAGTTCTACATAAGGGGAGGTTAATCAAGAAAATAAGAAGAGTTATGCTTTTCACAGACACACAGACACGCGCACCTTTTTCTAAAAATGCTTTTTCTGGATTCAGGGTGCCTCAAAACCTATATTTCCGGTGAAATCTCGACATCAAATCTTTGGGTGGAATACAATACTTTCTCTACCCACTATACGTAGTAGAGAGAGTAATAAAAGTCATGTAGTATTATTTGAAGATGAAGGAATAAGAGATATTTTGGGGGGGGGGGGGGCGGGGGCGGTGGAGGGGCCTAACACGTTTCAAAAGGCCTATAAATACCAAACATAAGGAATATAATGTTAAGTTAAATTTAAAGCTGTCAGTTAATCTCTCCACTGATTTTTGCTAGCTAGTAACAGTTGGCAATACAAGCGTTTTTCACTGTATGCAGATTTATTTCTCGAATCCATGTTCTGCATGATTTTCAGTTCTTATTAGGCACAATGACTATGTGTTTAATATCAGAAAAAGCTGGTATAGCATTCCTGTGCCTTCGAGGAGAGCTATCTCTTTAATCCTGTGTCTTTCTTCTCTGAGGAAACTAGGTTTATTCGTGTTGATTCGGCAAACGCGACGAACGTGCATGACAAATGTGAAAAACAAGCCTCAGCAGAAAAACGAAGGGAAATGTAGGTTAAAGAATGTAACTGCATCATCAAAATACTAAAAGGAAGAAGCGTTAGGCATTGTCAGTGATCAGGCAGCCATTAAGTAAGTCACTGCTAAATGTACCACCATCTTAAAATGTGGGTTAAATCCTGCAAGGGAAGAAACAAAATATCACATATAATTTAATTTCTAGAATGTACTGAAAAGTATGCCACTACCAAAATATAATATTAAGTGTACGATGTTTTTTTCCAAATTACTTTCATAGAATAATAATTATTACTTTCTCTGCCACGTATAGTAAGTAGGGGAGGTATTCGATCCAAAATTTTTGTGTCGAGATTTCACCGGAAATATATGTTTTGAGGTCCCTTAAATCCAAAAAAGAGCATTTTTATAAAAATTTCCGTGTGTGTGTGTGTGTGTGTGTGTGTGTGTGTGTGTGTGTGTGTGTGTGTGTGTGTGTGTGTGTGTGTGTGTGTGTCTTTGTGTGTCTTTGTGTGTATACTGGTGCGTCTAAAGTTGGCTAAAAATGAAATTAGCATTTTAATTAAATTTCTTTCAAATATATCGAAGATTTTCAATAGACTCTCAACCTCAAACTATCATTTATATGGATTTTTCTATAATTTCTTATTTGTTCAAAAATGTTTCTAACAATTATGATTAAAGTACCATGTGTGTAAGATATTGTAGACAAAACAAAATGTTTAATTTGAAGTCTCTACAAATAGGCTGAATGAATTTTTTTATACTTCCATATAACTGGTAATCATATGGGATGGACTAATTATTGCAACAGAAAAATAAAGAAAGAAAAGAAAGAAGAAGGGACCCTCGTTAAAATGAGAAAGTTGTAGCATTAACTTTTTCTGAGACATCAGTTGTAATTATTTTAAATTATCAAATACTTAATATTTGTTTGAAGTGCTAAAGTAATGATTCACTCCTTTTGCATTTCATGCAAAAGAAGCCTGCATATAGCGACCTAGTTTTACTTTCTCTACTACCCATATACGTACAGTATGGATTTTTTTTCTGATGTAAAACTCCTTAGAAGACTTCCTTTGGAAGGGAAGTAAAGTCGGTGGCTCCATGTCGGGATTTTCCAGGTCATTCGAGAAATGTCCGCCGGCCGGCTTGTTTGCAGACGTTCACGTTCACGTATAAAAGCTTGCGGAGCAGTTTTTGAGACAGTCAGTGTGTCAGTAACTGCGAAACAGCTATGAAGGATATGTCATGTTCAAGTGAAGAGATTGTAATGAGTGTTGAGTGGTTGTACCGTCGGAGTTAGTGTATGAGTCGAAGAAAGTAAAGAAAGACAGTGAAGAGAGTGAACCAAGGCTACGATAAGAAAGCAGTTGTGATTTGTAATATCACGAAAGAGTGCAGACTGTGTTAATCTCAGTAGAAAACGGTGTATTTGTGCAAGCTTAGAAGAAAATAGAGCAAGAAAAAGTAACTGGACTGGATTTTGTTGTCTTTGTCACAATATTAATGTTGTGGCTAAGCGACTCATTTTAGCAACAGCTGGAAAATACACAAATAACCTATCTTTTGAAGCCCTAGCTCTCTATGTAAATTACGTATGCCAACGCGGAGCTAGCGTACAGACAATACAGTGAGAAATCAGTACTGTCTTCTTTACCGTCTGTAGGGTACCTTATTACGTCATGCTTTCATTTTCTTGGCTGACACTGTCACCTTGCACCTGTCTTGTGTTCTGTATCGAACCAATAGAGCATAGTGGCAATTACGAATAGATATAGCCACCTCCCTCAACTGGAAGAGAAGGGAGATAGCGTGTCCCCTTTAAACTGGTGGAGACCGATATCAGAAGACATGTGCTATAAATGCCCCTACAGACCGATGTATTAAGCACTGATATATCTCAAAGGCACGTCAACATACTAAACCGACAGGTTTTAATAAATGAAATGCGTACAAAACGCAATCGGTAACAGTCACGGAACTTCCTCTGCCAATTACGCGCCATATCGATTCTACATACATACTATTTCTGTCCGGAACAAAAATTACCAGTAAGGAAGTTGAGTATCTCACTGAATAATAAAAGATAGTTATACCCTTTGCCTTAAATTATAAGAGGAACTTCCAAAGTTTGGGACTGCCATGAATATTAAGGTATGCAAAACAGCACGAAGACCCCTGGGTTTTATTTCCTGGTATCACTAGAATAACAATTGCACAGGCAACTACCATTCTCCTGAAAAGCTTTGCAGCAGTCCTGCAAGTGATGTCTCTTTGCGATCTCCATATGCGGTATTTATGTATTTTGACTGCCATTGTATGTATCGACATTTGACGGCATCCATACTGTTTCTTTGTATTTCGCTGCAAATGCAATTTTCATGGTTATATTTGAGCCATTAAACCTTCGTGGTAATTTCTGCTCTAGACGTCGTATTTGATTACTATTTAATTTAAACAATTTAATCATTTTAACCGATCAAATTTTCAATTAATTAAATAAACAAAAGCATAGTTATTAATAGGGAGCGAACCTTCATACAGGGAACGAAACGTTGCGAAGTATGACTATAGGAAATGGGAGGGCTCAGTCTGTGACGTAATGTGTTGTTACTATACCGATGCAATGACGTCACGCTGTCCATTCTGCAATAGCTGTATAAAGGTTCGAAGCATAGTTATTTACTACGACAACCCCTGGGTGGCCCAGTTTATTAGGCGCTGGCCTACTGATTTCAAGGTCGCGGGTTCAAACTCCCCCCAGACCAATGGTTTTCAAGTGTGTCTAAAAGCGATAGCCGAGTAGATTTACTGGTACGGGTATGTAAAAGAATCTTGCGGCACACTAGCAGCACTGATATGACTCTAGAAATTGACAGCGTAATTAATAAACACAATATTGTAACAAAACGACAAAAGTCCAAATCCGGTTTCTTTCTCCCTTTATTTTTCTTCTAAACTTTTGCACAAAAGCACAGTTCTCTTCTATTGACGTTAACAAAGCTTACAGTCTTTCGTAATATTAAAACTCACAACTGTTTTCTTCTCGTAGCCTTGACTCAGTGCTTTCACTGTTGTTTTTCCCTGTCTCTCAAACACTACCTCCGAGAATACAATCACTCAACACTCGTTGTTGCCCTTAAGAAAGAAACAAGAAAAAGTTAAATAAATTCCATTGTAGCAAACACAGGAATTTGGTCTGATTAAGCTCATGTCTGTAAGTCTGGCTCCAACGCTGGAATCATTTTAGTTCTAGTCCACAACTTAATAAAACACAATTAGAACATATTTTCTCCAGATGTACTGAAGTTAAATTTGCAATGTTTGCCCGTTAATGTAGAAGAATTGCTGGAATATTGTTTTTCAAAACTGCGAGGTGAGCTACGAGGTGACATGGCCGCCATGTCCTCTGAACAGCTAGAGAAGCATATGACTAATTTAATTCTCATACCATCTATGCAAGTACGCCTGAGAATTAGGTAAACCTTCGTGCAGGTTTCACTAAGGTTGGGTATTTACTTTTGTGAAATATAGTACCTATAGTTTGTTCACCAGCTCGTGGTCCTTGGCAGAAATGCAACCAACCACTACGCCAGTAAACAATTCCAGATAAACAGAGATATCGGAAGCAGCGGCTCTGCTTCTAATCTCGCTTACGATAATGTTGCCAACCTTAGAATGTGAATTCACGCTAGATTAAAGTAAAGAAGCCGCTTAAAACAGCAAAATTTAAATGTTATTTTCAGTCATGCAGTATATATAGCTTCTAAAATGTAAATGTTTTCAGCTACTCCGTCTTTTTCCCACTGATCATTTTCTGCCTTTTCTATATTTTCCAAAAAACCTTTTACCTTGGCCAAAGGAAGTTCTATGGGATTGAGTTCACACATACATATATGGGGGCAAGTAAGCGACAGTGTGGGTCAATAAAATAAAAATAACCAATTATAACATTATAACAATTGAGGAAGAATTCGGTCTAACAACTTTTCATTCCGTCCTGCAGAATCAAAGAATGAAGTATTAAAATTTCGATTGTTTCAACCATCTGTTTTACACATACAACTGTCACACAACCACAGTATCATAGCAGACTTCACAGCACTCCTAGGCGGAAATTTACCTGCTTCTACATTACTTTTACAATTATTACTTCCGACATAAAACTGGTGATAAGCACGATTCTACTACTGAAATTGGGAGAACTTTGCAGTGAGTAAACGTAGCGCGAATACTATTGGAGGTAAGTTGGCAACGTGACTAGCCGAGCAACGTTTGCCCGAATGTTTACGAAACTCAGCTTAGTCCAATTTTGTGGAGTGTTGCTCACCAATGCATGAGATAAGCATATAAAGATTTTAGATGTAACCTAATAATTCCCTCTAGCAGAGAAAGCATCTAATAATATTATCTGCAGTAATACCAAGAGGTCGTTTCATATGACGAAAATTATCCCAAATATGAAAAGCTCGAGTGGTATTTGTTTAGGCTATTCCGCGAAATAATTATAATTCATTTATTTAATACTATTTATTATTAATGGTGATTTAAAAGTAAACAACTCACAACTTACAATAACATTCATACATTTTAATTCAGATTTATTTTCTAAGTTGGCACCGCTGCTAATCCAGGAGTCTTTAAGAACAATAACAATAATTTTAGCGCTTAATCTAGGGAAGTGAGGAATGAATATGAATGAACGAATTTGCGTTAGTAGGATATTCTTTAAAGGTATATGTTCTCTATTTAAAATTACAGTTGTTAGAGATATTTAAATTAAAATATCAATATTCTCACTAGAATACTCGCCAATTAATGAATGGCCTGGTAATTGTTGTTACTGAGCATGGATATTTCAGTTTTCATAAACGCAAGAAAATGTTTAGGTTGACGAAACTGCATGGGGGAGGTGAAATAAACATTTAAACTCAACAACTGTTTTTGAGTGTCTATGTTGAGGTGCCATTGACCTGATATTCTAATTACAATCCATTCAATAGGACTACGATTACACAACCAGGTGTGAAAAGTTCTTGAAATGCTCAGTATTAAACCAGGTCAATTCCCATCGAATTGTTAATCAGTTGAACTTGTCATGGGTTTATCATTTGGAAAGAGTATAAAATCACTTTAAGGTTAAATGCGTTAGGTCAGAGAAAGGTACGGATGTCCTTGGTAGTACTTTTGGTGAGGAAATCCGGCACTTTAATTATTTCTCATGAAATTTCCACAGAATAGGAACAATTCTACACGAACATGTCACCAATGCATATCATTAAGTGACACAATGTAACGAAATAAGATTGTTTAATTAGACACGCCCCCTGGTGCTCCCCTCTCTCAGTTAATGTGCTTTAAATACTTCTGTTCCAGAGTTGCTCCTGCAGACTTCGCTCGACAGCAGCCCGAAAAATGCAAATTCATAGGATTTAAGAAAACTTGAAGGGAAATAACCTGGTCAGTGACATCCTTCACGCTTCCAGTTTAGAGCTAACTCCCCGGGTAAGTACAAGCTATATTATATATGTATTTATTCACTTTAATTTGATACCTCATTGTGTTCAACTGTAATTACATTAAAACAATAACCTGCAACATACGATTTGAAGCTTTCATACTAATTATTAATCAGCACTTCTCGTGTCACGTTTGACGTTTCGGCCATACTAACCTCCATGGCCATCATCAGGAAATTAATAATAAATAAATGACCAACTTGACTCATGGCCTTCATTGGGAACTGCATCAGAAATAAACGGCCATCTCAAATCCATAGCCTTCTGCTGTCTTCCTGTCCAAGCTGTGCTCAGTAGGCCGTTGTCCCTATTAAAATTATTTGGCTCTAATTCAATTTCAATTGCCTCTTTTATTACATTGTCGTAACATCGGTTACTGCGGTGTAAAACACCTACTTAATTAAACAAAATTTTGTGATCATCAGGGCTCAGATGTTTATGACCTAAAAATGTTAGAAATATGCAAGCAGTTATTACCGAAAAAAAATCTGACGTGTTGCACTCACATGACTTTCTCTACTCTTGTACTAACCATTCTTACAAACTCTTATTCCTATATCTTCTTCATGTTAGTTGAGATACACATTTGTACAAATTATCTTATTGCTTATTTCCTTGTAGGTTCAAGGGGAATGTTAGAATACATTTGTGCGACAGCCAAATGTTTTAGAGCTTTGAGTTTCTATTGTCTTTGCACACTTAACATATAAAAACAATGAACAACGATGATCCATTTCACGAAAGTTATGTTTTTTGAAACTCACGCATATAACAAGGAATATCTCTGAAATGGTTCACCTTACAAGAAAATTTATTCAGACATAAATTGTGTATTTTAGCAAGATCTACATTTTTTGTATGGTATGATTTACTCTATCTCTAACGGTTTACCAGTTATGCAAAAGTCGTCCAGAGTAAATACGACTACAGGGGCTATAGCCAGAAAATTCAAGATTTACGTTTCATTTGTCACAAAAATATCTCAAACATATGACATTTTAATCAAAATCGTTAGAGCCATTTTCAAGAAAATAAAAATTTTCGAAAAATGTCCCATGTAAAGAGTAGTTTAGGGTGGGGCTATTTTCTTCAAAATCTTCGTGTCGCATCCTTGAAAGACATTAAACTTAAATACCAACTTTGGCTTTTAACCAACTATTCGTTTTTGAGTTATGCTGTCCACAGACACACACAGACACATACACACAGACACACAGAGACATTTTTCTAAAAATGATTTTAATTCAGGGGGTCTCGAAGCACATATTTCCGGTGAAACCTCGACATCGAATTTTTGGGTGGAATACAATACTTCCCCTACTTACCAGTAGAGAAAGTAAAAATGTAACAATATGGACAGATAAGAGAAAGAAAGTCCAGAGTCTAAGAATGAAAGAATTGTGGACTCAAAGGAGAACTTAGAAAGGCCAAGTACTTGACGTAGTCCTGCATGGGCTCATTCGAACTAAAATGAAAAATAATAATAAACACAGTTTCATCACACATTTTGTGCATATGCATATGATTACTTCTGAAAGCTAAATGAAGCCTTCTGTCCGATTCTATAAATGTTCACCGCAAAAATAGTTCTTATCGCAACTTATGGAATAGATATTATTTGGGAAAAGTTGAGTCTACAAGGTCTAAGGACTCTGGAACCCTTTTTATAGAGGACCTGTGTATGAGGCTCCCATCCACTGACAGTTAATATAAACCCCTACATGAAAGAGAGAAGAAGAGAAGGGAAATTTGGCTGGACAACAACAGAAGCCACGACAAACAGATCCCGGACCAACACAAATCATGAACTCCAACACCTGGTGAACTCAACAGTAGTGCAGGGATACCACCACAAAATATGCAAGAACAAGAGTTTCCACGACCCCGCAGCTACTGTGTGTGTGAATTATGTGACCAACCCTGTGACCAGCTGTAAAAAACGAGTAAAATCACTGGTGGAACCCTGTAAACAATAAACAATGTGAAAAGTGAAGGTCTAATATCGCTAAGATATGAATTTATGTAACCTATGCACAACTTGTGCGCATTTATTCTACGAGTATTACTAAAATCACCATCTAACAGACTTTCAGAATGTGTCTGCTTGAAACCGCTCAACTTCCCAGAGAAAGGCCGAGGCTATATTTGCCCGCCCGATATTTACACATGGCACTATTCGATCGATTTGCCATTTCTGCAGGTTTCAAGCAGTAATCAATGCGAGAGTAGTTTGTGGAACGGGAACGATGAAAGATAAAGACCTAACGGCGTCAGTCGCGTGCAACTTATATTGATTTTAGTTGCCCTTTACATTTTTGCACGTTACCTGTTCTTAGTTCAGGTGAGATTACTACACTTTCTTGATGTATCTACATTTTCTAATGTACGATTCCGTGAACCAAGTGAAACATTTTATTTATTTGTCCCTAGTAGGTATAATTGTGATAGAAATCTTTGCGTGACGCCATTGTTGTGATATTGTCCTGCTGAGGAAGACTCGAAATGTAAAAGCAAAACAAAACACGGCGGCAGTGATCTAAATCCTTTTACGAATCAGACATTTCATCTTCGTGAATAGAAAGAAAACTGACGTACGAATTTTCCTCTCGCTACAGTTTATACGTAATATCTGCATGTATTCAAATAATATTGGTTAATAACAATAAACGACACTCTAAAACGATTTCAAATAACACAGAACAGATTTAGTTGCATGCAAGATCACCTAAATTATTCTGTTTGAAGCGAGTTTTACTTTCTCTTACCACGTTGTGCCTTATTGCATATTTTCATACAGGCGCAAGGGGAGTATGGGAATACAGTTGGTTTAGACGATAGCCTAATCTTTTAAAGCTGGTCGCTATGTGAAGGCTTTAAAATTCCGTTCTCTTTGCACGGTCAAGATATAAAAAAGTGAATACAGACCTCCCATTTGAGAAAAGATTAAGTATGGCAAAACTCACTTAAATAAGAAGAAATAGTATACTCCACAAAAGCAAATGCATTTAGACATAAGTTGCGTATTTTAACAAGATCTACTTTTTTGTAGGTTTGACTTATCTCTTACGGTTTACCAGTTATGCAAAAGTCATCAACAGTAAACAGGACTACATAAGCTATAGACAGAAAATTCAACATATCTTACCGTGTGTATGTGTGTGTCTGTCAACCGTGTAATTCAATACCGAAAAATCGATTAAAAAACAAAGCTCGTATTTAAATATAATATATTTCAAGAATGCGATACAAAGATTTTGAAGAAAATTTCTCCAACCTAAACCCCTTTACATGGAACATTTTTCGAAATGTTTTATTTTCTCAAAAATGTCTCTTAACGATTTTGATTAAAATGCCATATTTAAGATATTTTATGACGAATTAAATGTATATTTTGAATTTTCTGGCTATAGCCCGTGTAGTCCTATTTAATCTTGATGACTTTTGCATAAGTGGTAAACCGTAAGAGACAGACCAAATCTTACTGTACAAAAAATGCAGATCCCGTTAAAACCAGAATTTGTGTCTAAATATATATATATATAATTTTTTTTTTTTTTTCTTTTGGAGTAAACGATTCTCAAATGGAAGGTCATTATTCATGTTTTATATGTTAGCCGCGTAAAGAGAACGGAATTTCAAAGCTTTAAATGATTGGACTATCGCTCAAAGCATACTGCTTTCCCATATTCCCCTTGTATCTATAAGAAAATCAGCAGTAAGATAATTCCTGCAAATGTTTATCTCGACTGACATGAAGAAGATAGAGGAATAAGAGTTTACAAGAATAGTCAGTAGAAGAGTAGAGAAAGTTATGTGAGTGCAAGACATCAGATAATATATGGAGTGGGAGTTGAAATGTGTATCTGTTTGAAGGTGACCACTGTCTACATGTATATATGTTGCAGTACAGACCTACTGCCTCTTGGGCATGACGTATTACAGAGTTTCGTGATGTGTCATCATCTTCAGGAGTAATCAATAACAACAGACATTGGTAAATTTCACAGACTGTTGTCGTCTCCACACAATGCGGGTGTAAGGGAGGGGAAGTTTGAACCAATTAAGTCGTTACAGACTCTTTATGAACCGGCATCAAACTCTAGACTCCTGCTTTATTATTGATCTCTACTACCCTTCTACTTCCGCAGTATATGTTCCACAGATACACGATTTTCATTTCTGCACCTCACTTAAACTTGGTCCTCTCTCTCTTTTAATGCACAGTTGCTTATTAATTAAGATTATCTAATAATACTCATTACCTGGGAAGGATACATATTTTATTGGTCGCTAAAGACCTCAGAGATCCCTAGCTTTATTTAAACAATCTAGTTTTGGAACGAACTCAGCTATTCAATCGCTTGATAGGACATCTAATATTACACCTTACTCGGCTGTTTGCTGGAGCGACAACCTTATCTGTTTATTTCTTTAGTTCCAAGAATGACCAATCGACAGGTACAACTAATGCCTACAGGCCTACTCTTATTATTATATATTGTCGACATTTGTTTTTCGTTAGTTGTGCAATGCTGCTTTATCATTGCAAATAGTGTGTTACTATTTCTCACAAACAGGAGTAAAAGATATGATATACAGAGTCCCAACGATTTGGAAGAATCTACTTTATGATGATATGCCTTACACATGAATGAAAACTTGTATAAATGAGATGATTTCAATTCTGAAGATAAACTGAAAAGGAGATCTTTGTCCCTAAGTCCCAACGCTTTGGAAGAAGTATACTACACTCTTACCACATTTTATCTATCTTTCATCTATCTAGTAAGATAATGCTCATAAAATCCATGTATAGTTAAGCTAAATGAAACTAAACATGGGAATGAAGGAAAAAAGTGAAATTTAAAGAAATAAATATAAGCATAATAATATAGCGCGAGCCTACTAAACTCCACCCAGCCTTAAGTCCGCCCCTTGTATCACTCCGCGATAACCTGATGCTATGGCCTGCGACTAACACAAAACAAACACCACGTGGATTCATACCTCGTATCTATGTTGCAACAGAACAATACTTACTCAGGAATTTTAGAAATATCGCGTTACATTTAAGTATTCTTTACCAGGGTTATCGTACATCTTGAAAACTCACAGTTAATCGCCGATATTTAAGGTACTATATTTTATGGTGTGCTTTGGTTTCGCCGTATTTCGAGTTCGTTGTTGATGGCTTGTGTTTACATCAAGTGCGGGTCTAACGGTGGAGCGATTATAGGCCCCGTGTGACGTTAAATACTGTCAGTAAGGAATTCGAGACCCTCGTATGTAACCGCCTCTTCCTTATTAGAGAACGTTATGATCTATCCGATTTTCAGTTTCCGTTTCTTGTGAAGATGCCATCAATCATACTCTAGATTCTGCTGAACTTTCATCGTTCAAGTATGTCTTGGGGGTATTCATTGATATAGATGGAGCCCTTAATAACTTGCGTTGGCCTTCTCTTACTGCATTCGCTGACGACTTATTAAGAAACCCTGCAGTTGTCATGCATACTTTCCGAATTCAGGGAGCATTTAGTGTGAAACACCTTGGTGTAACTCTATAGTAAGGCTTATTATTTCGGAAACATGTTAGCGACATTATTGGTAGAACCTTTGTGGTCCTAAACAAAATCGCTCGAATGGCAGGAAGCCTTGGTACCATAGCTATAAGGTGATACGTTTATATCATAATTTCCTCCTAGTGCCAATTTCAGGATTGCTTGGGCACAGATTATTTTTAAAGACTGTCATCAAGGATATCAGCAAACTACAGCGGAAGATTTTTATGCGACTCACAGGTGCATTCTCCACAACTTGGACGGACGCATTTCTCTTGATATTGGGGTTATTTCCATTACAGTTGGAAATAAGAGCTAGAGGTGCCCGCTACTGGATGAGGAAGAATAACCTAGTGAGAGAACACAACTTGCTGGAGCGCCTGTGAGAGATGAATTGGAGATTAAAGAAATTCTTATTGACGAATGGCAGTAAGAATGGGACATCAGTATCACTGGTCACAGGACATACGACATATTGCCAAATATCGAAGAGTAACTAAAAATGAAGTATTTCATACCTTCCAAGGGACTTACACATTATATTACGGGACATGGTCCATATGGTGGCTGCTCGGTGGGGTCTAGTGCCGCGATGAAGATATCTGTGCCGCCCTGCGGTTCCCTCACTTCATCCCTTCCTTCTGTGGACATAACAAACAATAGGTCGGCCGGCCGGTCTCCGAGCCTCTGAGGGGTCTCTACTAGCGGCCTCTACGCAAACAAGCGGGGAATGGTTACACCTGGGGAAATCTATAGGGACCCTACATTCTGCACTCCTGTGGTCTGGCAACACCCTGTCTGCTCTCGCCTCCCCCCTCCCTCTCGCGGAGGTACAAAAGATTCCTGAGGTCGAAGTGCGGAAGTCCCCCCTAAGCGTCTGTCCTACTCCTACTCCTTCCTCTTGTCTGTCTCCTTACGGTGACGGGTATTTGCAAAATGGATGTAGCCATGCAGTAGGCAATAGAGGACTGGGAGGGGGTGTGTGTTTTCCAAGGTTTTGGACAGGGCAGGTAGAGCACCCTAAAGACAAGGACAGAACCAAGGACCAGTTAAATCTCATAGACTATAAAAAGGGAGCTGGGGAAGTAATCCTCATACCTTGTTCGGTTTATCTTGAAAGAGAAAGAGAAATGTTGAAAAGAGACGCGATACTCACCCCTCTGTGTCTGTTGTTGTGGGGAAGGTGGGAGAAAATTTGGCTGCTTCTATCCAATGAGTGCAAGGGCAAGTATGAACAACTTCCAACGTCACCTTCCAGTTTTATAGTCCTAGAGAGAGCCACCTCAACTATAACCAGTGCAACTTAGGGAAATTAGGGACAACATTGCGGACATCGGCTTACTTTGCACTGCGACCTGGGTTTGATTAATACTGACGACTGATGAAGTCGGTCAGATGTGAATAGAACTAGACGTAGTACCCGCGCACATTTCCCTTCAAGTACGTGACATGTATCTTAAATGGCACATATCCCGGTCACAGGAATCAGAAGAAAAGGTCCAATGTATGACCCCCCCCCCCCCCGCGCCCCGTTCCTCTGATCCAACACCTCTTGATTTCTTCTTGTGAGGAGGTATAAAAAAATCTCACTTACGTGACATCAATTCCCGACCAAGAACTGACACCTCGTCAGGATACTTCCCAGAATTCCCTGCGACAATGTCATATTGACTGCTATGGCCACCACTTAGAACATCCTCAGAAAAGGAAGGATAATTTAAGTGCGTGTAAAAGTTAAACTGGTTTCTAACATTCCTAAACTTCACTGATTCAAGATTACTTGCTTGACCATAAGCTTTTCTAAAGTTGTTTTTCCATCCTCTATAAGCTTCTTAAATTTGTGCGCAAGCTTTTGAATCCCTGTAGGTACAGCTTATAACAGTTTCTTAAATTCATTAACGATGCTACTACAAATTATCAACGTTAAAACACTTTATCGTCAGAATCAGAGGCAAATTCAGGTGCGCCTCACTCGGCGGCAAGTTTTCGGAAGCTTTCACGGCCGGAGTTATTTTCCCACCTTTAGCATACACTACGTTTCCGTGGGGAATTGAGATCGATTTGAGCCCAATCCCTTTCTCAATACGATCCGCATTTCAATGTTCACTTCAATCCGGAAAGAGAACGATTTGGATACGCAAGGCTCACGTATAAATAACCTTGGTCACTTGGTTTCTGTTGACGAGAATGTAAAAAATATACATTTTCTGCGTATCTTAAGTAGGTTTTGAGGTTAGTGAATGTGTTTGATAAGAATACATTACGAGATTATGGAAACAATAAAAGTGGCGTTGTTGTGTTTTATTACGCCTCTTTCGCTAAGAAAAAATGACGAAAGTGCGGCGTATTACAAGTACAGTAGAAGTTAACATCTTTAGCGGTTTCAGATTGACTTGAATCCGTAGGTGTTTCCATGCAACAAAATTTCGGTCCGATCCCACTACTAAGAGGATCGCATTTAAGGATTCAGTTCGATTTGAAACCGCGTTTCCATGCAATGTTGAATCTGGAATGAGAACTCAAATCTATTTGAATTGCCCATAAAAACGAACTAATAGAAGGTCATGTCGGGCTTTTAAACTTTTAGAACAATTTATCAGCAGCAGTGGTGTTCACTCGCTTAGCGATGGTTTGGATCTTTGGGTTTCTATTACTTTGGATTAGTTTATTACATTAAATTCACACACACACACACACACACACACACACACACATTTACACTCATTCATACTTCCAGACCCTAGGGAGGATGCGGAATAATCTTAGTTAAACAAAAGTTCCCACCCTCCAGCTGAGAATTGAACCCGGCACCCCTTGCACAGGTCTTTCTAGTGAGCTTTGGGACCAGACGTTAACAATTAGGTAGTGGATAACAGAAACAGCGGAGTAAATAGTGCTAAGATATCAGATATCGAATCTCACGAAAATGCAGACACTACAAGAAGGCGGAAAGGGAACAAAAACCCTGTGTTGTTGGACGTAATAAAAACTTTAAGAATACGAATATTTTCAAAAAATCTCCCAGTCTAAACTACCACTTACATGCAAAGCAGGTCTAAGGAGTTTGATTAAACCGTCATATGTTTAAGATATTTTCATAACAAATGAAATGTGTATGTTGAATTTTCTGGGGACAGCCACCTAAGTCTTAATTTTGAATGACTGCTTAGATGGTAAAATGCAGAAGGTAGATAAAATCTTAATAGCACACAATTTATGTAAAACAATTTTTGTAGAGTTAACCATTTCTGACCTATTCCTTGTTGCTGTTTGAATTTTCAAATACGGAAAGCCTTTATAATCTTTTTCCCCTGCTGTATATGCAAAGAAATCGGAATTTTAAAGCCGCGACCAGCTCTTAAAAGATTTGGGTATTGCTTGAGCCTCCTGCATTCTCCATTTCCACTGTACATACAGGAGTATATATAAATTGTTTGTTAACGACTCTGCCAATTATCAAGATCATAGTGCCACTGGTGTGCCGGGGTTTCGTCCCGTAGGAGTTCTTTTATATGCTAATATATATAATGATATGGATTCATCACTTTTAAGCATACTTATATGCAGTCGAACCTTTTAAATTAAAAGAAAATCTTGTTTAATGTCCCCAAGGTCTTTAACAATATTGATTAAAATGTATAATTTTTCAAACATAGGAATGATATATAGAATTTTCCTATAATAAATGTGCTTCTTTAACGGATTGGCAAAAGTTTACTAAAATTTACTAAAATTATACTAAAACGGTTAAAATATAGTTAAGTCAAGTGGAAAATATTTGCATAGTCACCAGTTCCAAAGTATTTTCTGATAGTCGTTTGAACCTTCCAAGCACTTGCAAAAGGGCCAAAATATGGTTATTTAATTTCTGTAAGGTCATATCAAATGCGCAATGATGTGGTTTGCTCCTACAACAAAATATGAAATGAAATTATTTGTTTCGTGACATTTTATCATGCTTATAAACGTTAGATTTTGTACTAATATGAAGGTATGAACATGAATGATGGTGTATGGTAAAAGCCGTAAGAGTGTAACAATATTTCCTGTGTTTCCACACGGTAGCATGGTCGTCTAAAGAGGGCGTAACAGCTGAAGCCTACCAAAGTAAACTCCGATAAATCAGTAGGAAGCAAAGTAAGGGCAGAAGTTGTACGGTTTCTGATCAAGTACAGATTAGATTGTTAATTAACTATCATCCAATTAGCCGGAAGGCGACACCCTACTATGTGAAATTCTTATCGAGTCAACGTTTGAAAATAAAACATACAGAAGGCATCGTGAAGAACCAGTTTACAAAATAACTTCTTTAACTGTTTAACTGCTTGATATTGACATTTGATGGAGGTTCGTTGGTTCTACTGGGTCAGTTGTATGCCAGGCAGATGGCCTTAGTAGTGTCGTCGCCTTCCTGTACAGTATATTTTGTTGCTGTTAATTTTTGTCTAATGCAGGCACTTCTTTGGGCGTGCACGTAGACACTGTGATGCTGAACAAATACCCTGTTGTCTTTCTGTATGATCTACATAGATAAGTTTTGATAGATAGCTTTAACTGCGAGTTGCATGCCTCTGCAAATTCCAATGCACCAATTTGCGACGAGAGATGTCAATTATAATAATATTCTTCTTCTTGCTTCATGTATTAGAGATTTCTTTCTGTAGCAATTCGTGCTACCTTTTATTTGGCCTACCAACTTTTCTTTTCTCTATTGGTGTGTGATTATAAGAATCTGACGCGTGACTCGAATGACTTTCTCTATTCTTGTACTAATCATTCTTACAAACTCTTATTAGTGTATCTTCTTTGTGTTAGCTGAGATAAACATATGTACAAATTATCTTATTGCTTATTTCCTTGTAAGTGTTTGCTCCTCTAGCAATATTCTAATATTGGTTTTAGTCTTTCTGTTAGTATTTTTAAACATACAGGATGGAAGTGAAGTCATTATATTCCTTCTAATATGTGCTTCATAGAAGCATTACAAATAAAAACGTCGAATGGCATTTTGTTCTTTGGTCAGCCGATTTCGAAAGAATAAATGGTTTTTGATCCAAAGTGGATGCGTGATTTCACAAGAATATACGAAGATAACAGTTCGTTACTTGTAAAATGCGTAAAGTAACCTTCGGTAGTAATTATGGGACATCACACAGGGTTTCGAAATTATTAATCACTTAAAAGACGTGAAGGAATACTACGTTCAGCTCCTTCAGACGTGTAACATGTCGACAACGTTGCGTTGAGGTTGGTCAGGGAATTGACCTGGTTTGTGGATGTAAACACTTTCACTTTCACCTTGTGTTTCGGAAGCTAACGCTTGTGATTGGCTTGCACATGCACAGTAAACACAGAAGGACAAGGCAGAGTATGTGTTTATGTTTTCAAGCCGTACCGTTAGGAAGTTTGTTTATGTACTGAGCTAGAGAAAGTGACACCCACACAAAATGCAGTGCTGCCAGCTTGTTTTTGACAAAATCAAAATATCTCCGTAGGAAATTGTTAGACACAAAAACGTAAGACACAAAATGTGTTCCAAATACGAGATCTACCACTGGTTTAAATTAATATAATGACTTCCCTTCCACCCGATGTTTTATAAGCTGTGTTTAGCAACCATATACCTACAGCACTAGTTCTCTCATTTTGCTCTATCTCCTTTTTTGACTGTTGGTTTAATTGTTAAAATGCTCCACTCATTCAGTATACCCTTCCTAAACCAGCATTTAATCGATAAACGTAGAAAACTTGCTTTTAAATCTATTGTGGAGTATTTTAACAATTTATTATTTATACCACCACTGCCTTTCGATTTTTACTTTTTGTAAGGCTAATATTAATTCCTTATATCCTTATATTATAGAGTCTTAGCTATTAGATTCACTTTCTTTGTTCTTTCCATTAAGCTGTTCAGTCCAAAGGTTCTTTTAATACTCGAGCCATTGTCCTCCTTTATTATATCTGTTATGTTTATAATAATATTTGGGAAAAAAGATATCGAGGATAAAGATGATATCCATTCTTCTGGCTTTCTCTTTTGAATAGCACACTACTCGTATAAGGTAGCACATTCTGAGAAATCACAGTTTTCTATTTTTTTCATTTGCAACAAAGATCACCTATTACATAGCTGTTTCGGGCGTGAAAGCTGAAGGAAAAATTTCGCTACCTCACCAAAGGTTATTGTGTTTAGAGCTGACGGAGTTATTTCAACAAAGTGTTTATGAAACGAAACCTAGTGAGGGAAAAGGAATTTGAGCTGACGCATTATTACTGTCAAGTAGGTCAAGAGTATGGCCGTATGGACCGTTACGATATATCACGTACCACTTTCCAGTAAACATGAAAATAAAAGGATGCGCTTTACTTGAGCTCGCGTGTCCACAAAATTATTCTCGTCCCTAACGACTTGGCCAATACACGCCACTCGAAAATCAGGCACGTGCATTTGAAGATGTGTTTTTAATCACAAATTGCATCGATTAAGGGATCCTGGAACTGAAATTTGAATGTTCTATGGTTTTAAAGTATTGAAATCAATACTTTGGACAATTAAGGGTGATTATGTTATAAACTACCACACAATGTTCTAGCAAAATCTGTTTTATAGTTTTAAGGGAATTAATTATTCAATGTATTCATAATTTGAAAACAGCTGAACACTCAAAACAGTCCATGCACATTAAAAACTAAAATATCAAAACAGTTTTATTACCTTATAAACTCTAACTGCATATCTAATATTTTAAAAGGTAAACAAATTTTTGGACTCTGAAAGCAAAGACTGAAGTTGAAGTCCCATAAATGGAGTACATTCTAGGAGAATAGCACAAATTTGAATGTGCATGAAGCAGATAGTGTATTAAAAAATGTAAAGTCGTGAAAAACTAATTTTTCTACACACACGCATCATGTCTATTATAATAGTCTCTTCAGATTCATAGCTTAATCACTCATTTCCACGGAATTTAGTTGTTTTGAGCCCTTTTTGGGCCATATTTTGTTTTATCGAAAATTTAAGCAGAAAAAAAGCGTTTAAATGTGGGGCATATAGCATTTAAAACCTGTGCTAGACGTTTAAAAATGGCGGAATCTAAAAAATTTCACCGCCAATCGATGACTGAAGGTTTGAGAAACATTTATATGTATAAACCTAAAAGTCGTCAATTTAATCATTTTTTGGTCATTTTTCAGTTCCAGGGTGTAGTTTAGATTTATTTAGATAACTTGATACGACAAGATTTCCATGTTTCCATTCATTTGCTGCATATGGTTATTAGCATGTGTTTGGTTCATCATAATATACTGTGAGAGCAATTGTTTTCTAAACTGAAGGTTATAAAATCGAAAAGCAGATTACGATTGGCAGAGGAAAACCTACGTGCTCTATTGTATATCGGTACCTGTGAATTAACGTTAGATGTATGCGAAACTATAATGCTCCAGATGAAGTAAAGAATAAATTAATGAGAACTAAATGTTAAAGACGTCTCAATCTTTATATATGTGTAAAGCATGTATAAAATCAAACGCGCCATTGGAAAGTTCTTTCACTCCATCACTGCGACTGTCAAACCCCTCTTTCGAATCATGCGTTATGTGCATGCCGGGTTGCGTTCCGTGACGTCACCATTCGTGCAATCGCTATGACCAATTTGCCGACTCCCGGCCTACACCATTAAAAGGTATTGAACTTAAAAAACGTCTACTTATATTGAAAAGTCCTTAAAATTAAGTTTGTTTGCAAAACTTGGCGTTCGGACACAATTTGATGAAAAATAATAATGTCGCATGACACTACTATTCCGAAAAAAACAACAAAAAAACAAAGAACAGGCAGATGTGTGATAGCATTATTGATTAAAATTCTATGGTGAATATGAAATTGCCATAAGAAGACATAACGAAAGAGAGGAGGCATATTCTTGGATTTAGTATATGGAATTACTAAGCTAGATAACAACTTATATGAATATTTTGGAGGAATTATTGTCATTGAGCCATTGTCATTAGAGACAACGGTAAACTTGTCTGTCAAACATAACAGCAGATGTACATTCAGAGAAATGCAGCATGGACTCTAAACACTTGTACGGGATGTGTAACCATCTTGTTCGGTGCACCACAGTAGGGGCACATCGGCGGGGAGGTACACCTATCCGCGGTGTGCCCGTAGAGGCAGCAGTGGCGGCAGAGCGATGTCCAGGTTGTCCGGCTGGGCTCTATTCTCAGGAGTTGGCCTAGGAGGTGCAACCCGGAGGTATGAGCGGCGTCGTAGTGTGACTTGTCCCTATAGACAAGCCACACAAGAGGAGTTGGTGCGGATCCTGGTTACCGTCATGACTGAAGGCCAGCGTTGTGTAGAGCCTTCCAGCTGCGAAGTAGATGGCGCAGGGGCTGGGCAAAGAGCTTCACTCGCTGCATTGTTGACGGTTGCCGACTCAGCTTCCGATGTTGTCCCTTCATCGGCAGCAGGTGATTGCTTCTTCTGGCATCTTCTCCCCATGTTGGAGGAAACTCCTACTACCTCTAAGGTTCGAGGCGATGTGTAGACCTAAACCAGGTTCGACGCCATAGATGCGAATGAATATTGTCATACTGATAATTTAAACCGTAGCCTTTATATCTATAACGTGATGGAACATTCACACATTATTTATGTTCCCAAATACTGCTAGATATATAGATTTTGTTTTCACGTGTAACATTCTTACTGCTTATTTTCCCTCTCTCTAAAATAGAAACACCTGTTGCTGCTATCACCTAGACTGCAATTTACAATATTCTATGGTTGTAGTCTGCTTAGGCAGATGGCAGTATACAACCAGCGTTTGCACATAGATATTTACTACGTTTCTATGAAGAATTAAAATCTATTTGAGTCCAATCCCATTTTCAGCACGATCCGCGTTTCCATGTTGAATTCATTTCAGAATGAGATCGATTTGGATACGCAAGGCTCAAACAAAAATAATTCATGTTTATACTTTGGTCACTTGGTTTGTTGGCGAACCTGTAAAAAATATCTTTTCCACGCATTTTAAGTAGGTTTTGAGGTTAGTGAATGTTTTGTGAAGAATGCCTATATTGCGAGATTATAGAAACAGTAAAAGTGACTTTGTTGTTGTTTTATTACACCACTTTCGCTAAGAAAACAAACTGACGAGCGTTTAGCGTGTTACGAGTAGAGCAGAAGTTAGCAGATTTGGCTGCTTCAAATAGATTTGAATCCCTCTCAGAACATGTTTTTCAGGTGAAATCTTGGTATCGAATTGTTGGGCGAAATACAATAATTCCTCTATTATGTGAACGTAGAGAAAGTAACAATTTTATATCTAAATCACTTTAATATTTATTTTACAGTTAGGTATTAAAAAATTAGTAATAGACTGAGAGTCGTGTGGTTGTTGCACGTCACATTTTCCATTGATATGTTCGATAGCTTGAAGGTCGCCAGAACATATTATTTATGTACAGAGTAGAAAAGAAAATAAGCTAGCTAATGTGCGGATATCTTGAAACTTCCGTTGCTCCGAAATAGAATATGACAAACATGAGTCCATTAGCACTGTCATCAGGACGTTTGCTCCATCAAGCGCTGTATTTTTGTCAAACGGTTAACGTCTTTGGTAAACGTGTTTTCAAAGCCGTGGGGAATCCTTTCGGTCTGCTAATGTGGGAAATACTTGCCTAAATCGCAAACACTGTTACAAGTAAATATGTACAGGCGGCCACGGAAAGTCCAATTCCGATGTGATATGACGCCTCGTCAAAATAAACAGGACGTTTGCATATTGTGAGCTCTTGTGAATACCTACGCCTCTGCAAGATTCAAATCTCTGGCCTCTTTCGTCATTATGTGAAACCTTTCCATTTGCTTAGAACACAAGATTCCATTACTTTCTGTGATCATATCGGGGGCTTTGAATTTAGGAACAATTATAATGTTGACTATAGCTTTTGTTTGTTACTTTTTCAGCCACTCACCTAGATATCTAACTAGGGAATTCCAGCCAACCATTCTATACCGTGAATTCCACAGACAATACACACTTACAGGCTTATTGAATCCCATAAAGACATTTTCCTTTCTGTACTACACATGATATATAGAGGAAGTATTGTATTCGGCCCAAAATTTCGAATGTCGAGATTTTACCGGAAATATATGCTTTGAGGCCCCTGAATCCACAAAGTGTACTTTTAGAAAAAGGTCCGCGCACGTGAGTCTGTGAACCACATAACTCGAAAACGAAAAGTCGGTTAGAAACCCAAGTTAGTATTTAAGTTTAATACCTTACACGGATGCGACACGAAGATTTTGAAGAAAAGTCCTCCAACCTAATCTAATCTTTACAAGGAAAATTTTTATTTTCTAAAAATGTTGTTAGCTAATGCTGGATTTTTGACAATGAAGTCATTAATCCTCTTGCTCTCCAATATTTTTCACTGATGATATTGAAGAGAGCAATAGCAGTAATAGTAACCGCTTTTTAGAGAGCACCATATTTTTATGTTTTGGCGGTCACATTGCTCTCTCACAACCCCCAGAATGTCTGGAGGACCACACCGGTCGTTGGTTTACGGGTCTCACCGACCTGACCAGGAGAGTTATCAAAATAAATTCACCGACCATATCCTCTGATTACCAATCAGAGGACGTATTACATGCCATGACAGGTCAGCATGTTAGGGGTTAAGATTTTATAGAGAAATGGAGAGGTTGGAAAAATAAAGACTCCCTAGCCCTCGGGAACCCTAATAGCACCGGGGTCGGAAGAGAACAAGAGATGACCAAGGTAAGGTCAGATAGAAAAGTTACAGTGAGGAGCAAAACAGCAGTAAGTGGAAGTAATGTTCTGCTCAGCTTGGGTACCTTGTGGTCGCTATTCACATATCCCCTAGACGGAGACCCCTGAGTCTATTTTCTAAAAATAGTTCTAAGGATATTTATTAAAATGCCATACGTTTAAGAGACTTTTACGGCAAATAAAATATATAGGTATTTAGAATTCTCTGGCTACAGCATATATAGTCCTGTTTACTCTTGATGAATATTGCATAAATGGTAAACCGTAAGAGATAGACCAAATCTTACTATATAAAAATTATACATTTCATTAATTACTCTTAATTAATTGTGTGTTAGGGCCTCTTCCCTCTGTTCACCCTTAGTGTCCTCTCATCTCATCTCTTCCCATCATGTACATAAGTCTTCAGCAGATGCTAAGTCCTCCTTCGAGCCTTGCCATGACTCATATGTAAAGGAAAAAAAGATTTCATTCTTTTGATATTGCTCTTCCAAGCGTCTAGTACCAGAGAACAAAAAGCTTACGAACCGGCTGCGTGGTGTTTTGCCTGTCCGCATCCATTATGCCCGTTGTCGTCTGCCGCTATCATAGAAAACCTAATGGTTAGAGTGATCGGCCACCGGGAATCGAACCCGGAACCTCCTGAATGTGAGCCTCAAGTCTTACCACGGAACCATCTCGCTCGGTAACCAAAATCCTTATAATCGCTTTTGAGAAAATTAAAATCAAAATTTTCGGAAAAAAGAAAATCCATATAAAGGAAGGTTTGGGAGAAGGAATTTTCTTGAAAATCTTCGAGTCGTATCCTTGAAAATGCTGAAGTTAAATATGAAGTTTGGTGTTTGACCGGGCGGCGCCGTGGCCGAACGTTTAGACCGCCTATTTCCAAGATGATGCAGTTTCGATCCCAGGAACCCACATGTGGTATTCGTGGTGGACGAAGAGGCATCTGGGCGGGTTTTCTCCGGGTTCTCCGGTTTTCACCGTCACTTATTCCACCAACTGCTCCATCGTCACCTTTCCATTCACTCAATTCGCCTACATTTCATATCACCCTCTTTCTCACTCTCATACCTTATCTGGACTGACCACCCGCCTCCAGGTCTTCACTCTCTCCGGTCCATAGGCTCGTCTGCTCCCTGACAGGCGTCTGAACCTAGGCACAGGCTAGGGGAGTCAGTCCTCCATACGGGCAGGGTAATCAGATGATGAAGAAAAAAGTATTTGACCTACTTTTCGTTTTTGTTTACAGACAGACGAGGCACACAAACACATATACATGCAAACAGACCATTTTCTACAAATGCTTATTTTTTGGCCCCAGGTACTCTCAAAGCATGTATTTCTGGTGAAATCTTGGTATCGAAATTTTGGGTGCAGTAAAATACTACTGAAGTAAGTAAATTTCGACAGATGGAATAACAAACACCTATGCCTATCTGTAATAGCAGATAATTACAACCCTGTCGCTGTTTTCACTTAACGTTTTGTTAGATTAGGAAATGTTAAGCCTGTTGCATGTTATCTATACAGCCCCCTTTACCGTTGCGTGTGTCACGTGCGATTTACTAAAAGCTACTCCTGTTTTTAATCTTTACGACCGCTGATTTCAAGAGGCATATGCTGAAATATTTCACTTTTAGTGGTAAAGCATATTTGCTCATCTACTCATTTCATGTCATGCTATTTAATACGGCAGCTTGCAGCAGAAAGAAATTGGTCATCGTACCATTATTGCAGGAATGTTATGACAATACTCAAAGGAAATAGGCTTTAACAAGGTTATAGATCTCCATGTTTACCTGGATATATTCATATTTTGAAGGTATGTCCCATCGTTCATTTTTATTTCTGAAGATTTCGTAACAAATCTGATCTTTAAACTATAATCATTAATTTTTATTCCATGTAGTTTAATTCTATAGTTCACCCATAAGTTCGATGTTGAGATTTCTCCGTAAATATATGTTTCCAGACCACCTGAATTTAAAATAATAATAAAAAAAAAAAAAAAGCCTTTTTAGAAAAAAGGTCCGTGTATGTGTGTATCAGTCTGTGTGTCTGTCAGTCTGTGTGTAGCATAACTCAAAAACGAAAAGTTGTTTAAAAACCAACGTTTAATGTATTTCAATGATGCGACACGAAGATTTTGAAGAAAATAGCCCCACCCTAAACTACCCTGTACATGGAAAATTTTTCGAAAATTTTTATTTTCTTGAAAATGGCTCTAATAATTTTGATTAAAGTCCGTATGTTTGAGATATTTTTATGACAAATGAAATTTATATTTTGAATTTCCTGGCTGTAGCCCCGGTAGTCGTACTTACTCTGGATGACTTTTGCATAGCTGGTAAACCGTAAGAAATAGATCAAAGCTTACTGTAGTAAAAATGTAGATCTTGCTAAAATACACAATTTATGTCTGAGTAAATTTGTTTGTAGAGTGAACTATTTCGGAGATATTCCTTGTTCTTTGTGTGAGTTTTGCAGAACTTATACTTCTGTCAAATATAACATCGTTATTCATTTTCTTATAATTATGTTAATCGTGCAAACAGAATGGAATCTCAAAGCTTTAAAAGATTTGACTATCACTCAAAGCCTACTGTATTCTCATATTCTCCTTGCTCCCACAAGGAAATAAGCAATAAGATAATTTCTGCAAATGCTTATCTCAACTAACACGAAGGTGTAGGAATAAGATTTTGTAAGAATGGTTAGTAGAAGAGTAGAGAAATTCATGTAAGTTCAACACATCAGATTTTTTTAAATACCTTTTCGTCTATCGCTTAACGTTCACCAGTTATACACAATCATACTAAATTCCTTCCACTAAAGTGCTTTTAGAGAATACATTAGCAGTGATCATTATCTATTCAAATCTACCATAATAATCCTCAAAATGGCGAAAGAAACAGATATCAGAAGGATACATTTAGAGTGTACTTTCCTGAAGAATTCTTGGAATGTTCATGCAAGTAAGAATCAATCATTAGTGGGTCTTATTACCTAACATCTCTGAAAGCAGACTTTTACGTAACGGGGCAAACAACTGTCTCGTGAAGTTTTATTACCTGTATGCAGGAAGTGAAACCATGACAATGACCGCTTTCTTATACTCAGGGGTAGCCCTGTCGACCTTGTAGTTTTAACTGACTGAATATTCTTGTCTTCCGGTTGTTACGTCTGCCTAGGGCAAGGAAAAGGTTCACAACGTTGTTGTGGGTTAGCAGATCTGTAGTTTTGGTTTGCCAGAACCACAATAGTGAGTAGAATATGGTTGTCTGGGAATATCCCAGAGAAACTCCGGGAAATCCACTTTGGGACGGGTATCCTGAGAAAATTAGACTGGTAGGTCAACACCAAACTGTTCTCAAGGACAGCAGGATTAGAGGAAGAATCCTTTAACGGTACTTCACTCTCACCTGTCACGTGCTGTGTGCTCCATTAAAATGACTGATATATGAACATCAATGGCAGGAGTTCTAGGTATTGAATGCGAGTTGAAGACAGAGTAAACCAAAAACACAGCAGCACTTTAGGAGTACGTTAGTCGTATCAACAAATTTTATTTAGACGTCTAGAACAGTGGTATTTCAAACCTTTTTCTCCGAGTATCACAAAGACATTCCCTTCCAGTCTGTACACCTTAGAGTTATCCTTAATTCAAATTGTACATAACCACAGCTAAAATAGATTTAAAATGTTTCAATTTATTGAATACTACAAAAACGAGGTTTATGCTATAAACTTATAAAATAAATACATAAATACAGGATCTACGTTACAAATAGCACACAAAGAATCATATGAATTTCTACATGTTGCTAAGAGTTGACAGCTTGTTTTCTGGACACCAGCTCCTCTGTGTCTGGCTGGTTCTTTGTTGGTGCGAGTACCAATGGTGATTCTGGATTCAAACATTTCGGTTTGATTGCTGTCAACGCAGAGAAACCCTGCTCACACAAATAAGTAGAGGAAAATGGAAGTGTCACTAAGTCCAGTGTACTATTTGCGTGCATAGGACCACAAATCGCAAATTGACATGCTTTAGATTTGTATTTTCACTGAACTTCAACAGACATTTCCAAAATACTCTTTTAATTTAGTGGGAAGATAGAGGAATTGAGGTAATGGTGAAAAAGCATCTATCCCAATTTCAAGAAAGTGTTATAAAAACTGTAACCTGAGATTTCGTTGGTGGAATTTGATAATAACACGTCAGTTTTTCTCAATGGATTTAAGCCTACGACCCTTATAATAAATGGAATAAATAACAACAACAACAACAACAACAATAATAATAATAATAATAATAATAATAATAATAATAATAATAATAATAATAATAATAATAATAATAATAATAATAATAATAATAATAATCGAAAGAGCTATTTCTCTTTCAGTCTCCCCAATTTAGCCATTATAGATAAGCATCATGGACACACACAAGTGGTTTAAATTTACATAAACTTATTTGACTATCAGTCAAAGTCTACTGTATTCTAATATTCCCTTGCACCTACGAGAAAATCAGCAATAAGATAATTGCTGCAAATATTTACCTATCTTGATTAAGAAAAATAATGGAATAATCGTTTGTAAGAATAGCTCGTACAACTGTAGAGAAGGTCATTAAGTGCAATACATCAGATTTAAGAAAAAGGTTTGTATGTGTATGTGTGTGTGCGTGTGTGAACAGCATATCAAACTTTGTATTTAAGTTCAGGATCTTCCAAGGATGTGATACTAAAACCTTCAAGGAAACCCCCACCCCAAATTACTCTTTATATAAAAATTAAAGTAAAATTTGACTTTCTAAAAATGCGTCTAACGATTTTGATTAAATACCGCATGTTTAAGATATTTTTATGTCAAATGAAATGTATATCTCGAATTTTCCAGGAATAGCCTTTGAAGTCCTTTTCATTCTGGATGAACTTGGCGTAACTGGTAAACTGTATGAGATAGACAAAACCTTACTAAAGAAAAAAGAAAGTAGAACTCGTTAAATCGCACATGCCATATACCTGCTTTTATGCCACATTTACGGGGGGGGGGGGGGGGGGGGGGGGGGGGGACAAGCATATTTGCGATATTTCTTGCTGTGGATTTGAATTTTAAAATACTTCTAATTTTCTCAAATAGAAGGTCGATCTCGTTTTTCTTTGCCCTGGACGTGCAAAGAAAACGGAACGTCAAAATAATCAATAGCGACCGGCTTTTTAAACATTTTTATTATCACTTAAGCCTACTGTTTTATCCTATTCCCAGTAAGGAAATACACAGTAAAGACATTTATATAGCCGTTTATATCGATTAACATAAAGTAGATCAGGTTAGTTTGTTGAAGGACGGACAGAGAAAGTTATGTGGATGTAACACGTCAGAGTTTTTCTCAATGGATTTAAGCCTACGATCCTTATAATACATGGAATAATAATAATAATAATAATAATAATAATAATAATAATAATAATAATAATAATAATAATAATAATAATAATAATAATTAATAATAATAATGATAATGATGATGATGATGATGATGATGATGATGGATGATAGAAAGAGTTATTTTTCTTTCAGTCTCCCCAATTTAGCCATTACCTATAGATAAGCATGATGGACACATACAAGTGGTTTAAATTTACATAAACTTACATGAAATTATTTACAAAATAATTATGTTGTTGTTGTTGTTTTCTAGTGCCTTGCATCTGGCAATGAAGCCATTAGCATTCGTGCTTTCCAATACTTTTGAACTGTAGTTTCTTCTGATCTTAATGCTTCACAGGTCTTCAAGTGTTCTTCATTCATTTCTGCTGGATCGTTACACAGGACACATATCGGTGAGGCTGAGATACCTATTCTACAAAATAATTATGAAAGTAAAGAAATTTATAGCCACGCCAAAACTATGAGAAATGGGCAGTTTGCATGGCTATTGGTGTAGTTTTAAATGAATGATAATTTAACATGTATTTATTTAACTATATAAATAGAACGACATATAACTGGAACATACTATAACGTACACCATAAAGACAATTTCCCTAACGACTAACATATGAATCGAGTAAACAGTCATACCAACAGCATTCATCAAAATCAACTTATATGGCCACACTGGCAACTGTCATTGGATTGTTGTTCTATGGATTAATCACTGAATGTGTTACTCTTTAGGAATAATGTAGACAAATTATGAAAGCATATTTAACTATAAATATAATAGCAATATTTATTGTATGAGCTATTCTGGGCAAGCTCGATGTTAAAGCAATTCACTGAAGTTACCGGACAAAATCACGCAAGCCACAGCGGTGAGTTTTAAAATTATACCTACCTACTTTTGAGCTCCGAATGCTTCTAACTTGAACAAAAGTGAGAAACATGAACTGAATGCTTAGATACAAAGCACTTAACCTAGTTTCTGAAGTTCGAAACTAACACTAAATTATTGGTTCATCTGCTTCTCCTAAGATTTTTTTCATTAAATTCTGTAGCGTTTTAACGCTCTAACGTATTTTATGCAAATACGTATATTAATAACAATTGTAGTGCTATCGGTTCAGAATATAATAATTGCGTATTACATTAAATATCGTGTTTTTTCTTTTGTCTTTGTAGTGACAGCTTTTACAAAGCTTTGACAACAGAAGGATTATAACGGGTTCTCAAAACGTCAAAATGACTAAATGTTCTATGATGGGGGTCACCTGAAGTTGTGTCGTACGGCAGCAATGAAATATTACAATATTGCATGACTTTATGATATGCAATTCTCCCTTAAGCACATGTGAACTAGGGTGGTGCTTATATGGGGGATTACATAAAAATGTAAGGGATTTTGAGCGGACACTCCCTTAGTTTTTCACTTTTGACATTTTTAATAATGTGCCAAATTTCATTAAAATTAATATTAACCCGTGCCGCAATGGACTTAAATATCTCAATAAACTTAAGGACTGAAAGAATGACCGCCTCCGTAGCGCAGTTGGTAGCGCGCTTGCCTCTGGCGCTGAGGACCCGGGTTCGATCCCCGGTACCAGCATGGGGATTTTATGCCTTCTGGGGTGCACTCAGCCTCGTTAGGTCCAGGGGGGATCAATTGAGGAGCTACTTGATGGAGAAGTAGCGGTCCCAAGTCGAGAAGACCGCATAACTGGCCGGGAGGGCTCGGGGCGCTGACCACGTCCCACCCTCCAGTACTGCACCTCACCAATGTGCAATGTTCTCTGCCTGTAGTGGGCAGAGGTGGAGAATGCAGCGGCTAGGTGGTTGGCCTTGGCCCTTCATGGGCTGTCGCGCGGGATTTACTTTTTACTGAAAGACTGCTTGTATATTTCTAACGGCATAAACAATTGAAACCAACCTGTACATGTCATGCAAATGTGCTTAATGTATTTAAATTGAAGCAATTTAAGATTAATATGTAACAGGACATACAAAATGTGGGAATGCAGCTTAAATCAATACTAGTTTTAACACTTTTCTTTCCACCGTTTCTTTTTTAAAGTCTGGGTTTTGTCTTCGCTGATTTTGCACACATCGCAAAATGAATAGTTTTTCTGCTTCATTGGTCATTATTAGTCCATTAAATTCTTGGATTAACTTCACTCCTCTCTTTCCCTGTCGTATCATTTGCCATCTTAAGATTTTTCAGTCTCCTTCGCGCTTAGGTAGGAAGCGTTTGAATCCCAAGAAATTGGATCTTTATTTTAAAAATCAAAATCTTAACTTTTCAACATGTCCAAACTCTTGACTGAACTAAAGTCATCATTTCCCCTATCTGGAATAATAGACTCAATGCTCAATCTGTTAGTAAATATTCTGAATAGCCTGTGCAAACGTGCTAAATTTAAATTTATAGATCTATAATAGGCCTAAAAGAAAACTTACCCAAAGGCTTTGTAACTGCAACAGTTAGAACAGTGCACCTCCATTTGCAGCGTCGTTAACAAACAAAATATTTAAATCCTACTACCTTTCTCATTTTAAGATAATGCAGGACTTGGTTGCGGAACAGGAGCGCCACTATATTGACTTTTCAGGGAACCCAAGTTGCATGAATGGCCTTACCATTAGGCACAGCTGAATATAACATTTACGAGTTGAGTTTGGCCCAACTTCCTAATGTAAAGTACTGTAAATCCCGATAAATAAAATACAATACTTTTCGTCAGGTTTTCTATAAACATATACATACAATGTGACAATATGGCAAATACAGTCCAGTTACTTTTCTATCACCTTATTTTTCTTCTAAACTTTTGCACAAAAGCGCAGTTCTCTTCTACTGACGTTAACGCAGTCTGCAGTCTTTCGTGATATTACGACTCACAACTGTTTTCTTCTCGTGACCTTGACTCCGTCCTTTCACTTTCGTCATCTTCCCCGTCTCTCATAGACTAACTCCGATGATACAATCACTCGACGCTCGTTATAAATACTACTTCCAAGCGACGTACCTTTCACGGCAACAACAACAACAACAACAACACACACACACAGCTGACTCATGTCTGCAACCAGAGCTCATTCTTCTGCTGTTGCCTCGCCTCCTTGTATAGCGAGGATGACGTCACATGGTCCCTTCCGTGGCTAACGAAAAAGACAGGCTACGGCGCAAACTGCAGTGACGTAATTCTTCTAGTCTGATCATGGCCCAATGAAGTAAAACCACAATAGCTTAACGCATCCATGTTCTAAACAGACAAAAAACTTGCCCGTTGAATTCATACAAAAGATACAGTGTTATCATGATGGTATACAATGTTAGCCATGTGTCAGATTATCATTACTACGTAACTCCGACTCACGCCGGAGCCTGTCTTTTTCGTTAGCCACGGTCATTTCTGGAACTACTGCAAACACGTCGGCCGCCAGATACCTCTCGAAGGTTCCAGCAATCCTTTGTTAAGCGCCGTGCTCATTGCGGCGCTTAACGTATACGCAAACAGTTGCCAGAAACACCCTGACCTTGGGCGCCTTTGTTTGCTCGCCGGCCTGGTACGTGGTGTGAAGTAGCTTAGTCCCGAGTCCTTTGTTTTGCGCCGCGCCCGGCGTCACAATATTTATGGATGTTTTGCTGTCAGAGATATATGCGAACAAAATTCGAGGTTTCTTTTCACAACTAAAACCTCAAGGATTGCATCTCAGAAAGTCGGCCGCCATGTTTTATATAGTTTAGCCACCCTTGTCATTTGTAGAAAGGAAATGCACCGAAATAAACCATGATCCATGCATCCGACTTGAGATGACGCGGGAGAAGCAGGTCACGCGACGGCCGAAAATGGGAAGCGAACCAGAGGACAATCTGCATAGAACAATGATCTGCTAACTACTAAAGAAAATAGTTGGGCTCCAAACAAGTGAAATGTTTATGGCTGAACTAAAGGTGCAGCAGGACTGGACTGGAGGGAAGTGCGCACTCACGGCAATTGTATGTCAGACCCCTGGGAGGAAGGGATGAGATGAGAACGCCCTATGGGCATATTGGAACTCAGATGAGGGAGCGAGCAGGCGTGTGGGTCCCTAATGTACAAGGTGCAGCAGGAGTATCTGTGTACTTTCATAGTCTGTAATATATCTTGTTTCAGATAATGTAAAAACTACATTATTTTATTGAGTACTGGAATCTAAATACTACTATGTTGAAAATTTTAAAACCCTATTCTTTCTCAAGATAGTATGTCCAGGTGAATGCTTTTCTATTTTATTTTCTAGGAATTGGATTTAGAAGACTTTGAGAATTAGATTATCCTATACAAAAACTTCTATCATTGTTTTGCATTCTGTGTACAATAATTTTAAAAAAATGTAAATGTTGAGTGTAGCATGTCACAACCCAAAAGCTGGCTCAGATTACATCACAATTTAGTGTTAAAAGGTCATGCAACGTTTAATTTCTAAAAGAGATTGGCAACATCACATTAACATTAAATTGTGACTAAATTAATTCAAATTGACATAAAAAGACATTGTAGCATTGTGAACAATGCCTGAAAGACAGTGAAACAGTAAACAATTTATATCCATTTGTCAAGAGGCTAGATGGCTCCAAATATTTGACACAAATATATTTTTTTTCTTCAGTGAAATGGTTCTTTATTCACAATAATTGTAATATACATATTTGTTACACTCATGTAGAATCCCTGGTTAATGTATGGCCAGAGCAGTACCTTCCACACAGTATATTAAAATATATCCCACACCAATGTAAAACATAAACATCGGAAGCACTGACACACCAATGCCTTTATGATTGCAATAAAATGTTTTCTCTTGTTACAGGCTGTACATCTGCAAGCATGGCAGGACTCATGCATCTGATGGTAAATAACTACAATGAAATTGTAGAGACTAAAAAAGGTGAGTGAACTCATATACAAAATAAAGTTTGGCCTTTTTCTGTTATTGTGAAACATTGAAGTTGAGACCTATACCTCATAAAAAGGGAAATTGTTTCTTAAGAGCACCTACTGCTTATTAAAAAGCTTAACAAGAATCAAGTCTTTGTTGATAGTTATACATTCTTCAGATATTTTTCATTAACCATATAATAATTACAAACATTTGAAAGTTTCAATGCCTGAAAATAATGCTATACTTTGGGAGCATAAAATAGTGTTGCCTTACAGGAGAGCATTTTAAAACATTTTATTTCCTTAACTACTACATATCTTTTATGTTGTATTTAGTATTCACTGCTAAAACTATTCTAAACAGAAGACTTACTTATTTCAGTTATTGAAATGTGAACCTAGCAAATGTATTTTCAAAACAAGATATTAACTATTGTATTGACTAATATGTTAAGAAGTAGTTGAAACAGATTTTTAGTATAGAACCATGTATGCTTATATCAGAAATGTATTACAGTAGAATCCTGGTAACTCAACCTAATGTGGACTTGTCTAGTTACCAAAATGTCTAGTTTATGCAATAAAGGTTCTGTTATTCATAACTCATAACATAATACTGCAAATTGCATAAATGCATCTATCATAATATGGGAACCCAAAAAGAAAGACATATTCTAACATTTATTATGTAACCATATGCTCCCCTTTGCCAATCTCTTCAATGCCTTCAGTTTATTTTCCATTGTCATGTTAATTTGTCTTTCTTCTCATTCAACATTTTTGCTAGCAGAAACACACCACTAACGGTAAGCCTGAAATCTGAGAAATTGTACTGTAACCAGAATATGTAACTAAAAGTTTATCTTACCACGTATGTACCGGGTAAAGCAATAAAACTTATGGAAGTCATATTGTAAGGGTTCGAACAAAGAATGGAATTATAATGTGTCCTATTCAACGTTTGGTTTCCTTGGAGTGTTCTACACAATTATCTGAGGAGACTGCACAGAAGACTGATTCTTCAGAACAGGGAGAAGATCCCAATGAGCCCCTATAGTGCAGAGACATATTGTCTACTCGTAGTGGGAGATTGGTGAAGTGCCCTGCAAGATTTTATGAATGAACCTCTCGTGCTGCAATTTTTGAAGTTCCAAAATTGCAAGGTGGGAGAATGCTGTGTGAAGTTAACTTTTGAATATTGTCAGCAAGAGTTTTGTAAATTGCATTCTCTTTGTAAAAGAGAGGGGATGTTCCTTTTTTTTTTTTTGTTTTGTTTTACTATGCACTGCAATAAATATTTTTTATTAGAAGCCGATAGTTATTTGTGTTTAGTTTTTATAAGTTTTTACCTTAATTAAGTGGAATTGCACTTCATTTAGTTTGTTAATGTGTGATACGTAACAATGACTTTGAAATTGCGCTCTCTTTGTATGACCAAGAGATAAGAAAATGAATAATGACCTTCCATTTGAGAATATCTGCACGTATTGCAAAATTCTGACAGATAAAAAGGAATATCTCCTAAATGGTCCACTTCGCAAAAAAGATTATTTAACATAAATTGTGTGTTTTAACAAGATCTTATCTAGCAATATTTGGTCTATCTCTTATGGTTACCAATTATTGGAAAGTCATCAAGAGTAAACAGGACTACATGGGCTATAGCCAGAAAATTCAAAATATAACACACGCACATACACACGCACGCAAGCACACACACAGACGTTTTTTCTAAACATGCTTTCTTTGGATTCAGCGATCCTCAAAACATATATTTCCAGTAGTAAAATCATGTTCCCATTGATCAAAATAGAAAAATTGCACTTTTAACACAAAAAGGCCTGACTTATTAATAAACTTTATTTCATATAAAATCTGCACCCATTAATAAAAGTATAAAATCTGCACTATGCTATAACCAGATATTGGGGATACTCTCAGTGGTAATGGGCTCTGCGTAAGCATAACTGAACTACGGAACTTTTACGTTACAGGGGAGAAGGTCGTATGCGAGGGTGTTTGCAGTCTCTTCCAATGACAAAGTGGAACTGTGGCGTGAAGTGCACAGTGCGTTATTGACAGTGACCTTCCCACCTCTTTTGTTTACATGCCAATCACATCCCCTACACTTTATGGTCGATGCGTAGCCAATGTAACGTCCATGTGAGATTTTCTCCCATGTCTAGTTATAACCTTGAAAATAAATTGTAATTCAGGAGGCCAATCCAATAACTCCAATCAATTAAATGGTTTAAATTTCTCACTATAAGATTGAGGAGTTAAAAGTCTATGGTCAAAGGCTACCCTTATGCATCTGCTGTTCCTAAACAGTGGATCAATAATGCTACAAAATCCAGTCCCTTTTGTGTGCCCTTTCTTCTGAGCTGAATGTGTTGAGAAGAATGACTAATGTCACAGGTGTGCATATTTTGGTTAGTGAACATATTTTGCTTATGGTATACTAAGAACTATTGTTATATATTTGCTGTTCTTAACCAGTAAATCAACAATGCTGAGAAATTCAGTCCCTTTTCCACACACTGAGCTAATTGTACTCAGAAGAATTGCCATTGTCGCAGATTTATATTTTGGATAATAAATATACTTTGTTTAATTAGCAAATATTTTTTATTTTAGTTGATAAATAAATGAAATTGACTATTCAATTTTTTTGGTTCTTTCAGAAGATATTTCTTTTATTTGTTTAATGAGTATCTTTTTATCTTGATTAGTGAAAACATACCTATGTTTTTTATTTTGTCTAATGAACACAGATTTTTATGATGTTAAATGAGCAGATATTTATCTTGATTAAGGAGAAATTTTTATTTTAATGGGCAAATATTTTTATCCTGATTAATGAGAACATAATTTAACACACTGTGTCTAATAGCACAACTTTCATTAACATGTATATTAACAAGTTAGTAAGCAGAATGATGAGCATTACAAATATACGGGTAGAATGTGCAATTTAAACCAAAAAGGTGAGTCGATTAATAACAGTACACAACACTTATAATTTCCCGGAACATGTTTCGGATGCTTGACTTTTCTCCATTATCAACCAGACATTGACTGGTTCTCCCTGGTGTCGATGGTTATGTTTACTCTGAGGTCTCCTCTGGTAGTGGTTCAAGGAACTTGCTGAAGATATCCTTCTGAGGGATGTTGAAATTGAATAATCTGCTTCTATTTTCAAAATGAAGACTTGTTCCCACATGGACAGCTCTTGTTTTCCTGTTATGTGTTTGAGGAGTTTCAATTCTGGTTTTACGTTGTGATTTTTTATCCAAAAGTGAGTGGCTACTGCTGATTTATCCAACTGTTTGTTTTTAATGTTTTTAAAGTGTTCCTTGGATCTTCTTTCTAAATTTCTTTTGCTTTTTCCTATATACACTTCATTACAGTGGCTATATTCAATTTGGTATATGCCAGATTGTTTTATTAGATGGGATGGCATCTTTGATGTTTGAATTCAGTAGACTTTTTATGGAGAAGTGGTTCACTGGTGCTAGCTGAATGTTTTGTTCTTTGAAAACTTTCTTGAATTTTTCAAGGGCTCATGGTTGGAATGTGAATTTTTTTAATGTCATTTTTGTTTCTGCTGCTGTGAGTGTTGTAGTTTCTGTAGTTTCAGCTCGTTTCACTTATTAAATTGATTATTATAATACTGTTTTCAAACTTCCAAGAAAGAAAATAGAATGTGCAATGTTTGCTGACAATGTAGTAATTTGGACATGTTTAAGAACTCAGCAAATGGCCATAGAAATAAGTCATAGAATACATTAAATAAAGTTGCAGAAATGCTGCAAACCTGGGCTACTGAAAACGACATGCAAGTGAATACCCTTAAAGCAAATTATCAGTATTTTACCCTAAAACTCAATAAATAAAATTGCAATATCAACTTCAACAATCAACCAATTAATAAAAGCAACTGTATAAATACCTGTAGAGATAAGATATAAGAGGTTGAATCAGAACTGAAAAATTCAATGCCATAGCCGTGATTTGGACCACGGATCTTCCGCTTATCAAGCGGCTCCTCTAACCATTAAGCTACCATGGCCAACTTGCCAGTACGAAATTAAATTCTCCAGTTGATTCGCATTTTGCCCGGTGAGACCACAAGAGAAATCTCATATCAGAGACAAATACCTCAAGGATGACTTACTTAGTAAGTACTTTATGTCCTGGGTTTAAATAACCATTACTAGTAATTATTATTTATTTATGCCAACAAACTTACTGTTGGTGTTTTTAAACACACAAGCCGTGTGTGGGCAAAGTTTGAGAGGTAGAACTGGAACTTAAAAATTCAATGCCACAACTGGGATTTGAGCTCAGTGGTTAGAGCGTCCGCCCGGTAAGCGGAAGGTCTGTGGCTAAGGTCTAGGCTAATCAATTTTATTTAATTTATTTTTTTCACCAACTTGGAGTATCAAACATATAAAACATGTTTAACAATTAATGGACTGCAAAAGAAAAATGAAATTAGCCCAATAAAAGCTAAACAAATAACATTAGAACAACTAAATACTAATTACCCAGAACTGAATGGTGGCGGATATTTACAGATGGATCAAAATTAAAACTAAATAGCAATGCAGGAGCAGGAATTTACTCTAACCAATTTTGTCAGTACATTAGCCTAGCAGCAAAGAATACAGCCTTCAATGGAGAAATTAACGCTATAGAAATGGCCTTACTAATCTAGTTTTCAGAATACAGAAGTTTAACAAAACAGTCGTGCTCATAGATTCCAAAGCAGTAATCCAATCAGTAGTATCAAACCACATATCCGACAACCCAACCATAAACAAAAGCTGTAAACTTTTAACCTTTCTAAAAAAGCAGAATAAGGTCATAAGTCTGCAGTGGATACCATCACACATTAATGCACTGGCTAACAAAGATGCAGATCAATTAGCAATGGAAGGAACTAAAGGACTAACTTTGATAAATAAAATGTCAAGTTTAAATAAAAAGATACAGGAAGTACAAACAGCTAATAAATATAAATGACTCCAAGAAAACATTATAGCAGCAAGAGGAAAGAAATGGGAAAATATACAACACAACTATATGAAATAACAAAGAAATGGGACCATCCAGAAACAGTGGACATGACTGTCTTGCCCATCATGTTGAGACAGAATATTAGAATACCCCAAAAGAAAATCGTTTATGTGAATATTTGTTAAAAGTGTAATTTGTTTTTTGATGTTGGTATGAATTGGTTAAACGACGAAAACGTGTTGCAAATGTTCATTGTTACGAACAACTAAGTTAGTTTAAAGACGTCATAAATATTTCCATATTTGATTTTAATATATATGTATAAATATTAGAATTATATGTGTTCCATAATAAAAGTAAGGGAGGATGGTTAGGGATCGCTTCCCTAACAAGAAAGAACTATTTGATGGACGCACACGCGGATGTATACGAAAAAGGCGGTGTCACGTGAGGTGACGCCATAATCTTCCCATTAGCGTGTGTGTATTCAAGGTGAAAGGACATATTTAGGTAGTGTGAACATCGTAGAACATTTACCAGAATTTCATCAAACTTTTGTTCCACTTTAAATAAAAAAGTGAAAAGATTTAAATCATTTAGAACGGTGCTAAGAGGAATTATTTAATGTAACATATCGAAAAAGTGTTAATAAAATAATACATTGTGGTGAAGAAACATCGTGTGATTTTTCATTCCATCCGTTACCACGCCCTGAGATCACAAAGATCTCAATCGCTCAAAGACACAACGAAGCATAATTATAAAAAACCGCACCAATGTATACCAAATCAAGATTTGGGACTCTTCAGTGTGTGTATGTGTTGCATAAAACACAAGAAACTGTTATGGGCAAAGGTCACTTGTTGACCTGTAACAAATTGAGCAAGGAGAAACAACAGATTAGTGATTGGGAAGCCAAAAGGGAAATGATGAAAATGTCAAACCCAGCCATTTGATAAATATTTTAACATACACTTACCATGAACGTAATAGGTAGTAAAAGTAAAACGTTCTATGTTCACTGTTGTTGTCACAAGGCTGTAATGGTTATATCGAATCAATGTGTTTACAAGGAGGTCACCATTGTTGTCACAAGGTGGTGATGCTTGTGATGGTGATGCGGACCTCAGAGCCAACCGTTTGTACACAGAGCAGGTTTGAAGGTCAGTACACATTCAAATTCAACAACACCAGCACAACAGCTTACATCAGCACCCTCACAAACTCTTCCCTAACATTACCAGTCGACTTAGTGAAATATATCTGAAGTTCTCTACCCCTTGTATTAATTTAAACAAATAGTTTTGGATCATACTGTATAGGACCCAAGCATATGACATGAAGATTTTTAAGAAAATCTCTCACACCAAACTATCCCCTTGGAAATGTTTTCTTTGATTTTGATTTTCTCAAAAGCGGCTCCAATAGTTTAGATTGAAATGCAATACCTTCAAGATAATTACATTACTATTAAAATGTATGTTGTCTTTTTGGAAATAGCCAGTGAAGTCCCCTTTGTTCAGAGTGAATTTTTATGACTTTAATCATGATGGATGGATAAAAAGTTACTATAGAAATTGTGTAGATCTCCTAAAGACACAGTTTGCTTAAATTAAAATTGTTTATGCAATCCTATCGCAAATACGCATATTATCACGACATAAATCATGTGGAATTACCCTCTTTCTGGCCCCAGTACCACAAAATGAATGACATAATTACCATGGCCACAAGACAGCAATGACATCATCACTGTCACAGCACAATTTTCTCCAATGTGTGCCTGTAAGAAAACCTGAAATTGTCACTCTCGCAAGCTAACACATGTTTCATTTCTCCGTCCACAAAACTTTTCATATTCTTTCTCATAATTTTTTTTTTTTTTTTTTTGTAAAATTGAGTCAGTCTTACATATAAGTGATGCTAAGTTTTTCAACACTGGCTCAATCCTAGAATAATTTAGATTCACATCACTGTTACTGGCTTATTCAAATATATGCAAATTTGTTTTATTTTCCTGGAATTAATAAACTCTAAGCACTTTTAGCTTCATTCAAAATGCCAAGTGGAATAAAATCCATATTTGCAATAGTTTTATCACAACCTTCTATTTTCCTCTATAAGTGTTGAAACAAATGAAACATCTGCTTAGCAACCTATTACATCATACATCTTTGATCTCTGTTATATTATAATTTTATATTTAGCAAATTTATTAATTATTTTTATATATTTTAATGTTAGAACTGTAAAAGAAATCGTTTGTAACAAATGTATAATCTTTTCATTGTAACACTTGTAAAAATATACTTGTGTCACAGTCAGCCAACTCGTTCACTAGTTACATAAATAACTGTTGCATCTCTAGAAAGTGTGTAGATCTCTTAAAAGACAGTTTGTTTAAATTAATATTTTTTGTGCCTTTAGCCATTTCCAGGATGTCTATTCACTGCTGCTGGTTTAAATTTTTCAGTACCATGTCATTTTATAAAGTGCTATCACTATTCAATTGCTTCTGTTCATGATGTCATAGAAAGAATATGAAATTTCAAAACCAAATATAATAACACATTTGACTATCACTTCAGTGTCCTGTATCCCTCTTGTACCTGCAACAAAATTTGTAATAAAATATGTTTGCAAATAGTTACTTTGGTTAGTGAAAATTAGATATATAAATAAGTTTTTTATAAAAATAGCTTTTAGAGGAGTGGTCATGTAATCATAAACATCAGAATTTGTTTGCTGAAAATTGGACTTTCTCACAATCCAATGTCATGTAAGCATATTTTCATATAAAGCTCATTAAAAATTAGGGAAAAACTCTAAAGGTTGGCTGGTTTGCTTTAATGGAGGGAGAATATAGTATACTAACTCATGCGTAAAAAGTTTTAGAGGTGTATGTTCTGTCTTATGCAAGATGTTTTTTAACTGTGCACAACTTAATAAATTGAAATGTTATTTCAGATCCTATGGTGGATTCGTGGTTCCTAATGAGCAGCCCAACACCTGTGCTTACAATTCTGGGATGTTATCTTTACTTTGTGCTGAAATTAGGACCTCAGATCATGTCAACACGGAAGCCATTCAACATACAAAGGATACTTGTAGCTTACAATTTTTACCAAGTACTATTCAGTGTGTGGCTGTGCACTTTGGTAAGTGGTCTTATATAATAAACTGTGTGTGTATGTATGTGTGTATGTGAGTGTGTGTGTGCACGCATGCATGTGTGTGTGTGCATATGCGCATGGCATGCTTGACATTAAGTTAGGATCCTCCAAGATTTTCAGTAAAATACCCTCAGATCAAAGCACCCTTTACAAGGAAAAGTGTTCATTAGATTGGATTTTCCCAAAAATGGCTGTTAACAATTTTTATTAAAATACTTTAAGTATGTTTATAGGCTAATAAAATCTCTATCTTTAATTTCCTGTGTATAATATGTGAAACATTCTGTTCTGAGTTCACATAATTTTGTATAACTGGTAAACCATAAGGGAGAGGTCTGCAAATCTGTACCAGCTAATGATATGACATATCACTGTCAAGGGCAAGCAATACATCACCCTGTTTCTACCCTCCCTCATTTGCTCAACAGGAGTTCAAACAAAAACAAGTAGTGATGGACACCATATTGTTAAACATTGCTCTTTAAACCCACAAAAACACAAAGGAACCTTCTAATTCCAAGAGGAGTGGAAAGAATAATATTTTTGCTGCATTATAGGCGAAAATGTCAAATGTCTGTTATGTTTGAAAGTTTTGATTGGTGTTTACACATTATGCATTAAACGGCACATTAAAGAACATTATGAATGTTGTCACAAATATTGCAACCAAGTCGTAAGTACAAAATCATGTAGGTAGAAAAGGTGTTGCATTCCACCCAAAAATTTGATATACTGATTTCACTGAAAATACACCTTTTGAGGTCTCCTGAATCCAAAAAAGGCCTGTGTGTATGTCTCAACAGCATCCAGCTATTTTTTACATCACTTTGCTTCTTCTAAAACTAAATCACAGAACACAGTTCTCTATTTATCTAAGTTAAAAACAAATTTCAAGTTGACTCCAACTCATTCTCCAAGCTGTACAAACAAATTAGTCACCATAGCTACTGAACTTGTCAGCACCAAAGAACTTGCAATATTACTAAGATAAGTGAAGCTTTTAGTTTCTAATTTATTTTTAATTTAGATTCTTGTTGCTTCACTGTTAATAGCTTCATTATTTCCTTATTTAACAGTTCTCTATTATTTATTTATGCCAACAAACTTACTATTGGTGTTTTTAAACACACAAGCCATGTATGGGCACCCGCCTAGTAAGCGGAAGGCTTGTGGTTCAAATCCCAGCTGTGGCATTGAATCTTTAAGTTCCAGTTCTACCTCTCAAACAGTTCTCTATTTTATAAGCAACATAGTTTACAAGTTGTCATAACCTTGCAACTCACAGCTTTGCTGTTATATCTTAACCTTGACACAATTACTGCTCACTGTATGCAAACTGACAATTCTACTCACTGACAATTCTCTCAACACTCACTGTCCTGTGTGGGTCCACATGCTTATATATAGCTGAGAATTAGATACTTGTGACTTCTCTGGAACTCACTTATCAAAGTAAAAAGCTGGCTCAAAGCCTCTTGAACTGTCCAGAAATGGCCGTTTTGCTTGCCTGCTTATTGTGGGGTGTTGTCTAGCAACATAGTGGTGTAAGAGCTGATCTTGAGTGTCCCTCTGATGTGCGGCCAGATATTAATTCATATAGTAAACCTGGTATACAAGATCTGCATCTTCCATGGATATGAAAATTTTCAATAAAGTCACCCCCACTCAAATTACCTTCTACATGGAAAATTTTTCAAAATCTTTAACTTTCTCAAAATAACATATGTTTAAGATATTTTCATAACAAATAAAATGTATGACTTAAAAATATATAAAAGTTTAAGCTAGTCACAAGAAGCAACACAAATATAATATAATACAGTGTAATTATTATTTATTTATGCCAACAAACTTACTGTTGGTGTTTTTAAACACACAAGCCGTGTGTGGGCAAAGTTTGCCTTAAAAATTCAATGCCACAACTGGGATTTGAACCAGGAGAAATACGAACTGGTTTGAGAATTTAATGCCATTCTGGCAGTTTGTCACAATAGCTCAGTGGTTAGAGCGTCCGCCTGGTAAGCGGAAGGTCTGTGGTTCAAATCCCAGTTGTGGCATTGAATTTTTAAGTTCCAGTTCTACCTCTCAAAATAATACAGTGTGTTTGCAAATGAAAGAGCTGATTTCAATTTTGTGTTACAGAAAAACTATCAAGGATAGAAACACATTGTGCATGTCACTCTAGAGAGGAGGGTTCAAAGTTTGGTTACAGTTTGGCAACTCCACCACAGGAAAAAGCATTTTGTGTGTTGGAATTTGCAAGATCTCAGTCCATTGTTGAAGTGCAACATACATTCCGCCTTCAGTTCTCAGATGTTTCTCGTACAACAAGTGGTGCTCATATTGAGTGTATAATGCCTATATGAAACATTTGAATCTTCCTATACCCAGTGTCATGTGCAATGTGTTTCTATCTGAGATAGCTTTTCTGCAATACAAAACTGAAGTCTGCTCTTTCATTGTTAAACACAGTGAACAATAAATAGTTTGTGACACAACTTCACTGTTTTAAAACATAAATTCAAAAATTATACAATAAATAATTTGTTAATTTATATTCTAGAGCAGATAAGTAAAGTTGTGTCACAAACCATTTATTGTATTATAATAGTACATCTTGAATTTTTGGGAAAAGCCATGTGAATACAACATATAATATTTTGATTTATTCTGGAGACCTCAAAACATGCAAATTTTATAAAATATTGAAATGAAATGCAGTATTTCCTCTATGTACTATAAGTAAGTATTTGGAAATGTAAAATATCATATACAATGTATTGGAGTGGCTCATTACCAACTGCTTAACATTAGATACCAACCAACCACCATTTACAGTTACACTTAAACTTACTGTTAAACTTAGGAAAGCTTTCCATAAACTAATCAAGGAAAAGAGAGAAAAGTGATTCTGAATTTGGGAAGTGCTATTGGGACTGGCTCACCCAACACTTATTGGTTTTGCACTTGCAACTTACATTACAATTCTAAAGTAAAACAAATTAGAAACTAAAAACTTCACTTATCTTAGTAATATTGCAAGTTATTTTTTTTTTTTCAAACACTGACTTAAGTTTCAAGTTGACTCCAACTCATTCTCGAGTCAGTGTTTGAAAAAATAACTTGCAATATTAGTAAGATAAGTGAAATTTTTAGTTTTTAATTTTTTTTTACTTTAGAATCTTGTTGCTTCGCTGTTAATAGCTCGAATTTCCTTAATTACATTACAATGTTAATGAATTGAATGCCACTGAAGTAAACTGTACAGCATTAAAGTAATGCCTATGTGAATGATTTTCTTTTCAGCCTTTTAAGGATGGAGTTCTAGGATACATATTCAAACACAGCTGTGAGCCTATGGATAAACCCAGCAGCCCACTCAGTATTGCAGTAAGTAGCACCAAGCAACAGCACAAAAATATTAGCATTATTACTATGCTGCATGATGCATAGATCTCTAATAAGTTAACATTATAAATTCCAATTCTAATTCTAAACATGCCAAATGTCAATTTTGAAATATTTTAGAAGCATAAGACATTTGTTTTGCATGTTATCTGCTTCCAATTCTGACCTCATTGTAAGAAATGATACTTGTTAGACCAAAATACACAGATCTGATATACTGTATTTTATCGCATAACTCCCCATTTTTTCTCAAAAAATTTCCTTGAACACACTGGGGAGGGAATTATGCGAGTGGTGCTTCTAGGAATTCAGAAAAGAAGGGAAACTGTGTAGTATTATATAGAAGTTATACAGTAATTTGTGAATGAACTGGATGCATACCACGGTTTCATTGGGCCTACTATGTATTGTTTCATTGTTACTTTTCTCTGACTATTCTGCGGTCTCACTTTCGTCACTATCATCACCATTTTCATTTATATCTGGCTCAGATAACACATCTTCATTTTCACTATTCCACAACACGTCACCAAAACCATTAATGGCACAAGAAATACCAATTTTTTTTAAAACTCTTCTTAACAATATGACTACTTGTAACAAGTCTGCAACTTCACATTTCAATTTTACGATACGTTGTGACAATGGCAATAGGAGTATTTTTGTGGCAAGCACTGTTTCCATTGTTGTCCGTGACAGGCACTGCTGTGTCGATTGTTGTCCATTATCAAGTCATTTGAAGGCCGCTCCAATAAGAACAAATCAGGAGATGGAATTGTGCGATGTTTAACAGGTGAATAATTTTTAGTGATGAAAAATCATAGGGGAGGGAAATAAGTGAGGGGGGGCCTTATGCGATAAAATACGGTATATAGGTACTGCAGATCAACAGTAACTTAGCCATCTATTGTCAATATTATATAGGTACTAAGAGGTAGAACTGGAACTTAAAAATTCAATGCCACAACTGGGATTTGAACCACAGACCTTCCGCTATACAGGAAGGTCTGTGGTTCAAATCCCAGTTGTGGCATTGAATTTTTAAGTTCCAGTTCTACCTCTTAAACTTTGCACACACACGGCTTGTGTGTTTAAAAACACCAACAGTAAGTTTGTTGGCATAAATAAATAATAATTATATAGGTACTGATAATATTAATGACTGCTAAAGGTTACCAAGTCCATTAACTGATTGCTGCCTGCCTAAGAAATGTGAAATTTGCCCTTATAATGCATGATAATTATGTAACTTAGAAAAGTTCACTTTATACACATCCTTAGTCCGACCAATATTAGAATATAGCGCGGCATGCTGGGATCCATATCGGGTTGGTCAAAAACAAGCACTCGAGAGAGTTCAAAAACGAGCAGCTAAATTTGTTGATAGAGGAAAGCGATTTGAAAACCCTACAGGCACTGCTACCTCCTGGGAATCATTGGAGAAACGTAGAAAACGGGCAAGGCTATGTGCAATTTTTAGAGCATATAAGGGGGAACCTGCATGGAAAGATATAACAAAGCGGTTGTTGACACCATCATATAGGGGAAGGAATGATCACTCTAAAAAAATAAGAAATAGGGAACAGAAAACTGATATAGGTAAATTTTCCTTTACCAATAGAACAATTAATGACTGGAACAATTTGACTGCAGAGTTACTGGAGACTTTGCCTCCAAATGTAAATAATTTCAAAGAGAGGTTAAAAAGAAATCCTGTATAGTTACCATAGTGCATGAAAGGAATTCTATATATGTTGTAAGGAATTGTATATTATATTGTAAGGAGTTGTATATTATATTGTAAAGAATTGTATATCATATTGTAAAGAATTGTATATTATATTGACAGCGCTGCCACCGGGCCATGCTCTAAGCAGTGAAATAAAGTATCTATCTATCTATCTATAACTTCTGTCAGTCTAAGAAGGAGTAATTCTGTCAAATTATAACTATGTGCTTATTTCTGCCAGAACAATATATTTCTCTCTGCTGTGAGAAAATTTGCACAACTTCAATTCATGTAACAACAGTACTTAAATACAAGTTTTTGTTACTCACTTTAGGGTCATTTTAAGAAATGTTATTACTTCTAAATGTCCAGTCCTGCTACTATGAGTACGATTAGAAGTTCATGTTTTATGCTATGTTTTATCACTATTCATGTCATATGCTGTTCATTTAAATAGTAAAAACAGCCATATAAAATATATTTTATTATTTCAGGTTTCAAATGGTGCTTGGTGGTATTTCTTCTCAAAAATAGTGGAACTTTTAGACACAGTAAGTGTTCTAAAATATATAGTATAATATTTTGAGCAGAAAGCTTTTTATATCACTTTATCTGTTGTTGATTTTACTGTACTTATTTACATAGATGGTGCAGTAGTTTTACCATGATGCTGTTTTTGCTAAGTAAACTGTAACTGAAGCAGCTTTTCAGACCTGCTTAGGTTTACAAAGGAGTAAAATAAATATTTATAACTGCACAATTCAGGAATCTATGTACCCCACCCTATAGTTAAAGGCAATAATACACTCATAATAAATGCTTTGACAAAGAGCCTTTGGTTCCTTTAAAAGAGGATAAAATTGCATTCTCTTCATTATATCTCTGGTATACAGAGTGAGTCAGAATAACACTGAATAATTTTAAGATGTGATTAAGGGGTTCTATTTGGGTATTTTCTTACAGTGAATATGTGTCTGTAAACATCTTATTTCCAGGCATTCAGTAGTTTATACCAAATTTATCAGGCTTATTGGCCATGTATTGAATAAATGGACAGTGACATTGTGTAGGATAAAGTTGTTCATCTACTGTAATGAGTGCACCTGGCATGTAGCAAGCCTTGCAGTTTTCAATAAATTTGTTCCAAATAGTTGAAACTAGTGCAAACCCATCCGTCCTTAGCCTTTCAGAATGGGATGACCTGACATCAAATCGTAAAAATCTCATCAGTTCCACAAATCCGTCCCTTGCCATGGCATCAGAAAATATAGGTGGCCCCCACTTTTTGGACCATAGTTCAGCTAGTTCAAGGCTTCCGCACCCAAGGGCACCCTGCAAGTAAATTACCCTGATGAAAGCGCCTAACTCATCCAAGGAAACATCCATTTCTCTTCATTTTTCTTCTCTCTTGCTTCAATCTCGGTAGATTTTTTGATATGTTGAAGAATCGATTCATCAATGAACAACTTCCAAGCAGATGCATGGCTGCTGTCCCTTACATGTCTCTTAGCATAAGCAGTAGGGCCTCCTTTTTCTTCAACAACATTATGTTACTCTGTTCTACCAGGATTGTGACCTGGATCTATGATCTGCCACTAGTACCCTTATCTCTACTAAGAATTTTGTAAGTGCAAGAAGTTTTTCCTCTTCATGTTGCCTTTTTCTGCCTCTTTCTTATTATTGGTTGTGTTGAAGTGGTTGCGTTACCTGAAGCTGTAGCATTACTAGTAGGCATTCTATTTTCACTTGCCGCTTGTGACGCACTCAAATTGCATGGAGTACAGAGTGCTGCAAGTCATCTTCAAATGATGGTTGTATCGAGCTATGCCCATACCTTCTTACCTCCCTTGCAGCACGAGAATTACAGGAAATGTTATCCTGAATTTGATTTTCTGAAAATAAATAAGCAAAGCAAATATATGTGTATATTGTGTACAAACAAGGAAATGAATAACTACATAAATGCACCTATTAGGAATACAGTTTCATGTTATGCAATATCTAAAGAAAGCAGAATAAAACTTACCATTCAAATAATTTTCACTGAATGACTCATCTTCCAATTGTCTGATTCAGCTGGAGGTTATTATCATCTTCACCACTACCATCTTCTGATACATCGTCTGGTATATCATGAAATATAGCTAGGATTTCATCTGGTTTCAAACCACAAGACATCTTGCAGGCATAGATTCACAATGTACACTCTATAATGAACAGTTGGTATGAAGACGAACAAAGCAGATTAGTGACAGTGAGAAATCCAACGACAGTGCGAGCGAAAGCCTAACAAAATTGTAACGGCCAAAAATGACAGTCTCCGGGGTTCATGGCCAAACATGAAAAAACGCCCACGTAAATAATGGCATGCCGAAAATTATTATTCTATATAAAACTAGAGGTTATATCAGGAAAAGTCATGAAAGGCCAAGCTTCGTTTTTAAAAACCGGTGGTAATAAACTTATTTAAATATCAAGAACGGTCAAAATGACCGTTACCGGGGTTCTAGTGTTAACCACTGTAATGACAGTATGTGGGGTTTACAGATGGTGGGTGTTATTGAGGTTTGGGTAGTGACAGAAGGTAACAAGATTTGCTTCTTAATGGCTGCAGTGTAGTAAAATTAATAGTAACCTGTTTGATGGAATTACATCAAACCAGACAGGGTGTTTCAGAAATATAAATGCACCCTAGTTTGATAATAAGACATTTAGGATATACATTCCCTATAAGAAAACATTCAAATGCAACCCCTGAATCATGTATCTAAAGTAAGAATAAATTAGAAACTAAAAGCTTCACTTATCTTAGTAATATCATGCCTTAAAATGATTCAGTATTATTCTGACTCACCTTGTATATAAGCAAGTTCAGGTGTAAATAGGTGAGCTGTAAAGAAATATATAATCTATTAATATAATGAACATCTTTAAAGAAAAATATTGGCTTGCTAATGACTGCCTAACAGTACAAATATGCATTCAGATGACAATGTTTACAGTGTACATGTTTAAATTTTCAAGAAATATTTACAATATTTAAAATATTTATTGATTATTTACAGGTATTTTTTGTCTTGAGGAAAAAGCAGAATCAAGTAACATTCCTGCATGTATATCACCATACCATTACTGCCCTTTTCTCGTGGGGCTACCTCAAGTTTCTTCCAGGTAAGAAGCAATATATAACTAGGTTTCAACCAGTTCTAGTTTTAGCACATCCATATTAGTATTAGTATTTATTGAAGTGCTAAATTCATACAATTTACTGACTGCCCTGTGGTATTGGCCCAGGCCACTGGTCAACAGGACATATTACAAACATGTTACAATGTAATTTATACAAAGTTTTCTAAATCACTGTTGCTCCTTCCTTCTTTTTACAGTACATATCCATTTGTTTTTGACCTTATTTAAAAGCAGACCTCTGTTTTTGTTTAAACTCTTACCTAAGCTAATTCTCTTGTTCATCTTTGTCGGTGCACATTCTTTCCTTCACATCTCAGTTTCCTTACAATCATAAACTATATCTTCTACATCCTCTTTTCCTCGACACAATGAACACTCACCCTGTGGATATCCATTTGTTTGACCTCTTAATCTCCATGTCCCTGCTCTTAACCATGCTATCCCCTTTCTTTCTTCATTGCTCGTGTTATCTATATACTTCTCTCTTTCCCAATTATCTTTTATTGGTACTTAGTGATCTTCTCTCCCCTAATTGATTAAACAGTTTTTGAATCGCCATGTCTTCAAATCTTTTTCTAACTCCTTTCCAAAAACCTTTGTAATTAGTTTCTCTCCTGCTCCAAATATCACCCATACCATTATTTTCCAAATTATTTCGTAGATTACTTGCCCATCCTGTTTTTGGTGAGCTTCTTGGAATTTCAAACATTGTTTCAATATATTCTTCTCATCCATATTTAAAATCCTATACCAATATCTGTAGCCATCCATTTTACATGCCCATGCCATGTAAGTTGTCTTTCTTGTATCTTCTTATTACAGATGGCACTAAGTTCATCTCGTATCCTTTGATTCCTTATTCTAGCTCGTCATATCTTCCTTACTATTCTTCTTAATTTTTCATTTGCATTGCATTTATCATGCTTAACTCACTTTTGGTAACTATCCAACTTTCACTTCTGTAAGTAAGCATTGGTTCTATAACTGCTTCATACACTTTAAGTTTTGTCCTCTTATCTACTTTTTCTTTCCCAAAAAGATTTGATAGATTTCTCTACATGCTTTCTTATTTCTTCTTGTATTTTACCTGTTTGGTGTACCATGTTCCTAGATACTCATAACTTTCAACTTGCTCTGTCTTCCATCCTTTTCTGTCTTAATCTCTTTTATCTGTTCTTCCATCCTGTTTAAGTCCAAAACAGTCTTCAATATTATGTTGCTTATCTCACCTTCTGAAGTAAAGATATGTATGGGGGCTGTCACAGAAGTACTTGACCTAACAATGAAAGCACAAATATTTTGGGAAAAAGCAACTTTATTTCTCTACGTATTTTCCTTTCAGCTTGATACACCTTTCCCAGTGATGCTCAATAGCTTTGATAGTTTGTTTATAGTGAGAACTATCAAGCTCTGCAAAATAGTCATCAACTGCAGACTTTACATCTTCACTGATGGCAAATCTTTTACCACCAAGCCATTTCTTTAAGTTTGGAAACAGAAATGAATCAGAGGGGGAAAATTTATTGAATAGGATGCATGAGAAAACAACTGTAACTTTAACTCATTGATTTTGGCCATGTGGTAAATGGGTGTGTGAACTGTGCATTGTCTTAATGAAACAAAGCTTTCTCTTTTGCTAAATGTGGCCATTTTTGCTTGATTTCATCACTCAAATGCTGCAACAAGTTTGCTTAATACTCACCATTAATTGATTTTCCTTTTTGGAAATAATGAAAATTATCCTAGCTGCATCCCAAAAACCAACATCGCGACCCCACCTGGAGATGGAACTGTCTTTGTTTCCTTTAGAGCCAGTTCTCCCCTTTCAATCCACTGTTTTGATTGTTCATTCATCTCAGATGTGATGGACCCATGTGGTGCAGTTTTTTATAATTAAGCTTCGTTGGGTCTTTGAAATCTTTGTGATCTCGGGTCGTGGTAATGGATGGAATGAAAAATCACACGATGTATCTTCACCACAATGTATTATTTTATTAACACTTTTTCTATATTTTACATTAAAATATATCCTCTTAGCACCGTTTTAAATGATTTAAGTCTTTCCACTTTTTTAAAAAAGTGGAACGAAAGCTTGATGAAAGTCTGGTAAACGTTCTACAATGTTCACACGTTACCTCAACATGTCTTTTAACCTTGAATATACACACGCTAGTGGGAAGAGTCTGACGTCACCTCACGTGATATTGCCTTTTTCATATACATCTGCGTATGCGTCCATCAAATAGTTCCTTCTTGTTAGGGAAGCGATCCCTAACCATCCTCCCTTCGCTTTTATTATGGAACACATATAATTCTAATATTTATACATATATATTAAAATTAAATATGGAAATGTTTATGACGTCTTTAAACAAACTTAGTTGTTCGTAACAATGAACATTATTAACACGTTTTCGTCATTTAACCATCTCATACCAACATCAAAAAACAAATTACACTTTTAACAAATATTCACATAAACGATTTTCTTTTGGGGTCTTCCAATATTCTGTCTCACATGTATCATCCATGGTTACGAATTGAATTTGTGGTGATACATCGCCAAACACTTGACTGAAACATCCTCATGATGTGGTTTTTGTTCCACTGTGAGCAAATGCAGACCCATCTTGTGCACAGCTTTTCCATGACAAAATTTTCAGTCAGTATGCACTTTTTGAAATACTTGCAATGTCCGCTGGCTTGTACATTTTTAATCGACAGTCATCCAATATCATTTTGTCAATTTTCATTGCAATTTCTGGCAGGGTCACCTCATTTGGTCAACCACAGCGATGTTCATCTTAACAGCCCATACAGCTTCACTTATACTCTGCCATCCAATATTTTACTGTTGTAAACAAAGGAGTAGAATCTAGCTCAGCTTGTAATACTACTTGGACTAAGACCTTTCAAATGAAAGTATTGTAACGCATAACAATGACCAGTTTTATTCATGTTTACAAGTTTGCTGAGAGCATTCACTATTGATGGCTGCCAAACTTACACTAAACAACATAGTATCATCAAAGTATCAATAGGATTTATAAGGCTGGTACTTTCTACCATAGTCATTTGTCTGAAACAACAACTACTATCTATATATCAGGTAGGGTACTTCTGAGACAGCCCTCATTTTATACTGATGACATTACAATATGTGCTACTAATAACATCCAGAAAAAGGCTAGCATTTACAAAAGCTTCATGTACTTTTTGTTTTGAGAATGTAACATGCTGTAGCTTTCTAGAGTTAATTTGAATCCCTTTAAGTTGATTCAAAATTGTGAGCATAGTTGTAGATTCCACTATAAAGTACATAAATTCCTAGATTTCCATGTATAACTTTAAAGTTTTAGAATAAGGAAAACATGTATAGATGCACCACATATGCACCATTGCAATAACAGAGGAGAGGAGAAGTATTGGCAGGAAATATGTACCATGTGCATAATAGTTTAAAAGGGAGTGTTGGAAGCATTTTCAGTTAAATGTAGTTTCTTTAACTGTGGTGCAAACTATTGTTGAGTTTTAGTTTTCCTTCTGGTCCAGCCTCTTTTTTTATTTGGAATACTAATGATCCTACTTTCCATGAAAAGGTGCTTTTCTTTTTCAGTCAAAACGTCTCATAATATACTAGTTACTGAAGCACACTGTGGAGTCAAATCATCGGGCTTGGCTTCACTTTTTCATGTATTTATACAGGATGGAAGGTATAGGTCGTGAGACGAGACATGAACAAATCTTGCACATAGGGGAAGCTGCTTTCGTCCCCTTCCTCTCTGCAATAGCTGGGGGGGGGGGAAGGTGAGCAAGCTTGCCGCCAATGAATAAACGTACTATAACAACCTGCAGCTGAAGCAATTGCAGCTCACATGAAAGTAATTGTTGGCACATACCATAGTTATAGCCAAATCACTTTGTTCATTATAATGCTAATTTTTATACATATATAATGTCATTAGCAATATGCACTAAAGCTATGCTAGAGAACTTCACTCCTTCATGGATGGAAACATTATGACTTCTGCACATTCATGATTGCGCAACTTCTCCCACCATCAGTGTTTCAGCTGAAGGGTTCACACTATGCAGGTAGGGGAATTGTTCATGTTTTGCCTTATGACCTATATTGCTTTGGTCACACATTAACCAGGGGTTCTACATGATAAGTGTAACAAATATGTCCAATGTGATTATTATCAATAAAGAACTGTTTTGCTGGAAAAAAGTGTCAAATTTTAGAGCTATCTAGCTTCTTGACCAATGGATATAAATGGTTATTATTTCACTAATGTCACACAAACACTGTGTGAACAATTTTTTAATGCATTTTTACCTTAATTCGAATTCAGTCACAATTTAGTGTTAAAATGTCATGCAAAATAGAATTTCTAAGAGAGATTTGGCAGCATCATGTTAACATTAAATTGTGACTAAATTTCATTCAAATTGAAATAAAAAGACATTAAAACATTATTTATTTATGCCAACAAACATATTATTGGTACCAGTTCGTATTTCTCCCGGTAAACCACAAAGGTTTGAGAATTCAATGTCATTCTGGCAGATTGTCACAGTAGCTCAATGGTTAGAGCAGCTGCCTGGTAAGCGGAAGGTGTGTGGTTCAAGTCCCAGCTGTGGCATTAAATTTTTAAGTTCCAGTTGTACCTCTCAAACATTGCCCACACACGGTTTGTGTGTTTAAAAACACCAACAGTAAGTTTGTTGGCATAAATAAATAATATTGTTGGTATTTTTAAATGACAATTACCATCTAAAGGTTATTTAATTCCACGACATACAGTACTTACAATAGTAAGTCGCTGTTGGGATAATTGTGATGTGAGACTGCCTTTATGGTTTACCGGGACAAAAATACAAATTGGTTGGATAATTCAATGTCATTCTGGCAGGTTGTCACAGTAGCTTAATGCTTAGAACACCCACGTGCTAAGCAGAGAGTCTGTGGTTCAAATCCCAGCTGTGGCATTGCATTTTTCAGTTCCGATTCTACCTCTCATTACAGCATTGTTCACACAATGTCTGCATGACAGGGAAATAATAAACCATTTGTATCCATTCATCAAGAAGCCAAATGGTTCCAAATATTTGCCACAAATGATGTTTTTGGCGAAATGGTTCTTTATTCACAATAATTGTATTGTTACGCTCATCATGTAGAATCTCAAGTATAACATATGGCCAACATATTACCTTCCATCCTGCATACATTCCATATTATCGCTCTGCTGTGGCTATGAAGCACTTCCTACCACCAATCTTGGTAACACTGGCAACATGCTTATTTATCTATTCCATTGCCAAGTTGTAATACAAAGCACTTAACATAGACACTAAACTGAGATTTGATACTAAGAAGTGATTCAGCAAGTGAGAAAATTTGGGGTGGGGGAATTATTCTCTTGAACATTTTTGCTGTACTAATATACCAATCATAGTATTTATAGAACATTTTTTAGCATTATGCTGTTCTCTCACAAACACAAGATATTTTTTCTAAATATGCTGTTTTGGATTCAGGTATTTCCAGTGAAATCTCAGCATAAAATTTTTGGCTGGAATAATATACATCTCCTTTTCTCCTACAGGCAAACAGCAAGCAATGAAAAATGTTTCATGGATGAAAAGTTATTTTGTGTATCCACTGCTTACTGAACAATAAATTTCAAACTCTTGTTTTCTGTAAGTTAACATTAAGCAGTGTAACTGCCACTAACTCGTTTCACTAAATTGAGAAAAGGAAAGGAACAAGCATTTTAAATGAGCATTCCTGGTAATTTTAAATGTGTTTTTGTGTCTTATTGAGAAGTAATATACCTTCACATATATATTAGGTTACTGTACCATTATTAGTTAAGGGAATAGCTTTAACAAATAATTTTTTTTTTGGGGGGGGCATTTTCCTGCCAATCCAACAATTGTAATTTTTGGTAATCATATAGAATAGCTGCACAAAAAGGCTCAAAGTGTTATAATTCACAGTATTATTAATCCACAGGTGAACAAGGAGTGGTAATTGGATTCCTTAACTCTGCAGTACACGTTGTCATGTATTTTTACTACATGGTGTCAGCAATGGGACCCAAATATCAGAAATATCTTTGGTGGAAGAAGTATATGACATGGATACAGCTGGTATGCAATTTTTAACAGTACTAGTAACATCAAATAAGTGCCTGTTATAAAAAGATCTGAGAATGAATTAAGAAGTAATTCTGAATTAACGTACAAGTAGTTTACAACTTCTAATTCCATAATAAGGTATTTTTCTAAGTGCTATATTAAGGCAATGTATTGATGAAATTTTGCAAAAATTGCCGAAAATTTTATGTTTACTCTTTGTATTTTTAATTATGCTTATACTTTGTACTTTAATGGTACACTTTCATTTTCTCAATGTTGGCCATTTTTAAAGCTCTTAGAGGCTAGTGTGGGAGGCATTCCTCACTAAACTTTGTCATGTAATTTTTGTTTTCACTGGCTTTGATTTCCTGAAATGAACTTGATATATTGAGCTGAAATGCAGTTAGATGCTGGCCTACTGATCCTAAGGTCATGGGTTCAAATCCAGCCCAGACTGATGGTTTTTAAATGTGCTTAAAAACATCAGCTCTATGTTAATAGATTTACTGGCATATAAAAGAACTCTTGCAGGATGAAATTCTGTCATACCAGTGATGCTGATGTGATCCTGGCAATTGACAGCGTCATTAAACAATAAAATAATTTTTACATGTTTTGCTTGTGAACAAAGAAGTGCAGTCAGTGTTCTGTAATTCTATTAACTTGCCAGGCTATTTCAATGTTTCAGTTATATATTAGCCATTGTTCAGGTATTAAATAGGTTTTAAGTTATTATTTATTTATGCCAACAAACTTTCAGTACATTCCAGTTCTTTTGTCTTTCTTTTCTATTCTTTTTTCTTTTTCTTGAATTCTCTCTCTCTTTTCTGAGTCTATAATGGAGATTAATATGGAAGTCTTATAGAAGAGAAAACACTATTGTGCTCTAGGAAAACATGTCACTGTTTTTTACTCCAGAGATTACACAGGTGTTTCTTCTGATGAGCCTTATCAGCTACATTTCTGATTGAGTTATATCTTTCTGCAAGAAATTATACTATAGGAACATAATGTACAGAGGTTGGTTTCCTATTTCTGATTACAGTTTTACTTTGTTCCTACCTGATGAAAACAATGTCTCTACCACCAGTGATGCTATATTTATTGTCCCTTCATCGGAGTAGTCGCTCAGCACCACAGTTTCCACTGAAGAAGGCTCTTGTGAGTGCAGTAGTGTACAGAAGTTCCCACTCCTCTTTACAGCTTTCCAAAGACCATCAAGGGCGCCTACTTTCCAATGCCCTTTTCAGAGTTCAAAAGTATGAAGATACATCACAGAGGCATCAGAAGATTTCACTAGGATCATCAGATTTTACTAGGATGTTGCTGAATGGAATAATGTGTATTCCATTTCCTTCTCCATTCTTTGTAAGAATGTACAAGTTGAAACAGAAGTGTGACTGGATACCTTATCTTGGACCACGCAGACGTTGATTTGGTCTCTTCCATAGAGAGCAGGGGTTTCAGTGTGGTAAACTGGGTGACAACTTCATCCAGATAGTATTTGGAATTGATTTTGGCCTTTTTAGCAACTCTAAGAATTATCAGTTTCCCATTGTAGCAATAACCAGCGATGGCCATAAATCCCTTTGAGAAACTTTCTTTGCATTCTACACATCATTTTTGAAAATTATTTCCTCCCCTTGGTTGGTAGTAAAACGGGGTTTGTTGCAGTCACTGAAATACATATATGCCTTATCTAATGTTACCACAAATTTCAATTTTTCTCCTGCCAGGTGCTTCTCATAGAGTTTCTTCTGTTGATGCGATGATCTGAGATGTCTTTATTCAACACTGAGCTAATCCTACACTTTGACACAAAAAAATTTGCTTCTTGATGCTTCATTAATAGCCGAATAACTATACTGTGTGTCAGAAAGAGCAGTAATAATGAGAGCCGCAATGCCCCCATAGCACAGTTGGTGGCATGCCTGCCTCTGATGTGAAGGACCCGGGTTCAAACCCTGGTACCAGCATGGGGATTTTATCCCCTCTGGGAGGTCTGGCACGGGGTGAACTCAGCCTCATTAGTCCTGGGGGGACCAGTTGAGGAGCTACTTGATGGAGAAGTAGTGGCCCCAGGTCGTGAAGACTGCATAACTGGCCGGGAGGGATCGGGATGCTGACGACGTACCAACCTCCGGTACTGCACCCCACCAATGATGCCTGTAGTGGGCCGAGATGGGAGACGCAGCGGCTGGACGGTAAGGCTTGGCTCTTCATGGGCTGTAGTGCCAGGGCTTAGTTTTATAATGAGAGCGGCACAAATCCTACTGCTATAAAGGCAGAACTGTATCTGGCTTGTTTCACAAACCTTGACATTTCTGTGCATGCAAAAATGGAGCAATCATACTTGTAATTCATTATCAGAGATCAGAAACAACCCTCTGTATACAAGGAGAATGTTGAAGGGAATACACCACATTATAATGCAGCCAGCTTGCTTTCTGTAAATAAAATATAGTGCCCATTATTTTATTCAACAGGACCAGCCTTCTGGCCCTAACACAAACATCCTCTGACAGCTGTGATATTTGAAGTATTACAAATGCATACATATTTATAAAGATCTACCTAGTATATTCATAATGAGAAAGTGCTGTACTAAATATTTCTTTTTTTTTTTCAGGTACAATTTTGCTTAATGCTGACATACCTGATCTGTCTACTAGTATATGACTGCAAGCTACCAAAGGCTCTCACATTCTTCTTTGTCGGCAATGTTCTCATCTTCCTGTATCTCTTCTCTGACTTTTACCGCAAAGCTTACAAGAAGGAAGCAGCAGACTGAATCCACATAACTTTACTGTGTTTCAAGTGTAACTTCATCATCGTAGCCAAGGCTACCTCACAGAATGTCTCTTGCAAGGAGTGAAGACCAATTAGTACAAGCAGAGTACGAATTGAACACAACTCGTGACTTAAAAAATGGATGTTGTTTCAATGCCTGTCAGGAAGATCTTACTGTTGATTATGAACAATGCTATATTGTTATGGGAAATAATCACCATCCAATATTCCAGCACTGTCATTTTTAAGAATATATATTTTTATTTATTTATATAGTTAACACAGCTTTAATTGTATATAAACATATATGTAGGTTATAGCTACTGACAGTGAAACACTTATAGATAACAGAACATTGTTTAAATAAAGTGATGTGCAGTGTATTTAGTGATGTTTCCCAGTTTTGCATTTTTGTATAAATTAAGAAGTTTTTTTTAATAATACTGCAGTATCAACAAAGCATAAATAAATGAGCACACACATGTTTACCATTGTTATTTCTCTGCCTGACATTACAGCTATGTTAATAACTATGTTGTGTATTCAACTCTATTGTTTTCCGTCTTTTTACTTTCTCTATTACATATAGCAAGAGTAGAAGTATTGTATTCCACCCAAAATTTTGATGTCGAGATTTCACCACAAATATATTTTCTGATGCTCCTGGAATCCAAAGATGAAGCATTTTTAGACAAAGGTCCTCTGTGTGTGTGTGTGTGTGTGTGTGTGTGTGTGTGTGTGTGTGTGTGTGTGTGTGTGTGTGTGTGTGTGTGTGTGTGTGTGTGTGTGTGTGTGTGTGTGTGTGTGTGTGTGTGTGTGTGTGTGTGTGTGTTGAAATGGCCGACATGAGCTCCAGCACATTTTGATGTCAAAATTACCTCAACGTGGCATATCCAAATCGATGGATTGGTAGAGGTGAACCGGTTCCATGGCCAGCGCGGACATCAGATCAAACAACTCTCGACTATTTCTGTTGACTTGCATGAAGAGTATGGTGTATGGTACTCCTGTAACGTCAGCGGAAGACCTTATGGTTCGAGACCACTGAGCTATTGAAAATCTTCAAAGACAACCGCACGTATTGAGTCATGTGCATGAGGCTCACCACCGCCGATATAGGCTTTGCAATGATGTAGGAGGTACACAGTTCCAAGAGACAGCTCGATGTTGGGTTTAGTGACGAAATGTTAACGCACACCCATCTCACACTTCGATGCGTTGTAGCGTCCAAACCGTACATTTCCGGACAGGGCTCCTGTTTGAAAACAAATCAGCTTGCTGTTCCGCAAAACATCGGGGTTTTGAAGACATCCTTCATGTGTGCATATACAGGTGTAACGAATTTTACTAGAGTATTCATAGACAATCAATTTGAGATAGGAAATCAATGGTCTACGACGTCGTTAATAAGTTATGTGTATTCAAAGTAATTAGAGATTGTGAGCAATAAATCATAAACAGAAAGAAGTATGTCAATATTATCCATTGGAATCGAAATAATGCTTATTAGGAAGTTAGTAAAACCTGTCTGCTGTCTCTCTGATGAAACATTTCTAAATTGTAGCGTTACCAAAATTGCTTAAATTGGAGACTAAACATGTGGCTGCACGCCACTGCAATGGATAACAGCTTGTGGCCAGCAGCTACAGAAATATAGGTTAGTTCTAAAGCGTGTGGTTTGGCCGCATGGTTATACAGACTGACTGTGAACCAAATGAACCCGAGAAATCGAGTTTAAACCCGGAGAGGGAAGGAAGGAAAGAAGGGAGGGGGAAGGGAGGGAGGTACAAAAAGAAGGGAGGGAGAGTACATACTATTTAGGTTCATGCAAGAAAGAAAGAAGGCAGAAAGGAAGGGAGGGGGAAGGAAGGGAGGAAGGGAGGGAGGAAGGGAGGGAGGGAGTGTACATACTATTTAAGTCATGCAAGAAAGAAAGAAACAAACAAACAAACAAACAAAAAAGAAATGAATGACTACCATATTCGAAATGAGAATAGAAATATCCTCAATCTTTATTAACGGCCCGTTATATATTTACGGCGAAGCACGATCCGTTATAAGCTATTCTCTGTGGTTTAATGCAGCATCAACATTTCACTGTAAAAGAAAACAAATCAAAGCGTGGCTAACAGCGCGAATTGCGCTTCTCTTTTGGGCTAGAAGTCGCCATTGCGCATGCACTGTAGCGGGAAGTTGGCCATGTTTGTTGCAGTTAAATGATTATATTAGCGTATAAGAAAACATACTACAAAGGCTCTAGCACAATTAATTTGCACAATGTATATTTTTTAATTCCACTTTAAAATCTTACTTAAATAAATAGTACTATATGAGATTTGTATGTCAATCTGATTGTGACAGAATGCGGTGTACACATCATTGGAATTCATGAAAAATCATGTGAAATATTCACCTCTATACTGTAGTTAAACATCTGCACAATGTATATTTATGTTTTAATTATACTTTAACATCTTTCTTCAATAAATATTAATATATTACATGTGTAGGTTAAGCTCATTACGCACTACAAAGGCTCTAGCACAATTTGCACAATGTATATTTTTAATTACACTTCAACACCTTACTTTAAAAAATAGTAATATAGTGCATTTGTAGTTTAAGCTAGTTGTTAGAGGGCACACGTGTACACATTCTTGAAATTCATGAAAAATCATGTAAAATACTCACTTCAATACTGTGTCTTACAAATTTGCACAATGTATATTTGTTAATTACACTTTTAATTACTTGTTCACAGTTAGCGCGCACATTTAATGTAATATTAATGCTCAGCTGTGACAGAAGTTTCCTAGAATCCAAGCTCAGCAGCAAATACCGGAAATTCTAAAATGCGATCGCAGCGCTGCTTGACGGATCCAATTGTGAGCCTAAACAATCCAAAGATCAACAACACATAAGTTTATTAATTAATTAAAAATAACATATTCGATCGGGTCATGTTGTGAATCTAAATAATTCTCGAATCACCTTTATCACACACAGAAAATATCAAAAAAATCGGTTTAGGAACCTTACAGTGACACACATAGAACAGAAGAAATATATACATAAAGATAAGGTGCTGCTATGTATAAAGTTGATAAGTCTAACACCGGTTGAACGATCACCATGCAAATTGGCAGATATAAGTGTTTGAAGGCTTATGTGTTATTGCTTTTACTATGCAACGTATTCCATTTATACGGCTTTCTCTATTCGCTTTTCTTCCTCTAATATTTGCACAGTGATTCTGCACAGTCTTCCCGGAGCTTTTATTTACTTACTTGTTTATTTTTTTTCGTTTTATATAAAGCTATTGAGCAAGTGCAACCTAAATATAAAAGATGTAGGAGTAAATCGTCAAACCAGCAGTATTTGAGCTTGTTGTGTAGAACTTTACAGTTATAAAACAGAAGTTCAACCAGGTTCATAGAATAATTGTTAATTTGCATGTCAACAGACAAGAGGATTGTAAAGCCCTGAGTCCCTGTGGCGAAGTAAACTGGAATAGCTGTCCCTATTTGTCCTTATCACTAACAGCAGCGGTACCTATTAACACAGTTGCCGTAATTCTACTGATACAAAAAGAAACTGTGTTGAGGAATAAGTTACCTGTCCAGTTTATGATAAAATGTGAACTTGCTATCTTCAACGCTACCTCATTGCCTTCAGTTGTTTGACAATTGCTTTGGAACCATGCTGAATTGTGAACCTCTGTAGAGTTATCAGGACTGCACTAATTGTAAGTGAATCGTATAATATGGGTGTTTTAGCTTGAATGAGTAACATGTACTAAGTGGATCGTGTTATACTATAAGGGTCTCTGGTAATAAGAGTTAGTTTTGACAAATTAAAAGATAATTGTAAATCTTATTGAACTTATGAAGATCCGGTCCTTGTGGTGGTATTCTTCTTTACATTTATTTTATTTTTTATTTCTAACGTTTGGTCACCATAGCGCATGATGGAACACACCAATTAAAAAGAAACAAAAAACAAAGTAAAATGAAAAAAGGAGTTACTGATTAAATAGAACACGCCACAAACCCCGCAACTTCTGAGTTTAATATGTTAGATCCGGTGGCGAAACGCTGCACCATTTAATATTGTAAATACACCGACTCTTAGCAGTAAGTTTAACATAGGTCAGTTTTGTGATACAAATAATGTGCCTCGCTGACACAATTGCATTATTATTATTATTATTATTATTATTATTATTATTATTATTATTATTATTATTATTATTATTATTATTATTATTATTATTATTATTATTATTATTATTATTATTATTATTATTATTATTATTATTATTATTATTATTATTATTATTATTATTATTATTATTATTATTATTATTATTATTATTATTATTATTATTATTATCAGTGAATATAATATACCAACATATATGGCATTTATAGATTATAAAAAGACTTTAATATGGTAAATAGAACAAAAAGATATGCCGAAATATTTAATAACAATGATAAGAAGTATACAACAAAGTAATGGTAGAAATAAGAACAAAGAATGAGGATAAAACTGCAACAATTAACAAAGGAGTGATTTTTAGTGTGTGTGTGTGTGTGTGTGTGTGTGTGTGCGCGCGCGCGCGCGTGTGCGTGCGTGCGTGCGTGTGTGTGTTGTGTTGTGTTATTGTTTGGAAGATAGGCCACACATCAAACGCCATTTGCGCTTTAATACTAAACGTATTGCTTGACGTTGTTAGACAGACGAATGCGTAAAATTCAGAGGAACAGCGGTTTAGGAACAAAACGTTATCCTCACTAAAGTACACCTCAAAAACATGCGACTCGTTTACTGAGAGTGAATTCCGGGTTTACAGCCGATTTGACAAACGCAATTCAATAAACGATTTTGAAAAAAAAAAAAAGAAAAAAAAAAAAAGGACCTATAATATGAGTACATTAACATCAGGTAAAAACAAAATGGTGGATTCTTGTACTTGAGCCGGGTTGGCTGCTAACAAAATGACAGACACGCCTTATCCGCCCTTACAGTCAAAAGGCACAAATTATTAAATAAGATGAAACCCATTCTTTGTACTTAGGGGTGTTCCGTGAAGTCCTGGTCACATTAATAACTGAAACTAAATTAAGATTTGAATCACAGAAACATTTGAAATTTCTGACCTTACTAGATCCTAAATATTTTGCGAGTTAATATAAAAGTTTACCAAGAAATATATTATGTGAACCGAGGAAACCATCTTTCCTATTTCGATATACTGTCTTTGAAAAATGAACTGAAAGTGTTATATTCACCTTAAAAATGTTCTAATAAATCCGTTAGAAACTATATGAAATCAAAGACTTGATGTTATGTAATTACAGTTAAGTTTATAAATTATGTGAACTGATTTTAACATTCCCTTGCACTACTGCAAGCGCAGAAAGAACTTCTTCAGCCTTGAAAGGAATAAAGCTTTATTTACGGGCAGCGCAAGGACAAAGTAACTTAGTTCTTGTATGGTGGAAAAAACATTTGTTTCATTGAGACGACATCATGAGGAATTGTTTTCGGACAGTGTGACAACACAGTTTACCGGCAAAGAAAGATGGCAGGAACATGTTTGGTAAAATTGTTCATTTTACTTTTGTAATTGCTGTTTAACTTGTTTCAAGAAAAAATTATTTAAATGCACCGTTCATGAAGTTAACATTTAATCAAGAACTCCAATTGTCCGGTTCTGATAGGACTGGCCTTTTTGTAGTGTTTAGCGCCCGCTTTTACGACATATGGTAGGTACCGCATGATGATACATGGAGTGAAGATGGAGCACTGGAGGAATGAGATGGCGGAGGAAACCGGAGAACCCGGAGGAAACCCTCCCCTGGGCCACTTTGTCTATCACAAATCCCACATGCCGTCACCTGGGATTGAACCGTGGGAATGGTCTGGTCTAACCACTCAGCTACAATCCCAGCACACGCCATTGTACGCGTGTATCGTGAACAACATAGTTCAAGTGGAAACGTTAATGAACACGAAACATAGATATTATTGAAGTGATTATATTCCAAAGACTCAAGACGAAGATTTTGAAGAAAATCCTCCCATTTCGAATCACACTTTACATTGAAAACATTGTTATCTATCTGTTTTTTCTCAACAATGGCTCTAAGAATTCGGATTAAAATACCACATGTTCAAAATAATTTGTATTGCAAATAATACGTAGGCATATCTTTAACCCTCTGCAAATAAATGTGAAACCCTCTTCTTACGGAATGAATTTTGCACACCTTGTATAATTCATGAACTATAAGAGATATACAAAAACATACACAAAACATTTCGATGTAATATTTTGTGATATTAAACACCTCCGAAGTACTCTTTGATATTAGTATACATGTCCATATACTTGAGAGTGTTTCTTTTTTCAGGTACTAAGTTCGTTATTCGTTTTTTTTTTCGCTCGTGGTCATGCAAGGAGCGTAATTGCAAAGCGAGCCGCTTTTAAAACATAACTGGCTTCAAAGCCTTCTGTATCCCTCTTGTACTTATTAAGGAATGTGTAATGGAGCCATTATAAGTTTTTTTTAAGAACTGTAGATTAGAGAAAGCTATGTGAATGTTTTATTCTATTCTATCATGCTTTATTCTATTCCGAAAGGAAGATTTTAACTAGTTTAATTTGATTATATTTTCACTTCCTTACTCTTTTAGAGGGCTATGAAGAAAATATGTGGTATTGACCTTTAGACGGTTAAATTACCGAGTGTACGACTATTACTTCTTAGTTACATAAGTTGTATTAAAATGGTATTAAAACACAGCAAAGCGCACACAGAACGTATAAAAACTACAGTAATATTGTGAAACTGCTGCGTCTAGCAAAGCTGTAGATAATATTATGTGCACATATTTGACGCGATAAACATAACCTACTGCCTAAAAGCGATACGACATGAACTAAAAGCCTCGTTTGGTTCGAAAAAGATATGAAGGTTGCACACACTGATTTTCTTTATTCAGGGTTGCACAAACTGTTCTTACATATGCGCGTAAATATTGCAAATTCAACGTTACTACATCTGCAGAAAATATGTTACTATTGGGTTTTAATAAAATAGTGGATAAGAGGTAAAAAACGAAGCCAATGTTGAGCTCTTTGCTTACCAAGTAAGCTTAATAAACCACACAGAGTTCGTGCACTCAGTATTAGCTACAGCGCTAAAACACGTTACTGTGGAACTAGAGTGACTTCGTGAATTTGGATTGAATCTCACCTACCACGTAATTTCCCCCCTTCCTTTCTGTTTTAACAGGAATATAATTATTTATATAAACTATACCAAATATCATATTGCTGCAATACGATTGAAATTTTAGAACTGAAAGTTTTAGAATTTATTGATTACAGATAACATGGAATATGCCTACTTCAACTGTCAATTATTCTTCCAGAAGTTAATGCCTAATATTCTCCCTTAAATACCCGCATATATCTATAAATGACGAAGATTATTACCATGTTGAAGAATTTACTTCCGTCGTGCACTGTCAATGCTTAGTTAGCTTACAATAGATATAGGAAAGCATTATATCTTGTACACGTTAGAAAATATCAACATGCACGAAAACTGAATTGTTTCAGGCACAAGAAAATAAAATAATTATTTTAGCAAAATAAATCTCTCAGCATGATTACATTCGTTTATACCTTCTATGCAGTAATACGACACAAATATGTACATAAAATTAACAGCTGGTTGTTATGAGGTATATCAAGCATTTCAGAAATAAGAGCATAATTTATTTCTCTCTTTCTCTCTTCCTGTCCCTGAGCTTGGGATTAAAAACGAAGACTAAACAAATGCATTTACCATATCCAACATATAATGCATTCTATTTCTCATGTATATATCCTAAATATATTGAATGTTGTTAAAAGTTTAAGTGCACTTTTGAGACACTAAAAATGACTAGACCGATATAGACTATCCACTTTACTTCACACCTCGATGCGTGGCCTACTTGCATAACTAGTGCAGGTCTTGCACAAAGCATTCCAACTGGGTTGCGATAAACTTACGTTGTCGCAATCCCTACCCATCCTGCGTCACGCCTTATTGGAGGTACCAACCATCATGAAAACACACTACTTTTAATAAGTACAATCATGTCTCCAAATGAGCAAATATTGATCTAATATTGTTCAACACACAGTCGTCAATTACGACAATACAAATATCTGCACTAATATAAACTGAACTGATATTTTCTTAAAAATGGCTCTACCGATTTTAATTAAAATGCCATATGTTTGAGATATTTTTATGACAAATGAAATGTATATCTTGAATTTTCTGGTTATAGCCCCTGTAGTCGTATTTACTCTGGACGACTTTTGCATAACTGGTAAACCGTTAGAGATAGACCAAATCTTACTTTACAAAAAATGTAGATCTTGCTAAAATACACAATTTGTCTTTAAATATTTTTTGTAGGGTCAACCATTACTGAGATATGCCTTGTTATTTGTGTGAGTTTTGGAGAAATTGTACTTCTGTTAAATGGAACATTGTTATTTATTTTTTATATGCTAACCGTGCAAAGAGAACGAAAGTTAAAGCTTTAAAAGATTTGACTGTAGCTCAGAGCCTACTGTACTCCTCAATTCTTCTTGTAGCTACAAGGAAATAAGCAATAAAAAATACCTCCGGAAATGACCTATATTAAAAGCTGGAAAGGATTTGTGCATCGCTTGGTTCGCCGCCACGATTAATGTTAATGAAACTCTTGTGGCATTCTTAATTTACCTGACTCATTGTCCTGGAATGCATTGGATGTAACGTAAATAAATTGCAAGAAAAGTTGTGTCATAATGGCCGGATTTATCAACTTTTGTTACTACCCTAAAGCCTTCTTAGGTGAATTATAGACTAGTTAAGTATTTTACGTTTTACCAAACGTCATTACGACTAACGCCTTACTAAATGATTCATTAATGGAACATTTTTCTGGACCATACCATAATGTAGCGCTTATACGCCACTATAATTGACATTATAAGGATGCTGCTATCCACCAATCAAAGGTACACCTGTTCATAACGATACTGCTATCCACCAATCAAAGGTACACTTGTTCATACTGTTATCCACCAATCAAAAGCTCCGCATGTAGCAACCAATACTTTGTCGTTTGCACTCATTCCCACGCAGTTGAAAGCGAAACTATTGGTTCTCGTATGTTCAATCGAATAATAACTAATTCGAGTTTAGAAAAACTAAAAGTATCGGACACGAGTGAAAGTGATATGCAGTTTAGACCGCCGGAAATTTTCGCAAAGGCACGAATAACTTATTCCCACAAAAATCCAGAAATGTGTACGAAAAAAATCTATGCACAATTTATGGGTAATGTATGTGGAAAATCAAAGTGCATAACTACCTATTCTTGTGTGCACAATCGAATAACACGAACATGATTAAAATATCGGGCAGCACTGACAATAACATGCAGCGTAGAATATTACAAACATTTTATACATGTTTTAAACTTAGACATGTGGTCGAGTATAAAGAGTTGTATGAAAATTGAGTACAATGACAAGATACTCGTATGAATATTATGAAACTCGCATTTTAATTGTTGCTATTCTGCTCTCATCGTGTATATGCTATTAATAAATCTACTTTTCTAAAAATTAGTCTTAGGAAGGCTCACTTAAGACTTCTTCTTAACAGAGATTCGTTGTAAGTTCAGGAAGTATGAAGGGATAGTCTTTCCTTTTTTTTTTTTTTTTTTTTTTTTACTTTACCTGATTACCCTCCTCTTATGTAGGACTTGTAACCCCTAGAACTTAAAAGTCAGTGTCTAGGGTCAGACGTATGTCGGGGAGCAGAAGAAATTGTGTACTTTGACAAGATCTACATTTTTTGTGTAGTAACTTTTTACCTATTATACAAAATTATGTAAATTCGTTGCGAATGAAAACAAAATATTCTCAGAATATTCAAGATGTACGGGCATTTTGCCATGCGGTATATTAATCAAAAGCGTTAGATCCGTTTTTTTTGAAAATTAAAGACAACGAGAAATGCTCAAAGTGTAATTAGGGGTGCAGGTTTTTTGAAAATTGTCATCTCTTCATGTCCCATCCGTGGAGCTTAAATATCACATTTGATATTTATCCAACTTTTTGTTTTTGAGTTAATACGCTGCTCACACTCACGTACGCACGCGCACACACATACTCACACATTAAAAAAAAAGTTTATTTTGTTTTTTTCTCTTAGGGCCTCAAAACATGTATTTCCGATGAATTATCGATACTAGGATTTTGGTTGCTGTAGCCATACTATGTACAATTTCATTCAAACAATGTAAGACTCCTGATTGACTCGGAGCGGTGAAGAGGGGGAGCTGCGTTGCCACATTGTACAAGAGCGTATATCAACTGTTGCGCAGCGCACCTCGCCTGAATGTGGCACTTAATAAGTCCGATACGGTTAGGGCTAGAATTACGATCTAAGCTCACGACCCCTCAAAATGCGAAAATAACGTCAAAAGTCTCAGGTTGTTTAAATAGAACCTTTGGTAGATAATAGAGAACTAAAACTAATATGTTTAAATACCTTATTAAAGTAATTAAATTGTTTCTTTGTTTACAGGTTGATCCTGAAAACTTCATTAAGCACATTTGCTCAATAGCCGAAGCGCTCATTGAGGCCGAGGATGAGTATTACAGTTTACCTTCAGTCAATATTGACTTATGAAAGAGGTATAAACATTCATCTCAAAGTATTGGAAACTTTAGTCCTGATAATGTTAATACAATATTCTATGTGTTTAAAAGATGACTTTAAGATGTGTGTGTGTGCGTGCGTGCGTGCGTGTGTGTGTGTGTGATTGGCCCGATGTCCAATTTATCTTTGCCTGAATAACCAAAACAACTGCTTCAAATCGATCCCTGAAATGTAAGCCTTTGATCTGTATATTATGCTCACTTTATAATCAATTTAAATTCTTTTCAAAACTCACTTTGATTGGTAGTTGGTATTGTAATTTCAGCTAACATGTTAAACTTTGGAAATCAGTCTCTGTTCTGTGAATAAAATGCACATCTTTCCATGAAGCAATATTTCAGAAGTCAATGCTCGGAATGTGTAAATTTGAGATCCACATAACCTGTAGGTTACATGAAGTTACGAGCATTTGTAATGTGATTACATTAAAAAACCAATTAAAACTGCTCTGTAATTGGACTACTTTTTGGGAGTATGGGAGGCATACCAAAACTAACAGCTTCACATCTGAAAAGGTTAAAAATTCCTCAAAATTGGTTATATGATACTGCAATTTATATCATAAAATATTCCTTAAAAATCCTACACTACCACTTATATTTTGGTCAAAAAAAAAAAAAAATAATAATAATTTGATGTTTTCTTAGTTTGAACTTATCTACATCTTTTGGTACTTGTTCTTTTCTTATAATAATTGTTTCATGTTTGTTTTGTTACTCTTAATTTTTATTGTAGTTCAGGTGGTCACCGATAGATATCGGCTGTCAACTTTTGTTTTATTAAATATATACATTATTAACCTTTGCAAACAAAAATCACTAAAAATAACAAAGTTAAATCTGTAACCAATCCTGGGGTCCGTAGAGTATACCGGGTGGAAAGGAAGTCATTACATTAATTTAAACCAGTGATAGATCTCGGTATTTGGAACACATTTTGTATCTTACGTTTTTGTCTCTGACCATTTCCTACGGAGATATTTTAGTTTTGTTGAAAATAAGCTGGCAACACTGTATATTGTGTGGGTTTCACTTTCCCTAGCTCAGTACATAAACAAACAGCGTAACGGTGAGCCTTGAGTACATAAACAGATCCGTGCCTTGTCCTTCTGTGTTTACTGTGCGAGTGAGGGCCAATCAAAAGCGTTAGCTCCCAAAACATTAGACGAAAGCAAAAGTGTCCGACATGTTTATATCCACAAACCAGATCAATTCCCTGGCCAACCCTAACGCAATGTTGTCAACATGCTACATGTTTGCAGGAGCTGCTCGTAGTATTCCTTCACATCTTTTAAGTGTTTAATTATTTCGTAACCCTGTGTGACGGGGTGTAATTACTACCAAAGAAATAAGTTACTCAACGCATCTTACAAGTAACAAACTGTTATCTTCGTATATTCTTGTGGGATTACGCATCTAATTTGGATCAAAAGCCGTTTAGTTTTTCGAAATTGGCTGATCAAAGAACAAAATGCTATTCGACTTTTTTGTTCGTAATTTTTCTATGGGGCACAGATTAGAAGGAACGTAATGACTTCCCTTCCACTGCACGTATATCCCTAATAGTCCGTATGATCATTAGCATCATAATAAGTTATGCATGACGATTACGATGATAAATGAGGTTATGTTTTTATTTGAGCTAAATGAGTGGTAATGTGATAAGTTACTAAGCTATACTGTTGTCAGCAGTAGATTATGAATCCGCGCGTGCAAGATGAAGGGAGAGAAGCGGGGGAGGTGTGGTGGGTCATCCTCTCTTCCTATACTCTTTGTGAACCGAAGAAAGAATTAAGAATTGTTGTGAAATAACTCAAGTGAGGCAAGTGGCAGTGAAACAGGGACAACCGCCTGTAACGGTTATGCTACTTATTACAGAAGAGTTATTTGTTTATGAGTCTACACGCTACAGGCGTAATTCACCCTCCGACTGAAAGAGGAGACAGGGGATAACAGCTAATTACATCAGCGTCTCCAACACGGGTTACCCGTCTAGACAAAGCAACTTCCTTACTTTATCAATCACCAATCAAATCGTGAGGTATCCGACTTGAGTGATACCCACATTTATCTACCTCGTCTTACATCGTCTAAATTTCGTATGTATGGCGGCCACCTTATTCAAAATGAACGCTTCATATTCGCCCTTTGTATCTACCCTCAGGAAAATGTGTTAACGCCTCATGACCATGTGATTAAAAGAATGCTTCGTCCATAAAACAAAACACACATACACGAAATAAATTAATAAACGCGGGCCAATAGAACAATCATTAAGTTTTCCTGTACCCAATTGCACATCATCGCATACTTGCAATTCTGAACTACTTATATGGTTTTAATTTTGAAAGTTTAGTATAATTAGACAAGTTTGTGAAGTTTCTGATTCCTGTGTAGCTTTCTCAGAGATTATTTTGGACGTCATTCTAAATGATATTCTGTGTTTTTTCACGAACATTGTGTTTTCATTTCGGTTGCTTGTTTTCCCAAATCTATTCACAAGGTTACGAACCTGTGCTCTATAAGGCGCGCTCCTGCGTGGAATATTTTTATAAGCCACTGTTTTACTTCTCTACGGGAGCTTTTCATTGCATATAATTCGTACGTGAAGATTCTGCATGCTCTAAAGTTTACGGTCCTTTTGCCATTATAACAACACTGTAATTATAACACAGAAATACATGGTCTTACAGCATATCATGTCCTGTACAGCACAGACTTCGCTTTAGTTGATTAGTCATCACACAGAGGAAGGAAAGTGGAGAGGCAACAGGGCAAACAATTTCCTGTAATACGGCCACGTGTCCAAACGAGTACTCTATACTTATATGACTGGGCCACTCTCAACAGCCAGCGCAATTAAATTTTTTTCTGAAGCACACCAATTAATTACAATAAGGTTTTTATTTTAAGTTTCTAAGTGTGGTAATAGTTTAATATAAATAATTCCGTAACTATCTGTTTCTGCAGTGGACGATGTTGACTCATGGTTTATGGTCAGAACGCCAATCCCTATGATGACGGTTTTGTTAGCTTACCTATATTTCGTGCTAAAAGGTGGTCCAGCATGGATGGCTTCTAGAAAACCTTTCAACCTCCAGTCCACTCTTATCATATACAATTTCATCGCTCTTTTAATGAGTGCCAAGATGGCAATTAATGTAAGTATTAAGTTTATTACTTACTCTACTACGTATAGTAAAGTAGAGGAAGTATTGTATTATATTAGCACTGTTCAAACATGTTAATGTAGTATGTATGTACGTATGTAAGGCAAAAATAATTTTATTACCTCTTTTTTATACATTTAACACAATTCAAGGTTAATAATAACAATGAATCCAACTGTGCACACCTCGAGAAAAAATAAAATTACTAGGTTTATTCAATAGAATAATTCTAAAATGTTAATTTGAAGTTTCTTTGTGGTCACAATGAAACATTTCTTAATTTTGTAAAAATGACTAACGATTTTGATTGAACTGCGATATATTTAAGATATTTTCATGAAAGATGAAACGTATATCCCGAATTTTCTCTCAAGCCTTCTCCATTTTGAATGACTTTTGCGTATTTGTAAAACCGAAAGAGATAGACAAAATCTTAGTACAGAAAACACTTAGATCTCGTTAAAGACACGATTTGTCAAATACACTTTTTAGCGCAGTTAACCATTTCCGAGGCATTTCCTGTTATTGATTTGCATTTTAATATACTTTCACTTTTATCAAATGGGTAATCGTTATTCATTTCTCTCTCTCCGTCTCTGTGTCTGTCTGTCTCTGTCTCTCTCCCTCTTTATTTCTTTTTCTCTTTTTCTTTCTCTCGGCTGTGCAAAGAGAACGGGATTTCAGGCGTCACTTAGCAATTTTCTCCAAAAAATATTTGATTATCACCTAAAGCCTATTATATTCCCCTATTCTAGTTTAACTATAAGGAAATATGCTATAAAACAATTTATGCAAATATGTATCTCATTTAATATGAAGTAGATAGAAGAATAAACGTTTCTAAAAATAATTTGTACACGAGTGAGCAGAGAAGGTCATATAAGTGCAACTCATGAGACTTTTCCTTCTGGTCATGCAAAGAAAATCGAATCTCAAAACCCTCATATAGCGATCAGCTCTTAAAAGATTTGTCTACCGCTTAAGGCTACTATATTCCCCATTTCCCGTTCTACCTACATGAAAATGTGAAATCAAATTTTACAAATGCTTATCTCGATTAGTCTACATAGAAGAATACGCGTTTGTATGAATAGTTTGTATGATAGCCAGTAGAGGAAGTTACTGCAACGCAACAAATGTTTTTTTTTTTTTGTTTTTTGTTTTTTTTTTAAATATAAAAGATGGGTCTGTTTAGCACTGTGGGAGGTGAAAAGTAAACACAGAATATGTTATTGATACTCTCTTTTTGCAGGTATTACGCAGTGATTTGTTGGCCTATCTTATGGCGAATGTTTGTGTTAAACACATGCAAGAGAATCTCAGATTACAAGTAAGTATAAAGGTTAAATGAGATAATGGAGTTTTTTTCTGAACTGGGGCTATGATCTTTGAGTAGAAAGTTTGTTGAAAATCCATTAAATATTACATTTCATTCACTCATACATATGAGTGTAATTAAACAGCTAAACTATGATACACTTTATAACCTTGTTTTACTGTAAGTGGCCCAATACTCGCCTAATCTAAATGGAACACATATATTTCTTCATATAACTAAATAATAGTATAATGTAATTTTTACTTTCTCTACTGGTAAGTAGAGGAAGCATTGTATTTCACCCAAAAATGCGATGTCGAGATTTCACCGGAAATATATGTTTTGAAGCCCCCTGAATAAAAAAAAGGCATTTTTAGAAAAAGGTCCATGTGTGTGTCTGTCAGCCTGTGGACAGCATAACAAGAAAATGAAAAGTCGGTTGGAAACCCTTATTTCAAGGATGCGACACGAAAATTTTTAAGAAAATAGTCCCACCCTAAGTTACCCTTTGCATGGAAAATTTTTAAAAATTTTGATTTTGTTGAAAATGGCTCTAACGATTTTGATTATAATGCCATATGTTTAAGATATTTGTATGACTAATGAAACGTATATTTTTAATTTTCTGGCTACAGCCTATGTAGTCCTGTTTACTCTGGATGACTTTTGAATAACTCGTAAACCGTAAGAGATAGACAAAATCTTACTGTACAAAAAATGTAGATGTCGCTAAAACACAAAATGTATGTTTGAATAATTTTTTGTAGAGTGAACCATTCCGGAGACATTCCTTGTAATTTGCGTCAGTTTCGAAAAACAAAACTTTCGTGAAATGGAATATCGCTGTTCATTTTTTATGTTAAGCGTGCAAAGAAAACGGGATCTCAAAGCTTTAAAATATTTGACTATCGCTCAAAGCCTACTGTATTCTAATATCCCTCTTGCACCTACAAGGAAATAAGATAATTTGTACAAATTTTTATCTTAACACGAAGAAGAAATAGGAATAAAAGTTTGTAAGAATGGTTAGTCAAGAGTAGAGAAAGTCATGTGAGTGCAACACGCCAGATTTTTTTTTTGTTCCAATTACATACTTTCTCTGTGTGCTATAAGTAAGCATTTGTACCACTTGCACAATATGGATATCTACACTTCAAGTGCGAGTGAAAATTGTGGGCTATTTACAACTTTCAAAACTACCCTTTCCTATTTTCTACTCTTTAGTTACAATACTTCCAAAACTCTGAGAAGCATTTAGCTTCGTTTGTGTATAGCATTTATCTCTTTCGCTTTTTTTCAGGCTTGTGAATTCGGATGGCAATTCCTCATTCTTAAAATATTTGAGCTGCTCGATACCGTAAGTAATTTCTTCTCACCTATTTTATATTATACTCAGAAATACCTAAAGCCTGCAGTATTCTAAAGTGATCTAAAAAACGTTTTGGTTTTCCAAACCTCTAAATAAATTTATATACACCCATAAAATAAAGATACATACACAAATATTCCGCTCAAATCACCAAGATAGAAACGAAGAGTCACTAGGTATGTATTGAGACACCAAAATATGAATAGTAACAGAAATGTTTTGTTTATCCCAGTTTCTCACAGTATTCTCCCTGGCACAACTCTTCTTGTATGCAGAAACTGCTTCTTCAGGCCTGAAAAATCGGTGACCTCGAGGGCGGTTCTTCACCATAGGGAACAGGAGAGATTGCTGCCCCCTCTTAAATTCTGCAAATCAGTGGGACACAGTGGCACATGACGGAGCATAGTCCCCAGAAGCCCCCCTCAGAAGCTCAAGTGACTGTGTTTCATTTAAGCCACGTTTGAAGACGTACAAACTCATTGTACGAAAATAGTTTCTCTGAATCTCTGTTGTACTTGAAGAAACGTTCAGACTTCAAACATAAACTGAACAAAAACGAATGGCGCAACAATGGTCCGCCTGCTATCATTGCATCATCAATGAGTCAGTTATTTTGACAAAGCAAAAATGCCGTACCTAGGGCTGGCCAATTTTCTCAATTCATAGCTAGTGACCCTAGAGCAAATGACAACATGCCATACCTCAAATGTAAAAGAAGCTAACTTCTAGGTCAACATGGGTTATTTACAAGAAGACAATTAGTTGATGAGGTATAGTTACTGAAAACACAAAACAGACTTACTGTTGGCCATTAAAACTTGACCATCTTCTGGAAATAATTCTAAAATAATAGCTATGTAAACGAAAAACCTCAAAGCACTACATTGGTAGCCACAAATAGATATTCTCCACGAATGCTTATATTTCAACTACCTTTTTACTTTCTCTACCATATACCTACACAGTAGGTGGAGAAGGTGCTATATTCCACCTACAAATCCAATACGATTTTCACAAGAAATACACGTTTTGACGTTCTCAAGCCCGATAAAGAGATCTCTGAGCAAAATTAAGTGGTCTTTCACGCCCAATATAAAATGGGACACAGATACATAACAGAGTGTGAATAAATATAAAAGAAATTTCATTTATTTATGAGTATTATTAATTTATATTTATGTACAGGTTTCATTAAGGATAAATAACAGTAAAACACAAGTCTATAGGTGTTAACGAATGTTATAGGTGTTCTTTGTGCTTCGGAAGAAGCAAAACCAAGTATCCGTTCTACATGTATTTCACCATACCACGATGGTCTTCTGGACTTGGATGTATCTGCAATATTTTCCTGGTAAGTACAAGGTGTCCCAAAAGCACCAACAACGCTTAGTATGTTGTGCGGAATGACAAACTGTTCGGTTTTTGAGAAGGAACCATTGTTGGACGCTGGAGAGCCTAGAAGTCTGAGAACAATGGTTGCTACAATTTGTTGTGATTCGTTTTGGTATCTTGATATAGAAGGTATGCAACCCTTTAGTCAGCTGTGCACTCCTGATGAACGAAATGAGCCTAATAGCATTCCTGCGCATGCGCTATATTCCTCCATAGAGTCCTTGGTGCGCATCCTAATGCGTTACTTGTGTAGTTTCCAGTACACAAACGATTTTTAACACGACTGCAACGCGTGCGGAAACGGCCGACGTGAGCTCAGCATTTCAAGGACGCGATACGAAGATTATAAAGAAAATTCCTCCATCTTAAACTACCCTTTATATAGATAATTTTTCGAATATTTTTTTTTTCTCAAAAAGAGCTCTTGATTAAAATGCCATACGTTGAAAATATTTTATAGCAAATGAAATGTATATTTTGAATTTCCTCGCTATAGCCCATCTGGTCCTGCTCACTCTTGATGACTTTTGCATAAATGGTAAACTGTAAGATATAGACCAAATCTTACTGTAGAAAAAAATGTAGATCTACCTAAGGCACACAATTTACATTTAATGCATTTCTTTGTGGAATGAATCATTTTGAACATTTCTTTGTTATTTGTCTGAATTTTCCAATGCTTACTTTTCTCGAATGGGAGGACATTCATGCAAAGAGGTTGGAATTTGATTGATTTCGGTTTAAGGGCTCAATACAGAATTTAATTTAATCCAGTCTTAATTAGCCTACAAAAACTCATTAATTATTTGTTGTTAATTTCTTTTTCAGAATTATTGTTCTTAGATTAAAGTTTCTATAAGCATGTTGTTGACAAAGCTGTACTCTGTCCTGTTCCTTAAAAAACAGGTGGATTAATATACGGGTGTTTATTTCATTGTTGCAGTACCATCTGGTATTCCCGGAGCAACTCTCAACTGTTTTATACATGTAGTCATGTATTTATATTACTTGGTAGCAGCTTTAGGTCCTCAATATAAAAAATATCTCTGGTGGAAGAAATATATGACACGAGTACAAATTGTAAGTATCTAATGTAACTATGATCAAAACCTGAGAATGAATAGACATAAGAATTTATATATACTTATATATGTGTTTATACTTAAACATTTAAAGCTGTTAACATATCTGTTTATTAAAATAACACATAACCATACATTAATTTTTGGAACCCATAAGAATTACATTAGATCCACACAGTTGCCCATAATGTAAAGGAATTTTTCAACGTAAGCTCTTAGTTTCAAATTAAATTCGTAGCTATATTGGATGACGTATCCCATACATGTATGGGTGATTAACCTCTACCATACAAAGTTATCAAAGAGCTTCCGAGCCAGAAAAACCTTTTAATAGTTAAGAAAAATATTTCTTTTACCGTTTTTCCTGTACATTTCCTTCAATCAGTTCACTGCAAACATTTCAGGCAACCCAAACCAATCTATTTATCTTATTATTACTATTACTATTATTACTATTGTTATTATTATTATTATTATTATTATTATTATTATTATTATTATTATTATTATTATTATTATTATTATTATTATTATTATTATTATTATTATTATTATTATTATTATTACTTATGTGCGTTGAGCTGTTTAAATCTTAAAAAGAAGGAAAGAATATGTTATATAATATTATATGAGAATAGTTATCAAGCATACCATTTTTATTTTGCATATCGTTTATGCATATTTTAGAACTATTTAGTGCATATTTACATGCACATTTTGGCATTTGTTTTTGCATACAAATCCGGGCTCTGCTAATATATTATAAACACAATCAATATTTAGGTCTTTTGTAATAGTTTTATTTGAAATTCTGTAAAGCAGGATATTAAAATGTAGTCACACGATTTATAACTCATGTTTTCTCTTCTTTTTTCCAGTTGCAATTTTTGGCGCTTTTGGGCTACTACAGTTATTTGTATACTTACGACTGTGGGATACCCAAATTGGTAGTTGTCATATTTTCTGCAAACTTAATCCTTTTCATTGTTTTATTTACGAACTTCTACATCCAATGTTACAAAAGGAGTGGAAAACTACAGCACATTACATAGTTATTGTCAACGTCATAATATTATTATACTGTAAACATTGTGAGTGAAATGCTATAGATCAGATCTGTCGAACATTACTCCGAAGGTGTGAAGACAGGAGTCCCTTCATCCTTAATTGCAGTAGCACGGCTCAGGTAGAGTCGGTTTTCGCTTTCGCCTTCCGCAGTTTTCCGCTTTGATCGTCACGAAGGAAGGGGAAGGAGGGGAATATCTTCACACCTGGTGAATAGTGTTTGTTAGGCCTATTATTTAAGTGACACACTACTGTATTTTAAGACTTGCTGAAATAATATTTTGTCCAGTTATTTTAAACAGTAATGCAAGACTTTATACAACATTTCAATTTTTAAAGGTCTAAATCTTAAAAAATAAGGAATAAAAATGTTAACAATACTAAGTACTAAAGTGCCTTTTCAAGTAGTAAAAGAGTATTTTAAATTACTTTGGTTTACTATGTAGAATTGTATGTGAACTATAGAACCTTGTATTGGTTTTACAAGGTACGTCTGAAAAGTTTTATGAATGGTCCTATGTTACAAACCACGGTGGTTAGGATGATGTCCAAAATCACGGGAAAAAGTTCCTCGTGTGAACAGCATAAGTCAAAAACAAAAAGTCGGTTAAATACCAAACTTTTTATTTACTATTATTTCCAACCTATTCCTGTGTTTGATTACAGTAGTTAAATTCTGTCCAACTGGACTGAGGTCATCGATTCTGAGAACCCCCTTTTAAAGTTTTTAAATATGTTTTTTCTTTTCAATTGGCTATCGATGTTCTGTATTAGATGCACTAGCTTCATTCTTAAGCAGTCGACGATTCGCTACAAATACTAATTTATTAGCTCTAATAAATGTATCAGTCAATAAATAAATAGATAAATAATTTTTTTTTTCTTTCTTTGCCCAATTACCCTTCCCTTCTGTAGGACTTACAAGCCAGTGTCCAGGTTCAGATGGCTGTCGAGAGCACAGAAACCTGTGGACCGGAAAGACTGAAGACCTGGAAGCGAATGGTCAGCCAGGCACCACGTATGATAGTGAGGAAGAGGATGATATGACATGTAGGCAAATGTGATGATTGTAAAGGTGATACTAGAGTAATTAGTGAATGATTGTCGGGGGAAACCAGAGAACCCGGAGGAAACCCGCGCTGGCGTAGCTTCGTCCACCACAAATACCACATGAGGGTCCCTGGGATCGAACTCGGGCTGCCTAGGTGGCAGACAAACGCTCTAACCGCTCGGCAACGGCGATGCCAAATAAATCAATGAGTATGAAAGTAAGTAGTTAAATAAATAAATGGCAATTTCATAGCCTTCAGCATAAGTAACGAATAAGAAGTAAACGGCCATCTCAAAATCATGTCCTTCAGGTAACATTGATCATGTTTAAACGTCAAGCTTATATGTCCTTCTGGAACTGAATTATAAAAATAAACGCCATTTCAAAATCCATGGCCTTCTTCAGAAAGTGAATGAACCATCTGAGTGGATGTGTTCCATATTGTACGTCACCCTCGTCTGGAAGGTGCGTCTAATCGACTCAGTTGAAGTCCCCATTCCCTATTGTAGTTCCCTGGGGTAATTTAATTTGAATGGCCTCTTTGAGGACTGTCATAATAGTACGGCCGAAAGCTCGACATTTTCAAATTTAACACGGTTGATCACCCGTGAAACCATAATTAACTGTTGTCTATTTTCATAGTTACCCACGCGTAGCGTAACTCAAAAACGAAAAGTCGGTTAAAAACCAAAGTTGGTATTTAAGTTTAATGTCTTTCAAGGATGTGACACGAAGATTTTGAAAAAGGTAGCCTCACCCTAAACTATCCTTTACATGGAAAATTTTTCAAAAAATTTTATTTTCTTGAAAATGGCTCTAACGATTTTGATTAAAATGTCATATGTTTGAGATATTTTTATGGCAAATGAAACGTATATCTTGAAGTTTCCGGCTATAGCACCTGTAGTCTGGACGACTTTTGCATAACTGGTAAACGGTTAGAGATAGACCAAATCATACTATACAAAAAATGTAGATCTTGCTAAAATACACAATTTATGTCTAAATAAATTTTCTTGTAGGGTGAACCATTTTGGAGATATTCTTTGTTATGTGTGTGAGTTTCGAAAAACTTAAAACTTTCGTGAAATGGAACATCGTTGTTCATTTTTTTTATATGTTAAGTGTGCAAAGAGAACGGAATCTCAAAACTTTAAAATATTTGACTATCGCACAAAGCCTACTGTATTCTAATATTCATATATATTATATAATATATATATACATATATATTTTTGGACCAGTGTGCAATTGAGGGTTGCTTCCATATTTTGTACATTACAAACACATTAGCTAAGAACATTTAAAAAGTAAAATTTTTATGGCTAACGTAAAGTAGATAACAGAAAATAATTTTTGAACTAATAGTATCATGCTTAAAGGACACTATTAATTAGTATTAGTAGTTTGTTATATCAGCAACGGTTTAAAAGCGATATAGAAAGTGAAAAAACGTTTGTTTCGGTTATCATTTATTGAAAGATAAAGCTTCTCACTATCTAAAGGAATGCCTTTAAAGCAAGTCGCTTTTGCTGTCGTCCTTAGTTTAGAATAGTTTTGAAAAAAGAATATATTGTAAAGAAAAGCAACGTCACCCTGTTATCTGTCCAAGTTATATAAATTCAAACGTTTTTTCTCCCTTTTTCCTGTGGAGTGGTTAGAATTTGTCACGTGAAGAGCAAAGAGCATGGCGGGTCAGATTGCACTCCATCAAACCCTATCACAATACAGTTGACATAGTTCTTTCAGACAAGAAGGAGTGAGTATTCTTCAGGTCAGTGAGTAGGTACTCTTTTTGCTCAATTATCGACTGGGTACTGAGGTCATACAAGGATTATCAAGTATTCTTATTTTAATTTGTTCAGAAATATAGAGCTGAATCAAATATAAAAGTTATTTGACAGCATGTTTGTCATCAGACAGAGCAGCTGTTAAATATCGTGTGCGAAGCGTATGATTATACAGGATGGAAGTGCTGTTGCCAAAAGGCAACAAAATGTGGTTTCTTTTAAATTTAATTTACACAAAAACCGTTGAATCTATCGAAATACGTCAAAGGAAAAAGTTGTCATTTATTCAATTTTCTATGAATATAGCCACAAATCAAGAACCTTCAATCACTAATAATTCAGCCAGGTGATGATAAATTTGTTTGATAAAAATATTTTTATTCTATAAAACTATAAACTTTTCAACATTTTGGTATTAGACTTTCTTGTTATTCACAACATGATAAATTCACTGTTAAACTCTGGAGGATCATTTCACTTCCATCCTGTATATTTCGCACACCATATTTAGACATAAGCCAATTTGAATTTTTACGTGTATTAAGAATCTACTTATGCACAAAACACTTTTCCTTGGTCGAGAGCACTAAACTTAAAAAATATGAACTTTTTCTAAAGCAGAGGCATTAATGAAAATGTTAGTTTTTCCTTTTCTTCCGTTACTTCATTCTTTGCTCTGTTTTTTCGTTGTATGCGGCAGATCTGCAATAAAGTGGTTCAATGTTGGCTAGAAGAAAGCCATGTAATATCTTGTTACAAATGATGTACACGGTGTTGACACAGACATAATTCCACCACTGATACCGAACCTGAGACGACCCATGGACCCCTGAATTCTACTAAGAAAGGGGGTGTGCACCGTTGTGTTGCGAAAGGTTCACGAATCACACGGATTCACGAATCCGCTTTTACCCACCTCTGCTTTACATGGACAATTTTTTTGAAAATTTTTATTTTCTCAAAAATGACAAACGATTTTGATTAGAATGCTATACGTTTAAGATATTTTTATGGCAAATGAAATGTATATTTTGAATTTTCTGGCTATAGCCCATGATCCCGTTTACTTTTGATGACTTTTGCATAACTGGAAAACCGTAAGAGGTAGACCTAATCTTACTATACAAAAATGTACATGTCGTTAAAACACAATTTATGTCCAAATGCAATTTTTTTTTTTTTTTTTTTTTTTTTTGGTGTGTGTGTGTGTGTGGAGTGAACCATTTCGGAGATATTCCTTGTTGTTTGTGTGAGTTTTGCAATGCTAATAGTTTTCTCAGATGAAAGGTTGCATTCATTTTTTATCCCTTTGTCGTGCAAAGAGAACGGAGTCTCAAAGCCTTCATATGGCGAACCAGATTTAAAAGATTTGACTATCACTCAAAGTATTTCCATATTTCCCTTGTACCTACAAGAAAATTAGATCGTTTCTGCAAATATTTAGGTTGACTAACATTAAGAAGATGTAGGAATAAGGGTTTCTAAGAATAGTTAGCAAAAGAGCAGAGAAAGTCGTGTGAATGTAACATAACATTTCTTTTTCTTTCACCCTCTAATTGGCAAGTCATTTTGCTACAAATGCAGTTTTTTCTCTAATTGCTGAAACGGTTTTCGTATCTCTTCCGGAGACACCTTAGCTGAAGCGATTTGAATAGCGTGATGGTTAAGGCGATTCAAAGCCGAACGTCGCGAGTTCGAATCTCAGCAACTGCAGTCAAATGTGCCAGTAATAAAGGAAGGGGAGGGCCCAAGTAAAACAATCGGTATAATGGCACGCTTGGAAACTGACGTGGTTACATTTCACTACGGTTACATGGATTTTGCTTCTTTTTGTTTAAAACAAACCGCTGCAGTTGATTTTAAAAATTTAATATTTTGACAATGCAAGACAGCTGCACATTTTTGAATTTTATTTATGTAGGTTAGTATAACAAATTAAAAAGGAAGAGCCAACAAAGTTAATGAACTTGAAGTGCTGTCTAAGAGCAAAATTATCTGAAGATAACCTTACGTCTGCCTTGAAATTAATATCTCCCCAAATATTAAGATGTTGGTGGCATAATAAATGCGTAATTAGGTTCAAAGTGTCACCACAAGCAGAAGTTTTAATAGTGCTATTGTTATTGTATTACTGGAAATTTGTTTCCTTTTCAATTGTAAGGTTAAAATTATATAAATATTCCTTAAGTTTTGTAGTTTTGAAGTTTTATTTTGGAAATATTAATTTGTTTTTGAATAATTACAATATGAGTCAACTTCGCACGCTCATGTTTATTCTGTTTTGCCTAATGCCACCACTACCTGTGTGTGAACCACAGTCTCTCTCAGAGCATTACTAGCTCAGAATTTCAAAATTTCAGTCATACATAACCTTAAGGCTACAATGTTCTGCTATTCCCATTATGTATACCGATAAGAAAACATAGTCATCAGGTTAAGCGGCCACGCTTTTATTGGTACCTGGTTCTCGGGCGGGTGCCACTCCTATCACTCCATCACATATGACGTGACGCCAGGTATGACAAACGAAGGTGGTTTTCAGTTGGCGCGTTGTTCCAGCTATGGTCCAATTTACTACAGAACAAATACTTTTTATTTATTGCAAACTTATAAGACATGAATCTCCGTCTGTACAACATTTAGGGAACACTTTCCTGATATTGGTCTGCCTAACAGAAGTACGGCTTATAAATCAGTCAACAAACTGAAAAGTATGCAATCAATGTTAGACCGGAACAAATCGCAAACGTCACCTTTTAACTATGGAAAAGATTGATGATATCAGTGTGTGGTTAGAAAGTTCGCCACGAAAGTCTCTCTCGAAGTGAGCACACCAAGCAGAATCAGCACAGAAAGTGACAAAACTACTCAAATTAAGGTATATTTCATCAAGGCAAGGCTACAGCTCATAAAGCTCGCACTTCTTTGGTAATAATTGCTGACGTCTTTGGTGACAGTGATCAGGTCTCGATCCCCAGACCTCAAAGCTTGCGATTTTTACTTGTGGGGCGATTTGAAAGGCAACGAGCAGAAATATAAACCCTGAACACTACAAGAACTGCAAAATAACATGTTTTTGATAATCTGAAGACTCCGCATTGCCTATTTTCGAGCACAAGGACAATATTTTCAACATCGTTTTTGAAATGGTAAGTAATATAAGGGACATTCAATATTATTATTTGAGAAATAATAATGGTTACGTTGACTTTGTCCGTTCATCCTGTTTGTATCGATGTATAAGGCCAGCGATGTCCAACCTTGTCTCTTTAGAGACGCTCGCTTAGTTTAACTGTTATTCTCCACCCCCACTTGCAGTCGGAAGTGGGGGTGGGAAGTTTTCTCTAGCCAAGATTATTCTCAATCTTCCCCAGAGCATGGAAGCATGAGTGAGAGTGTGAATCTGAGTGTGTATAATAATAATAATAATAATAATAATAATAATAATAATAATAATAATAATAATAATAATAATAATAATAATAATAATAATAATAATAATGATGATAATGATGATAATGATAATGATAATGATAATGATAATGATAATGATAATAATAATAATAATAATAATAATAATAATAATAATAATAATAATAATAATAATAATAATAATAATAATAATAATAAATAATTAATAATAATAATAAAAATAAAGAATCGTAGGTTGCTTTACAATATCCAAAGTAGAGTTGTAAAACTACTGTGGGCTACCATAGACTGTCTTAAGTAAGTGTAGACTAAGGCAGTTTTGCTAGTAGAATTGGCCAGTTAAGAACTTACCCGCGTTACCTGTATGTTAGGTGTGTTGCATATCTATCGGGCGCTACCTCGTATCGATTGCGTTGTTTACGTTATGTGATCAGGTATTACTAGATTCCTCTAAACTACTTATATACTGGTTGGTCACTTTCTGTAGTTCAGCTATTAGAACTGGCCAAAACTTTGGAATATCTTACGGCATAAAAAAGCTACCCCTATTTCAATTCTTTATTTACAGAATGTTCTTAAACTATTATTTTATGAAAAAGAATGGAACGATTCAGTTCGGCTGATCAGTAGGAATAGGTTATCACGACCTCTACTCTTTAAAATTTTGAAATGAGTGTTTTATCTCGGTGCACTTTGCTCCCGAAGCACATGTAGGTCTCCCTGACAGTGGCATTGAACTTCCGATTATGTCACACATAACAATCCTTGAACCAGACGGAACCGGCTTCTTCAGGTTTATAATATGTATGCATCAGCCTAGATCTGAAGCGTTTCCAGCCCATTAGCTCTTACGTCATACCAAGCTAACCTCTGCCCACTGATACCAATCTAACTGTACTTTTATTAATATGTGACATTACTATTTGTACCAATATTATAAACAGTTACAATAATTGTGTTCTCGAAAATTTCTAAAATATTCAGCCCAAACTGAAAACTTTTACCCAATAAAAAGCATTGCTTTTCCTCTTCTATTATATATTTTTAGAAGTTTAAATCGTTTTCAGTACTGCCAGGGGAAGTTTTGAAAGTTTATTTCAAATACGGCAGAATTCCAAATGTAAGGCGCAAAATAAATTTAAAATTAAGAGTTTATAATATCATGTCACCTAATATCTTTCTGACTTAGTTGATTATACAAGGGTATATGTATTTTTATATGAACTTGACAACATTTAAGGACCGGTACTATAATGCACGAGTATATTATGCAACGAGAATATAACTTTAGTAATTAAGACGCAAGTATATATTAACAAACAAGCGAAGGGAGTTTCCTAATTTTAATACGAGCGTCTTAATTACCATTATACCTAAATTTCTTACGACAATTTATGCTCGACTATATACCTAATTTTATAATTGAAATATTGATGTTATACACTCACCAGGGACAATGACCTACATATTGCGTCAGCAGATATTTGGAGTTCTGTGTACCAATTCGTTTCCAGAGCTGCATGATAAAAATGATAACCTTGCAATGCTAGGAAACATTGCAAAATAGAAGGCAAATTGAATATATTGGTTTTCAGACGAAACTTTATTTTATGTATAAGTTATTTATCGTACAATTAGTGAAAGTAATTTGTGGGACTGTGCTTAGTGCAATATTTCTAGAAGTTGATGCCGTGATGAGGTTAGTTTGTGTGTTTTGCATCTTACTTAGGTGGAGTAAGTTGCATCTCATTGTCAGTACTGTCCGCCGACATTTTAGCGTTTTCTAAACTCGCGCTAGTTGTGTATCGAGAGTTAATCGATATTGTGCTTTACCATGGGAATTCTCTGATTAGTTGGAGCACCTGTCCTTTAATGGAAATTGAACTTGCGATTGGATGAAGACCAGTTCTTTAATCAAAGTTTAAAGTTAAGGAAGTTCATTAAAGGATCGCTATAATTATTATAATAATTAATAAATTTGGGCATGGTCAAACATAAGAGATGTTTAAACACCCAGTTAGGTTTAAACCATATATTAAGGTTTTCTTTCGTTTTATAAACGCTAACCTTCACTTATACTAAAATTTAACATTACTGGAACTCATGTACTGTTTAACAAGTTTAATGCTATGTGCAATATGGCGGTCCCAGCCGTACATGTGGGTACAGGGGAGGTATTTGAGGAATCGCTTATATGATGGAGTTAAAACACCTCAGGAACCCAAAACTTTCTTAAATAGACTTAGCACTTTTGGAATGACCATGACTATTTAAACAGGTTCAGACTTACGAAACAGACAATCCTAACCTCATTACGTCAAATTTGAAAACGATAAAGATATCAACGAGAAAGTATAAACCTAAAACCACAATATATTTTAATGTTGGATTGCTATTAACATACAATAACTTTTATGCAAAAAGCGGTATTAATAAAATTACTATCGCCTGCCTCACTCGGTATATGTTCTATTTCGGGCATGATTGATCTGAAGTAAATAGAAAAACGAGTTTTCATTAACATTTGTAGAATATAGATACACAAATAAATTGCAATGAGTAGTTTGAAGGGTACATACATGCAACATTGGTTTAGTATGAACACAATGCGAAGCACAACGCTGGAAGTATTTGTATGAATTACAATGCACTTCGTTACTGCAAACCTTATCTTTTGCTGTGCATGATCACGTTAATTTAACCCTAAGTTTTACGCTTATGCAACATGCCATTATTTCAGAACATTAACCTTTTTTCCACGACATTAAAAGCATTTAGTTATAGCAAGGGCATTATCAGTTGGTGTAAGATTAGTGATCAAACTTGCTAATACAAACGCTGCTAACTTTTTGGTTGTGAATGGTTGCCTATCACCTAACTTAACATTACACTTATTTTCATTGTGAATGACCATAATTCCAGAATATTTCAAATTTTTCTAAGCTAGCACGGCTACCAACAGCGTTTAGTTGTGGTGTAAGAAGAAGATGAGCGATCGTCTTCTTTTCTCGGCATTCTAGCATACCAACATCACTGCACTGTGGTTTAATTGTATGTTAACTGAGTTTAACTAACCAGACGTTAATAAAACGGCGCCTGCGGTTAAACATTTGGTTTGATTTAACTAACCTCCCAGTCAAATAACGTTCACAATACCGGGCCTTAATAGTTCTATTTAAGGGCTCAAAATCATGAACTTTCAAGAACCTTCCTTTCTCTTGTTTTCAGGTCTTGCGCAGAAACCTGAAATGTTTCATATACAAAGCTGGGTTAGATGGGTTAAGAGATAAGCTGACGTCATTAGCACATAAGAGACAAGCTTGGCATGATTGAGTTAGTGAGCGAGTGAGCGACTGAGTGGGAGGGTGAGTGAGTGAGTGAGTGAGTGAGTGAGTGAGTGAGTGAGTGAGTGAGTGAGTGAGTGAGTGAGTGAGTGAGTGAGTGAGTGAGTGAGTGAGTGAGTTTAAGGTTGTACATCGCTGCTATATCCTTTAACTAATCAGGATGAATATTCGTACTGTAATCAAATCGGAAAACATCTAAGCTAGCTTACTGTTTTCAGAGACCACAGCTGTTTCTACTTGAACTCTAGACACTAAAACATACCTACTACATGTGGAAGAGTTTATCGTGCAAAATCCGAAACAGAATTGTTACCTTCTCTAACGGCTACTTAAAGTAGATAGAGGAAATTTTGGATTACTCCCAAAAATTCTATATAGAGATTTCACTGGAATAATGTATAACCTGCTGTATATGCTGTATGGGAACATCGGGAAAGTGTAGAAAAGTGAGAAAACATTTAAATTACTGTCTAAAAACAAACCAAGACATGCCAAAGTTATAATCGGATATATTTTCAAATGCATTCTGTAAAAGTTCTGGGTCTCTTTCTCCATTTTTGTAGGAGAAGATGGATTTTGAAAATGGGGAAGTATAAATTGTGGAGCGCTTTAATATATATATATATATATATATATATATATATATATATAAATTAATTTTTTAAATTATTTAAATAAATTAATTTTAAATTTAAATTAACTCGCACATGAGCTACTTCCTTTGTTTTAAACAAAATTATTTTGCAGTTAGTAACATTATATTATTACTATCTGCTGTTATTATTATTATTATTATTATTATTATTATTAATTATTATTTTTAACGTATCAGCAGAACAATCATATAGAATTTCTTGGCAATAAACGTTACGATAATTGTGCTATTCTCGGAATTTCGACATCGGTGACCAAACAACATAATACATTATTTTGTGCCTTTTAATTTTAAAGTCTGGACCCAGCCCGAGCTCATCAAACGTTTTTCAAATTAGGCCGGAACCCAGTCCGTAGGTTGGGCCGGGCCTAGCCCCGAGGGGTTGGCCCGAATCCGAACAGACCTCTACTAAGTAGCTCAGTTGATTAGGTGCTGGTCTACTAAACCCAAGGTCGTAGCCCCTGCGGTGCCGTATGTAGTGAAAGCGGGCGTTAAACACTACACGGTCCTAGGTTCAATCCCGACCCAGACCGATGGTATTTGAGGTATCTATAAGCGAAGTCCCATGTCAGTAGATTTACAGGCATGTAAAACAAATATGGGACAAAATTTCGTCACATCGGTGGCTCCAATATGGCCCTAGCAACTGACGGCGTTGTTAACAAACAACTTATTTAAATATTTGTCCACATCTGGTACCAAAATTTTGCAAGAATGTAATCGCTTTTGTTTTAATTGTTACGATCATAAAGGACTTCTTCCTTCCTTCCTTCCTTCCTTCCTTCCTTCCTTCCTTCCTTCCTTAGTATATGGTAACAGTTTAAAATATTTAGTAGTTTAACAAAAAAAATCTGATGTGTTGCACTCACATGACTTTCTCTACTCTTGTGCTAACCATCCTTACAAGCCTTTATCCCTCTATCTTCTTCGTGCTAGTTGAAATAAAAATTTGCAGAAACTATCTTATTGCTTATTTCCTTGTAGTTGCAAGGCGAATATGAGAATACAATAGTCAAATATTTTGAAGTTTTATGATCCTGTTATATTTGCTGGGTGAATAAGGATGTTCCATTTGTCAGAAATGTAAGTTCTCCAAGACTCACACAAATAACAAGGCGTATCTCCGAAATGGTTCACTCTATAGAAAACTTTATTGACACAAATTGTGTATTTTAGCAACATCTACATTTTTGTATAGTAAGATTTGGTCTATCCCTTACGGCTTACCAGTTATGCAAAAGTCATCCAGAGTAAACACGACTCCAGGGGCTATGCCAAAAAACTCAAGATATACATTTCATTTTTCATGAAAATATCTAAAACGTATGGCATTTTAATCAAAATCGTTACACCATTTTCAAGAAAACCGACTTTTCGTTCTTGAGTTAAGCTGTCGACAGACAGACACACGCGCGCGCGCTTGAAATCAGGGGGCCTTAAAACTTATATTTCCGGTAAAATCTCTTCATCGAATTTTTGTGTGGAATGCAACACTTCCTCTACTTTACGTAGTAGAGAAATTAAGTCAACGCTTTTACCACCTTTTCCATAGTGTTTATTTAAAAGTTAATACTTTGCAAACTAAATTCCAAAAGTATGTACATAAGAATTCCTATCACTGAACTTAAATTCAATTTCCTTATTTCAACATACAGAAAACTTGGCGGTTCAGTTCGTAGATAGGCTGCATTTACATATCTCCTCATGTTCCAGTAATTTTTTTACGCTGACTTATGTTTATATCTTTAAATTTATGTTTCGTGAAAAAGTGTATTTCTAGATAAGCTATACACAGATACACATAAATTGTAGGCTCACTGATATGTCACGTTTGGCCACGAATCCCTACATAATCGGTAGCACACGACACACAAGTAGAGGAAAATATGTAGTATAAAATTATACATAGCTTTGACTCGGTCCTTCTAACCCAGTAAACCCTTAATATCTTTAAAGTGACATTTTGCCTTTGCTTTCAACCCTCTCCACCCCAATATGAGGCACTTAGGAATCCATACAAGATCTAATGTCGGTTCCCCTCAGAGAAACCAGCACAGTCAGTGCCTAAGTTTTCTATCATACTCCAATTTTATCTTTTCTATAACTTATATATAGTAACTAAGAGTAGTGCTCCAAAAACTCAATATCGAGTTGTTGTTGTAAATATACGTTTAAATCCTTCAAACGCACACACACACACACCATGACATTTAAGAGCTATTTTTGAGAAAATCAAAATTTTCGAAAAATTGTCCATGTAAAGAGTAGTTTAGGATGGACGAATTTTCTTCAGAACTTTCGTGTCGCATCCTTGAAAGATATTAAAATTAAATGCCAACTTTGGTTTCTAACCAACTTTTAGTTTTTGAGTTATGGTGTTCACAGACACACATACACAGACACCCAGGCACGTGTCAGTCTGGGTGGTTCAGTTGGTTAGACGCTGGCCTACTGATCCCAAGGTTGCAGGTTCAAATCCGGCCCACACCGATGGCTTTTAAGTGTGGTTAAAAGCGACAGCTCCATGTCAGTAAATTTACTGGGATGTAAAAGAACTGCGGGACAAAATTCCGGCACACCGGTGACGCTGATATGATTCTGCAATTGACAGCGTCGTTAAACAACTATTTTTGAACACATGACCTTTATAAATTCCTTTTTTTTTATTCAAGGGGCCTCAAAACATGTATTTCCGATGAAACCTCGACATCGAATTTGTGGGTCGATTACAATCCTTTCCCTAATTATTATACGTGGTAGAGAAATCGTGAGTAACGTAGTGAGGAAAGAGGAAGTACTAATAAATATAAATATACATATACGAAGAATTTCTCATTGACGGAGAATGTCCTATGAATTGAATTGGATTGCGTTCAGGGAGTTCACTAGTAGCCATAACACAGACCAAAGATCTGATGTGTTGCACTCACATGACTTTCTCTACTCTTGTACTAACCATTCTTACAAACTCTTATACCTATATCTTCTTCGTGTTAGTTAAGATAAACATTTGTACAAAATATTTTATTGCTTATTTCCTTGTAGATGCAAGGGGAATATTAGAATACAGTAGGCTTTGAGCGATAGTCAAATGTTTTAAACCTTTGAGAATCCGTTCTCTTCGCATGCTTAACATATAAAAAAACCAACAACGATGTTGCATTTCGCGAAAGTTTTGATTCCATTTTCTACCTCGTACTTGTGCGAGTTGGCATTTTCATCAATTGCCCAAATAAAAAGTAAACTAAGAAATCGCTTAAATTTGGAAAATGATTTAATACTTAATGTTGCAAAAACGGATTCATGATGGGAGAAATTGATTCAACAAACTCAAGCGCAATCTTCATATTAAAATGAACAAGTACTCGAAGATTTTATTTTTTGTTAATGTGTTTGTATAAATAACATAAGAGTATCATTTGGTTAACTTTTTCTTAATATATCTACCTTTCTAAAATTTGTGGATTTTTTTTACTGAGTTCTCTCGACCTCTCGCGACCCTGCGACCCCTAGGGGGTCGCGACCCACAGGTTGAAAAACACTGCCCTAGATGAACAAATACTTTCATTATTCTGTGATAAACGTTTGTCTAAACGCTGTTTTTTGATATGAACATTAATCAAGAATGACACAGTTTGAGTATTTATCTGCCTCATTAAGAACAGTTACTTTGGTGATGTCCTTGTGCTTCTTTACACTAATTCGCACAACGACAGACACTCGCAGTACCTATGTGTGTAGTAGTATCGCTCATGTCAAGTGTTCTTACTGGGAAACTAATGATATCATTGTGCGAAACAAATGACTCCTCGTCCCACTTAAAGGCTATTATGACACTTCATTTTTGAAGCCTTTGGCAACCTACGCCGATTAGTGCAACTATGTATGTTCGAGGCAATGACAGTCGAGCATTAGATTGTGTGCTCCATCACGTAATATATCATGTAGTTATGTGATGCATCAAATATATCAACATATTTCTGTGGATCAACCACAAGCACAAGCACAGGCGTTGGAGTTCGCAGCCGCACTGCAAAGAGTATCAAATAGTGTAAGTACACACCAGAAAGGATTATGCTTTGCATTATGCTTTGTTAGGAAATATGTGACGATAATAAAATTATATCCCTAAAACCAATTCATTATTGTCTCTGTGGTTGGATGCCCAGTGGGCAGCCTCTTCAATCCAGTGGATTCTCCAATGGGACGAAAAACCATTTCTTTCAGTCAGGATGGTTTCATAGCCCGGTATAAATTTCTTTCATAAAAGGATTTTATTAAAATAAGGTCGTAAAAAAGTTGTTCATAAATAATGATGATAATAAAAAATAACTTGTGTCAAATATTTGGAGCCATCTAGCATTTTCACGAATGGATATAAATGGCTTATATATTATATTAGGGTGCACCTTATATGGGGGTTACAAAAAAAGATCAAATGTTCTGAGCGCACACCCTCCTACCCTTTTAGTTATAATAATGTGCCAAATTTCATTACAAGTAATTAATATTAACCCGTGCCTCAACTGACTTAAATATATAACTAAACTTAAATACTGAAACTATGCTTGTATTTTTCTAATGTCATAAACAATTGAAATCAACCTAAGCAAGTTTTGCAAATATGTTTAATACATTTAAATGAGAGAAATTTAAATACTAATGTGTAAAAGAACGTACAAATATGAGAACACAATTTTCCTTTCAGTGTTTATTTTTTACAGTCTATGTATTATCTTAGCTGATCTTACGCAGACCCCAAAATGATTATTTTTGTTCCTCATTGGCCACTATTAGTCATTTGAATTCTTGTATTAACTTCACTCCTCTCTGTCGTATCATTTACCACCCTAAGATTTTTCATAGTCTCTTTGGCGCTAAGGTAAGAAGTGGTTGAATCCCAAGAAATTGACCCATATTTAAAAACTCTATGCTTAACTTCAACATGTCCAAACACTGGACAGAAATTAACTCAGTTCCCTTGTTTAAAATAATAGAGAGATTCAAAGTTCAGTCTGTTAGTAAATCTATGCAAACGTGCTAGATTTAAATTCATGGCACTATAGTGGGCCAAAAAGAAAAATTACCCAAAAGCTTTGTATCTGAAACAGGTAAAACAGTGTACTCCTTTCAGTCCCCAAGCTTTCGATTTGTACCCATACCTGTTTTGTCACTGTTAACGTTGTTATCAGACAGTGATAACAAATCTCCTCATTTAAATACCATAACTGCTGACAAAACGTCTTTAGAGTACTCGAACAAACCCTTGCACTACTTTTTCGTACAGTTTTAATTATTTTAAAAAGCACAGGTAATTGTATGGTTTTGATGAACTCAGAAACTACCATTTTGCATATAGTTTCACTAAAAACAAGCATCTAATTTAATAACAGTGAGAGACAGCTGAGAATAAAAGAGGAATATCTTCAATGAATAGATTCTTTTGGCCATCCATATTAAATGCTGGAAATCTTCAGGAGGCCTTACTTTTAGATTGAAGACCACAGTTGTCCCCAGAAACATCATTCAATGAGTTCATGGTAATCATTCTTCAGATGTTCTTTCAGCAGTTTTCGGAAGAAATTAATTGGACCAGAGCCACTCACTTCAGTTGTTTCTTCAGGCAATAATTTACCTCCTCTTTATAACTCTAATCCTCACCTTTTCCTCTTTTGCCTCCAAATTCCTGTCAACACCTCCAAGATAACCTCTACGGCCAGGCTCTCGTTGATATAATAGAAAGAGTTTATCCCCTACATTTTTATCATGTTTGATGCATTAGCATGAGCAACATCCAAAACATTATTTAGAGTGAGAGAAAAATTTCGCTCTCGCTCTTCCTGAGAGTTCTTATGAGCACGGGTTTTGCAGATTGCGCCCCTCTTAATACAGGCCTGTAAGTTTCTTTGTGCACTAAGATAAAGGAAATAAGACAGATATAAAAGAAAAGAGGGAATCCTCGCCTTTTCCCAACACATTCACACGTATATAAATTAGCATTTTCACTGATAGTCAATTTCACTTTGCATATGCTATAAATCAAGACCTGTTGGTTATATAGCAATTTATATCCATCGATCTGGTACGTAACTTCACATACTAAGTAAACGTGTCAGTATTTCTTAATCTACCGGCCATGATGTAAATAGAAATTTATAACGTTACTCAATAGAAAACGATGGTCAACAGTGTGGCAGCAGTCGAGTACATGCATAAGCAAGGAAAAGCAAAATGACGCAACCTAATGAGTGTGCTACCACCTAGCGAGATTTATGTCAAATAGAAAAGCGAACATAACAGAAACGTCAGCTAATCACATCCATTCTGGCGCGGTGTGCTGCCACCTGGTGGCATTGACAGGAGATGATGGTAGGGACTGGTGCGCGCACACACTACGGTGTGAATGGTGTGTGACTATTTTCGGCAATAAGACAATGACCTACCTACTCACCTACCTATCTGCCCACCTGCCTGCCTACCCACCTGCCTATCTGCCCGCCCGTCTGTTTACCTATCTGCCCACCTGCCTGCCTACCCACATATTGCCTACCTGCCCACCTACCTAGCTGCTTGCCTACCTACTTACTCCTATCCCGTAGGAGTATGTAAGAATGTAATTTAGAGCCTTATATTCCAAAATAATATGTACATTCGTATCTTCTTGCAGAATTTCAACATGGAGGGCGTGATGCAGTATGTGGTGGACAATTACAAGGAAGTCATCAAGACAAAGAAAGGTACGTCATAATTTGTACTTTCCTGTTCCATATAAAAATGGTATTTTAGAAAACTGAGAAAAAAGTTGCATCGAGTCTATTTCTAAGATACTTCATACAGGAACAGTGTGTACAACTTTTGGACGATTATTAATGATTAGTCATATTGCTTGTTTTAAAACGTTGTAAATAACAACTTCAAAAATATTGTAAATAAATGATTACACTGAGGTAGGAGAGTGGGCTTGAATTGTTAGTCTGCTCACGTATTCAATTTATTTGCCTTTCAAACTCTACATTATTTCCATGCCATCGCAATAAATAACTGAATGATGACCGGTTCAAAAATGATAAAGTAATAAAGAATTGAAACTAATATTTAGAGTACCAAAAATAAAAACCGCTCGATTGTAAGACCTGCCAAGTTTTGTGGGAGAATTTTAGAAACAATGCAAATGTACACGTTAATTTGACAAAGGCTTTAATTCCTAGAAAAAACAGTTCTTCAGGATTGTTTGTTACTGTGCATCAGAGCATTTCAGCTGTTTCCGAAGAATGGAGCGGGGAGTTAGGCATTGACCTTCACTCATTAGTAGCTTCAACCCTTGGCACTCGCAAAGATTAATAGCACCCTCAAAATACAATAACATATTTGCTGCTGACGCCAGAATCTCAGCACGCGCGAGACAATTGCGTCGCCGACCTGGAAGACAAGGCACACATTTCTACAAATATATGTAAGATTCAAGAAAAGTCATAATAAACGTTTCATTGTGTCTGTCTAGACTGGTGTCTGTTTTGAAGGATGACTTCTATATGTCTTAACACCACCTTATACAGCTTGTCCACCAGCTCATTGGCCCTGGCAGATGGTAACCAGTTCGTACGTTGGTAAATAATTCTAGATCTGGTTGTGTGTCTGTCTCTCCGTCACAGTGGGGATTTCGGCACGTCAGCCGATGGCTCATTATGCGTCAGACCCCGAGAGGAAGGATGAATGAGAGTATCTTGTTGGTGGCCAGAACCCATCACTACAACAGGTAAAGGCACTTCTTCAGCCCGACAGGCTTCCGGGTCGCCACAGAGAGCCCGCCACAAGCCAGTTCCGCTAAGCAGTCAGTCCCCCCTGGAATGACGGCCGACCACAGCACCTCCCATCAACCGAGCACCGAATTTCCACAGCGCAGCCGCCGATGAATTCACTGACATTTAGAACCTGGAAAGACCGGATAGAGAGAATGAAATGAAAGGAAGTGAAACGGGGGACTTAAGGTAAATATAAACCTGAGTGACCTCAGAGCACCTCCGAAAAACCCAAGGTCAAAATGTCGGCCACCGGAATTGAACCCATGACCTCCCGAATGCGGACCGCAGACGTTACACCGCCTGGTACACAGTGATATCTGAATCTGGACTCAAGCTGCTGGTTGCACGTAATGTAAGCGCAATCACAACATAAACCCAGCTTCAGATATCACTGTGTACCTAGAATTATTTACCGATGTACGAACTCGTTACATTCACTGCCAGGGACCCTGAGCTGGTGAAGAGACTGTAGAAAGCACAGCTTTGCTAACTTCTATGTTGTTTTACTCTTAAATCAAATTGCTCAATGTAATTTTCTTAACAAAATGTTGACTTTGAAGTTGTTTTTTACTGTCTCCCACACATTTCGATACCGAAATTTCAACGGAAATAAATTTTGGGATCCTTTGGTCCATAGTACCTGTGTGTGTTTGCGAGAGAGAGAGAAAGAGAGAACTGCAGAACTCAAAAAGGGAAAAATCTTACTGGAGTTTAATTCAGTGTGTTCCAAAGATGCGACACGAAGGTTGACAACAACAAAAAGAGGAAAACAAGAAAGAAATAAAGAAAGAAAAGAAAAGGAAGAATATTCCCACTTCTACTAACTTTAGATGGCAATATTGTTACTTTTTATCTGTCAAAAACGACTCACGACGCTCACGAAAGTATCGCATTATATCGCAATATATTTTACTACTATACTTGGGATACTATATGCATACATTTATATATTCCTATCTTAAACTTTCTATGAATATTCTTTGAACTTCCCATTATTGTATGACAGAGTATGTATAATTTTCAAGGGAATTTTAAGATAGACAACTTTCTACAGTAAAAATACATAGCTAATAAAATACGCAGTTTGTGAAATACTTTATCGTAGCGTCCGTCGTTTCCAAGAGCTGGTCACCCGGGTTAACCCGGGCGGGCGGTAAATCGACACAGTAGCTTTCCGTTCATTTCATTAATCTTGAAACACCCATACAGTCAACTGCAGTTTGCGCATAGATCCACAATCTATCACCTTTAACAATGACATCATTTGAAGCACCGCCTTTGTATTTCTTGAGCATCTTTCTGAGATTGCGTCAAATATGTGGGTTCCAACGAGAATAATTCTTTTTCATGGGTAAATATTCATGCAATAGTTTATATACGTTGGTTGAAGTAATTCCTAGGGTGGTATCTATCTCACAGTGTACCGCATAACGATCTGGCATTATCAGTTTCTGCACAGCAACAATGGCACAAAAACTGATGTTGGACGACCTTCACAAACTTCGTCACTGAGCGAACGTTGGCTATGATTAAACTCCTTGTACCAGCTCAGCGTTACACAGTGGTAAAGGATTGAGGTTCATCGTCAGATGTCAAAGAGGATCGATGCGCTCCTGTCTTGATAACCCAAGCCAAAAGTCGTAATAAATCATCGCATGAACATTTTCACGAGTTAATTCCACTTTTTCGAAGCAGCACAATTTTCATGTCACTCTAAAGAACATTAATAATGCTCTTATGAAAAAAATATCTGAAGTAGACAATGGTAAAAAATGTGGAACCTACGACAATCAGTGTTGCCAAGGCTCACAATATACATAAATAGCGGCCCTCGTAGAGAAAGTGGAGTAAATGCTTTTAGCTCATGTTGCATGACTGTGTAGTGTAAGTTAGTATGGAATAATCAAATCTGAGTTTGTGGTCTTTAATTGCAGATCCAGTGCTAGATACCTGGCCACTTATGAGCAGTCCTGTGCCGATCACCATGATTGAGATATGCTACCTGTACTTCGTGCTCAAGTTGGGTCCTCAAGTCATGGGGTCAAGGAAACCTTTCAACCTCCAGGGTGTCCTCGTCGCATACAACTTCATACTCGTCATCTTCAACTTCTGGCTCTCAGTATTGGTATGTAAGACCTAATGGTCTCTGAGGTATCAACTGAACCATAGGGAGCAACCCTACCTTGCGGGGTTAATACATAAGTGAAGCTGGGTTTGAAGTTTAAAGTTGGCAGCCCCGTCTCTATCTATCTATCCCTGCACAGGCTCGTAACGCGGTCAAGGGACATAATTATTACTACTGATGTTGTAAAGAGGAGAATACTGAATATACAATTAAATAAATTAAGACAAATGAAAGGAACGATTTGGAGAACCTTGATAAACAAGCCGTCAAAGAAAACACAAATGAAATTCTACAATATTTTATATACATTTTATGGTAACATATGGAAGTGAAAACTGGACTATGAATTGAATAGACAAGGAAAGAATTGAAGCAGCACAGATGAAGTTCCTGAGAGCACTAGCTGGATACGCCTTCTAGACAAACAAAGAAACGTAGCAATTGGCAAACAGTTACATATACATAATCTAAATGAAAAAAAAAAATAATGGAAATATAAATAATTGGTAGGAACACATATTAAAAATGTAAGATACACGAATACCAAAAAGTGAGTGAGTGAGTGAGTGAGTAAGTGAGTGAGTGAGTTAGTTAAATTCGAAGCAAGTAAAAAAAAATATATATAATCGGCCAATTATAAACAAATGACATTGAAATGTTGCATTCCCAGTTGCATTTTATTGCGGTATGGAAGATTTTTACATTGAACTGAACTAAAAATTAAATATTTAGAATTAAAATAGCTACTGCAGCGTACATAACATAATGGGATAGTATCAAATAAGTTCTTAGTCATCTTTCTAACCATTTAAATCCCAAAGAGACTTAATGTATGGAGATCCTTGGTACATTTAAGTACTAAAAGCTTCTTTGAAGACAATGACAACATACAGAACGTCTGATGTGTTACTAAACATTGCTCTAATAAGAGCAAATGTTAACCTCACTTCTATAAAAGTATTAGCTTTAGCTTTGGAAAAATGTGTTTTATTGTTCATGATTTGTTACTTATGATATGGAAATGACAAAAAACGGGTTAAGTTCAAATAGCACACTTTAAACGGCACCTTTTGTAAAATCGAAATCTCACTACACAGAAATTAAATATAAATTGCTTTCGCAATTCTTCATTTTTCATAAACTACACGTGTAGTTTTTCATAAACTGGTGAGCATTTCATAAACAGTTAAAAATGTGTTAAAATTACACACAGAGCTTGTTCTAGTGCTTCTACCTAGTTTTGTTGATTTTCCGTTTCATTGCAAGGTACTTAATGCAACAAAACAATATTTAAAGATGCAAATATGTAAGATAGTGGCTAAGTTCCAAAAACTTAATGCAATGTTTCTTTTGTTCTAGCCGTTCTGGCAAGGTACCATTGGACATATTCTACGCAACAGTTGTCATCCGCCCAGCCAGCACAATCCTTTTGCAACAGCTGTAAGTAATTTAATTACTAGTTCCTATTCCTTAAAATAAGTGCAACTAATTAATTTCTAAAACAAAAAACTGAAGTATACAGAGCTATTGAGGTCTCTGGAAGCGAGTATTGCTAAACTGATTATGTTGCACGTATTATTGAATCACAATTATTCCTATTGGTTTAAGTTTTTCAATGCTTCATTTTTAAGCATGTCTGACGAAGCAATGAAAAAACAAGGAATTTCACAGCTAGGACATATATTTAAAGCTTTTTCCCCCTTTCTTTCTATCGCGTCACTCTTCTCGACCTCTCTTGTACCTATCACAAAAATATTTACTTCCATTAACAAACAGTATTTTTAATATTAACTTTTAAATAATGTGTTCTTAAAGCTATATCAGGAATTTCCTATACTGAAACGCAGTTTCAGAATGCGAAATAAAATCGTGTCTATTTATTAAAACAATACGAATTACAAACCTTTAGACAAAATTTTAAATTGTAGGTATGAAAAGCTAAACAGACAAGCAAAATTAATTACAAGCACATTTTTACGAATTTACAGACAAAGGCTTTAAAATGCATTGTATAATTTGTAACCAATTGGTATTATTGTTTACAGATGGCTGTGCATAGTTGGTGGTGGTTCTTCTCCAAAGTTGTTGAACTCTTAGATACTGTAAGTATATTTGTGTTTTAATATTCAACATATTAATTAATATTATAATACTTGGTATCGACACACACCCATCCACCCACCCACATACGCACGCGCGCTCCAATCTGCAACTCAGTTTGCAGTGTATTAATTTCTTTTAACAGGGTTTCGATATTAAGATACAGTGTGATTTAAAATATAGCACTAATATAAGTGGAACAAATAATTCTGCTAATCGTGTTGGTAACGATTGTTTATTCATCACGTGGCAAACGAAACTTCATGATGTACGAGGGGAGTTCAAAAAGTAAGTTACACATGATTATGACAGGACAAGTAACTTTTATTGAATGCTGCACTAATGCTGCAAAGCGGCACAGATATATGGCACTACTTTTCCACATAGTCACCAGTCTCTCTAAATAGCAGTTTGGCCTACAAATTTAGCGTTTGCTGAGTAAGATTACAGCTAGGGTTTCAACATGTTAACAACACTTAGACTTCCTAGTAAACATATACTCTTGTGCTAGCAATGCTGGGATAGTATTCTAATATTATGGAGAATCTTTTCAAAGAATTCAAGATTAGGTTTTCAGACATATTATCAATGGAGAAAGAAATAATTCAACAATTGCACATACTAATATCTGCGAACATTTTCCCCCCCAAAAGTTAAGTATGGTTTATTCAAACTTAGTTAAAGGAACTACCATTTTACGTTAAGCTTCGAATTACGTACGATAGGCATATTCAGCACAGTGCCATGCCTTGCACACTCCTAGACGCAGGTAAACACAGAGCATGTCAACTTCCTCACCAGGTCAACACCCACAGTCTGATCGGCACAAAGTGAAGTGGGTGAACTTTATCTTTTCCTTCCTTTAAGTCTCCCCATGGCTGGTATATGGGTTAAAGTTTCAAGCAGTGACCACAGACACACAAAACTTGGTTTTGAGTTGTGAACGTTCACGGTACCTAGAGGTGCACCTGTATTCTGAAATGGCCTTGGTCCAATTAGCACCTTGGGGTTAGTTATATACTGAAGTTGAAGATTACTGGTTTAGGTAATAATTCCTGCTGTTATATCTGCACATTCAAGGTTCCTGATGCAATTCTGTTTCACTTTTAAACCGCAAACGCTTTAGTTCTGCAGCATAACAAATGGAAAAATAAAAGCACCTAAGAATAAGCCTACAGCCAAGGAAATTGATTTCTTTTTCTGACTTTGATTGAATACTGCGATAAAAAAGAATGTTTCACGAAATCTAATCTTACCTGTATGCTCGCATCTCTGGTTGAAAATCTGTACGATATTAATTCACTCAAAAAACACAAGAAACTAATTTTTCGCTCAAATTTGTTATGAAGTAGGGTGGTTGTAAACGTTAAGGAAGATTAAAAAATAAGTACCTTTTTACATTATCTACTACGTAGTTATATAAGTAGAGGAAGTATTGAACTTCACTCAATAATTCGATAACTATTTCAGTAGAAATACACGTTATGAAGCTCCCTCAATCTATAAAACAGCCTTTTTTACAAAACCGTGTGTGTGTGTGTGTGTGTGTGTGTGTGTGTGTGTGTGTGTGTGTGTGTGTGTGTGCGTGGGTGCGTGGGTGCGTGCGTGCGCGCGCGCGCGTGTGTGTGTGTGTGTGTGTGTGTGTGTGTGTGTAAGGTAGGTGTGTAAGGTAGGTAAGGTTGAGTAGCAAAGGAAAAGGCCGGCTTCCTGTTTTACAATTACGTATAGACAAAGTGCAACTTGCAGTCCTTTGCCCCAAAAGATTGGTCATTGCCTCCTGCCCATTTCCGTTACCTCTTGCCTCTGCCTATACATCCCAGTGAGTTCACGTGCATGTACCGAGAGTAAGAGGCATTTGCTTTCTGATGTCAAACAGCATTCAGTTTGCTGATATCTTAGATCAAACTTTTCATTTAAAATTATTTTGAATCTCAAATGTAACTTTCTAAGCACATGCAATAGCTTCATCTGCATCAGGCATTTCATTTTGTCACATTCGGTGTCATTCTTCTTCCTCCATGTAACATCATATTGAGACGCCGGGCACAACAAAGGACAGTCGGGGCTAAGCTAATTCACACCACATACCAGGCTGGTGAGCAAACAAAGGCGCGAGGACAAGCTGATAACAATAGGCGGCAACCAAAAAGGTTTTTCCAGAGCCTTCGAGGAAGATCTATCTACGTCGTCGCCGGCGTGTTCGTGGAAGACGATAAAGGTCCATGTTACGCCATCCTCGCTATATAAGGAGGCGAGAAAACAGCTTCAGAGTTACAGACAATGAGTCGGTCAGTGTGTCAGTGAGTGCTGTGTGTGTATGTGTGTGTATTGCGTCGCGTTGTGTGAAGGAGCTTTACGAACGTCGGGTGATTGTATCATCGGAGTTAGTGTATGAGAGACAGAGAAAGCAGAGGACAGTGAAAGGACTGAGTCAACGCTACGAGAAGAAATCAGTTGTGAGTTGAAATATCACGCAGGACTGTAGACTATGTTAACGCCAGTAGAAGAGAATTGTGTATTTGTTTAGAGTTTATAAAATTAAAGTGATAAAAATTAACTGGTCTGGATTTTGTTATATTGTCACCCTGCTGTCATAGCTGGGATCTGTCAAATTGTCAATTTGTTACAATATCTTAAGGATAGAACATTAACATTAAAATCTCCATTTTCTAATGGTTTGCATTGTTTGTTATTCACAGATATTCTTTGTGCTACGCAAGAAACAAAATCAAGTGACATTCTTGCACGTGTATCATCATGTTCTGGTTTCCTTCACATCCTGGATATATCTTAAATATCTTCCAGGTTGGTATCGGCCACACGAATGGATTTAAAGTAATTATATCATGTTTATTCTATAGTTGACACTTTCAGTGGTTTCTATGTTGGAGATATACCTCAGAGAGATATATCTACAAGATAGAACGCTTTTAACACAATTTTACTATTCGATTATGTACACAGACATTTAATTTCACTCACACACACACACACACACACACACACACACACACACACACACACACACACACAGCGAGAGAGACAACCTTTTTGTAAAAGCATTTCCTTTTGGATTCAATGATAAACAAAAATGAAATGTATTTTTGGATGAAATGCTATGTTTTCTCTCCTATCCTATTTTAAGTGGTAGTGAATGCTAAAGATGCAGAGAATAACTATTTTCGAAGCAAAAATGTCACGTATTGTAGCTGTATGCAGTCACAGTCTCGGTTTTAATTTTGATTTGAGGTTTTGGTTCATGATGGCGTCCGAAGAAGAAGCGATTGTTAGCAGTATTATCTGCACTGCTAGATTAAAAACCATTTCCTTAGTTTTGGGTTCGTTCTTTTCGTAAAATCAAAGACGCTTCATCATGCAGTTAAATAAAGTTATTGCTGAGAAAGACCAACTTGGCACAGGCTTACAAGTATTCAATTCCTCTATGAAGTTCCTTGGAAATTTCATATATTTTACTCTTGCGGTCGATTGATTGGAATTTTGTGATTATGTGTTCTATTGTCAAGGTAGGTGTTTCAGCTTTAGTAATGATATGTTTGTCATTGGGAGAAGTAACGATCATTAAATTTCCAATATTTTTTTATAGTATCATATTAAATCCAGGCGAGGAACTTTAATGGAATAATCAACACTGTTTTGAAGAAGAACTCATTTAGCCATGGTATCATTACTAACATGTGACAGGATTGACACGAGAACTACGGGATAACCCCTTGCGAAGACAGTTAAGTGAATATCATGAACCAGTGAATCCATCTGCTATTACTTGAACTTAATCCTGCCCCTTACAAGCCTCTGAGGACCTTAACACTTCTTGGTAACAGCATTGGGTATGACGTGGCATCTTTACCCTGACACCAACTTACAAATAGTCCAAGCAAATCTTCTCACTGTATACTCTGACGAGGCATTATTTCCACAAGTTTAGGGAGAGAGAGGGGGGAGGGGGAGGTCGTGATTGTGTTAATTTAAGTGAATCTGGTTTGATCAGTTGATATGCCTAGCATTTAAACGTAGAAGATGTATATTAATATCTATTTATTTATGCATTTTCAGCTGAGCAAGGAATTGTGATGGGATTCCTAAACTCTACTGTACACGTCGTCATGTATTTCTACTATATGATGGCTGCTATGGGCCCTGAGTATCAAAAATACCTGTGGTGGAAGAAGTACATGACATGGATACAAATGGTAAGCAAAAACGCCTCTTCAAAGAGTCTACATTGCTAAACTGCACAAATATGACTGATATACAAATCCAACACGTGAATTTGGACAGAATGACTAAATGAAGTCATATCAGTGTCTTACTTCAGTATATTTAAGCGAGCTGTTTTACAACCAATAAGGTAATATCTCGTATCCTCTACAGCAGTCATCGACAGGGTCCGGCCAAGTCTTGCTCTGGTTCGCTACTATCTTGGAGCCTCAGCGCGGCTCTCAGTGGCGTGTTTTATTAATAGTGAGCCAATATTCTACATTTATAGCATTACAAAGCGTGTGTATATAATTATAGACATATTTATTCCAACTTGTGGGACAGTTCATCATACATAGACCTGCGTTACACTAGCAGCAATTCATCTGCTTGATGAATTTGATTGTTTTATACCTATAACTACAGCGACTTAATCACAAAACATAAAACAGAAACGACTTTCTCCTGCGCTACCTGATGAAGAATTTTAACAAAATTATAACACAGAACGAGTCATGGGTTCATTTCAACTGCAGCCACACACAGCATTACTGTTAAACGGCTACAAAGGGCAAGTCATAACAAGCAAACAGAAAGCTGTCATCAGGAATTGTCCTTTTTTATGACAATGCTTGGCCGCACACTGCAGGCTAAGAGGACAGAATTTTGGCAGAGACAATGAGGTCAAGACCAGCACAGACAAGTGGCCGAAAGCAGAAGCGGTTGCTTTCTATGACGAGGGGATTCTCAAGATGGTACCACGCTACGAAAATATTCTGTGTAAGAACGGAGACTATCTAGAAAAGTAGCACGTAGCTGTAGCTAAGTGTTGCAAATAAAATACGTTTCAATTTCACTCTGGTTTTGGTTTGCCAACCGATCGAACCTTGAAAATATAGCCTTTGTAACAATAAACTTCATACCAATTCATGAGCGTCGGCAGACATTTTTCCAGGGGGGGGGGGGCACATGCTTGAAATTTGCAATCAGATAATATCAATTCACTATTTTATTTTCAAAATTTATAATATTCGTTGCGTATAACCATGTTAATTTGTGATAAATAGAAATTGATCTTTTAAAATAGTAGTTTCATAGTAATTGATTGCACATTAAGTTGACCAACTTCCAGGGAGGGGCCGCGGCCCCCCCCCCTTGCCCCCCCTTCATGACGCCCATGTACCAATTATGTTAAAACATGTATACTCTGTTCATCAAGAGATTAGAGATATAAACAATGCACCGGTTTGTATCACTCCGCGGTCACGTGCATTCACAATGACGCAACACGGTTACCTACCGCTACGCGTAGGTATAATATGCATTTTACACAACTAAAAGGATATATTTACTTGATCCAAATAGCACGTAGCACATGGAAATTAACTGCTACTTACGTCATCTCTGTCCACAATAACACTTTTTCATTTCCTGCTCACAATCTCGAAACTAATTTCCAGAAGCAGCTTGTGGAGGGAAGTTCGTTTTAAATCTGGAAGATCGGGATCAGAGTTAACTGCCAACAGCACTTTGTTTAAGGTGGGGGTTCATTGTTAACAAAGAACTGGTGACCTTTTCGACGGATTGCAGATCTCACAAGTTCGTCGCAAATTACAAAATACCATTTATCTGGCACGTGGTCGCTCTTGGCCAAGATCTTCACCAACTGATGATTTTTCTTTGCGTGTATTGTAATACTTGCAACTGACACACCGGTAAACTCGGATGTTAATTTCATCACGTCTTCGATAGCAAGTTCGGGATATTTCTCGCAGAACTTGTTAAACACGTTCAATATTGTTGTATTTTCACCACTTCACAACGGTTTGCCGCACTTACGTTTCACAACTCACTTGTTCCGCCATTTTACTTTCATACTGATTAATGTGCGCGCAGAATGAATTAGGCTGGTTACAGATTCACTTAACTGCGTATTCTTACACTTTAACTATGCTTAGTACACTTAGTTCATGCTTTAGCAAACATTAAGTGACATTTCAGACCTTAGTAACAGTATTTCTTCAAGGGATTATTTACACGGCGAAAGCGTTAAGAGGGCGCGCTGTGGTCAAAACGCACGTGGCTTTGTTTACGTCTCCTCTAATCTCTTGATGAACAGAGTTATATACACCTTTATATACTTGTGTTCTCTCAATAAACAACAACCATTACCTATATTTGGTCATTGGTCATTCTGAGATTATGATATCAATGTGTTGTTATTTAGTTAGGACACAAAGGGTAACTCAGTTTGTCTTGTTCTGTTTCAGAGCCAGTTTATGCTGATGTTCACTTATCTAGTTACGTTGCTGATATTTGACTGCGAGATGCCACGTGCTCTGACCTTCTTCTTCATGTACACGGCCGTCACCTTTCTTTACCTCTTCTGGGACTTCTATAGGAAGGCTTACAACTCAAAGAAACGATCTCAAGAAGAAGTGAAGAAGAAGTGAACTCCTTCATTACAAGATTCAACATTACAGTGAAAATTACATCACAGGGTGTATTTTTTCAACCCCGGTTTAGTCACAATCTTCAGATATCCGTCCCAGTCGAACCAGGATCAATGGAGTGACATACTTGGGATGACAAAGTTAAAGGCAGAAATAATCGTTAGTAAGCGTTAAAGTCCCAAACTATAAACTCTTAAAACGACAAGAAATGTGTAAAATGTTATTTATATGTATGAACGCTACGAACAGGAGTGTACAGATAATAAGTACTCTACTTTTTAAATTGCACAGTAACAAGAAACACTCCTCTGGCTCGAAATAGTTGGAAAGAGATCGCGCTACTCAGAAATTGAAAACGATTTTGGACCAAAACAATAGTAGTGTCAGTCTGTCGGTCTCTCTGATGCCGCCAGCCTTTCCTCCACGCGCCAAGCACACGGCAACCACTCAAAACCAACGCTAAAAATAGCTATACTTTTAGAACTATTAGGAAATATTCACTCTGTAGTGACATAAATTTGGTACTTTGGAGGATTTTTTTGGGGACTATAACGCAGACTGTGATTCGAACTATTGTTATTTATTGAAAATGTTCTACCACAAGAGCCATTAAACTAAGAACCGCCTGCGCGGTATTTTCCTGTTCGCCACATCGGTACTCGTTACCACCTGCGGCCACCTTAGAATGACACCTATGCATCGTTACAACACTTTTAAAGGATTTACTTGCCAAATGTATGCTTTTTAACTTGATCAATTTAGTAGCTCTTGGCACAGAGACATGAGAAATACCTGCCTGTTGTGAAAAACGCTAGGGAAGTCTCCAAACGATAACCGACGTCGTCCACTCATACTTGAGTAGGTTGAAATCAACCGATCATGCGCATAACAATTTCAAATTTCAAACAATGACAGCCTTCCTTCGCGAAAAAAAACTGCTTTTCTTGTGTTATGATCAGGTTAGAGGATTTAGCTGCACTGTACTAACAGATGTGCAGCAGCTGACGTAATTTGACAAATAGAGCCGCTATTCAAATGTCAACTATGGCGGACTCTCGCTTCTGTGCTGAAATAGATTAAATAATTCGAAGAGAAAAACCTCAGAACACAGAATACAACGGAAATATTGCTGTCTCTTAGCCTGCGCACTTCATGAGATTTATTATAAAATGTATGGACTGTCTGTGACCTGGAACTTTTACACCACAAAGTGTTTCTGCAAATCGTATTTTCACTCGATAAACTGACTTAGCACATACGAAACATAAATAATATACACTGCGCAGCAGAAAACATATACTCAGTGAGTAAATACAGGACAAAATGATAACTAATAACAACTGAATTATACTATATCAATGAATATGCAGCGCCTGAGCAGAGCAAAACCGCATTAGTAACGTGACCTTAATTACAGCAGTGGCGTGGACTCACACGCCCAGTGATTAAAAGCGTGCAGTCGGTTCTTAGTTCATTGGCTCGCACTGTCACAAGATGCCGCTGTCCATTTCTACACACATTTAAAACGTAGCTCTTTGGCTTATGGACTTATCTGTATTGCTGGGTGTAAAACAGTTGAAGATAACTCTCTCCATAGACATTATTTAATGTAGAATGAATAAAGATAGCATGCCTTGGTACCCATCGCCCAAAAGAGAAAGTATCACTTTGACGATCTAATTGCAAGTCAGAACAAGTCATTTCCTGAGCATAAGGACCATCATAAGTTGCTGCTAATGCTAAAATGTTCAGAACATTTCCACACAATTAGGTGAGAATCATAATAAGGAACATTCGATTCGTTCGGAACTGTGATTTAGTTTGACTGCATGGTAACTTTTTCTGAAGTGGAGTGTTTCCCATTTGGCCTTATATTTAGACAGTTCTCGAGCGTTAGCTTCTCTCAAGCGCGGTATCCTGCCACTCGCTCTTACATTTCCTCTTACGAATGAGTGAAGTATTTCTTCTTGTTGTTGTTGTTTTTTTTGTTTTTTTTTTTGTTTTTTTTTGTAATCTAATTATGTGTTGCCCTTAGAGCATACGTAAATTAAAACATTTCCCCCACCCCCCAACCCCGTCCAATTTGTATTCTAGTTTAAAAGATATTTCATCTTGTAATACACTACCTTTAAATAAAAATACATAATTTTTAAACTTTACCCTCATTTTCTACCTATCCCTACTACATAACAATCCAATCCACCATTCACTCTAGAGCTTCTGTTTTACGATAAAGTTATTATCTAGGCAGAAATAGGTAATGCATGTTTTGGAGCATGAAATAATAAAATGAAGCATTTCCTTCTGGTAAAATTTGGATGCACAGTAGCAATATCAATGAAATGCTTAATGATACAGAGATTCACATACACTATACAGTATCTATATTTCCTCTGTAATAAATGTTATGGATTTTGTGCTACAAAACGCTCACAATAATGAAAAACATAGATGTTTTATAGCACATCATTAAAATATTAACCATTATACAGAAATGAACTGCACCTTGTTAAGAATTTCTAATTTTACTACAGTATACCGGGTGGAAGAGAAGTCATTACATTAGTTTAAACCAGTGATAGATATCGGTATTTGAACACATTTTGTAACTTACGTTTTTGTCTCTTCCTGTGGAGATATTTTAGTTTTGTCAAAAACAAGCTGGCAACACTGCAGATTGTGTGGGTGTCACTTTCCAAAATTTTACTATACAAAAATGCAGATCGCATTAAAGTACAGAATTTGTCTCCAAATGCATTTTTTGCGGAGTGAACCATTTCAGAGATACTCCTTGTTATTTGTGTAAGTTTTGCAGTATTTATACCTTTCTCTAATGGAAGGTCGTTATTCGCTGTTTTATCTCTTGGCGTGCAAAGAGAAGCGAATTTGAAAGCCTTTATATACCGACCAGCTTTGAAAGATTTGACTATCGCTCAAAGCCTACTGTATTCCCCTTGCGCCTACATACATACAAGGATATTAACAATAAGATAATTTGTACAAATGTTTATCTCGACTAACACCAAGAAGATATAGGAATAAATGTTTGTAGGAATATTTAGTACAAGAGTAGAGAAAGTCATGTGAGTACAGCGCATCAGATTTTTTCTAACGTAAACGGTTGATTGGGAGATGAGCTATTTCTCTCAAACCTTTGCTTTGCTTCTTTAAAAGTATTTAACTTAATATGAACTTTTATATTAAGGCAGAGTTAGTTTTTATCTTCTCTGCCATGTTAGGTGGAGAAGGTATTGTATTCCACGCAAAACTTTTATATCGAGATTCACCGAAAATATATGGTTTTAGACCTTCTGAGTTCAGAAAGCATTTTCAGGAAAAAGGTCTGTGTGTGTATGTGTGTGTGTGTGTATGTGTGTGTGTGTGTGTGTGTGTGTGTGTGTGTGTGTGTGTGTGTGTGTGTGTGTGTGTGTGTGTGTGTGTGTGTGTGTGTGTGTGTGTCTGAATAACATAAGTTAAAAACGAAAAAATATACCACAGTTGGAATCTAAATTCAGTATGTTCCAAAGATTCGACACAAAGATTTTATCGACAATCCCACCAAACTACTCTTTAAATAAATCACTTTTCAAGGTTCTTACTCAAAAGTGACTAACGATTTTTGAGCTAGAGGAAGAAAACACTGGAACAAACTTAAAGATATCAGAGCAAGCGTAACGATCACGTTAAGAGGTTAGAACTTTCTAGATTGTCATGATAAGCACTATTTACAAACCATTAGAATGAAGACAAAAGCTGGAAAATAAAACAACGTCGCAAAATGCACAAATGGTATTTGTGCAAAGTATGATACGTTTGTGAATAATGTATAAATTATATCTACTGTTCATGAGGACTCTAAAACTAAAATATGTGTAGGTAAATTGAATTGAAGGCAGCAGTAATCTGTTAAATGAAAGTGTAACATTTTTTAAATTACATTTTACACGTGTAGGTCCACAATTTCATGTCATATCTACCGTACAGTGCTTCCACTATTTCTTTAAAACGAATTTAACTATCACTTCTAAACAAGCACACAGATACAGGATACAGGACGCATTTGACAAGGTTGAGTGGACAACGCAGAATAGACCAGACCAGACCAGATCAGAAACGATCTCTACTACCTGGGTGGAAAAGTGGAATGTCTTTTGTTTCTGTGACATTGTTACACCTTGTTGAAACGTTGTATTTATAGCCTGTATCGTTTGCTTCTGTGGCAAATTGTTGTCGCATTTTTGTGAATGCTGTTTTAAAGTTCGTCGCATTCTTTGACTTCGAGTAGCAAAATGCTACTGTAACTTAACCCCTGACACACACACACACACACAAACCTAGACATATGTATGACCACCTTTTGAAGGCTTTAACTGCAACTTTTATTACCTAATATCGAAAATGAATATAAATGTACTTCAATAAGCGTTTCATTACTATACAGTGGAGTTTCAACACGTATATTGCTTTGAAATCGCCAAGGTCACGTAAGTGATAATGTAAACTATTGTAAGGATAAAGCTGTGATTAGGAAAAGCCATAAAATTACTGACACATATAGATACCGATTGTGGGCCAGTCAAACAAGGCGCTGTTTGCTATTGTTGGGCCTGCCCGAACCACACACACACTTGATTATAACTGTTAGGAGAACTCTGAAGGTTACTCCTCGTACGAGTACCGTAAGATAAGTTAGACACAGCCAGCTAGGCTTGTCAAAAGTACATTTTGAAGCTTTAGTTAGTTCTTAACTTTAAATAGCACAATGAACACAAATTTGGATATTCATTGATCAACAGATAAATCCACTTCTATTGGCCTACATTGTAGACGTTTAGTATTCTTTATTCCCCTACAAGTCATGTGACAAAATGTTTTCGGTTAAAATATGGTGTGATGATTTCTGAAGGTAACTTAGTTTTTGACACTTGTAAATATAGTATGCTCTCGCATATTGCAACACTTTAATGAAGAGGTGGTGTTTAAAATTAGACAAAACAACTCCTAGTAAAATGTGCTATTATGAGGCATTTTTATTTGGTTTCCTGAATTATATTGACGTCTGCAAATATTTTTCAGTCAAATTCGAAATTATTGTTCGAAATAATAATATATAGGATCCCATTTCATTTAAACATAAATATGTCGATAGAATTTCAATACATTTTCGACCTTTGACAACTATTTGTCTTTGTTGGTTTTAATTTCATGCAGGATTTCAGCCACTGAAAAATTCTGCCGTTAAATATTTGACAATAGGTGGAAAAGAACGAAACATTAAATTATAGCATGGAGTAATTGCACCAGTGAAAGAATTTAAATATCTGGGATCAGCTCTTCACGAGTCTGGAAACTTAAATCGGATGTAGATTACAGAGTGATGCATGGTAGAAAAACAATAGATTCTCGGTGGAGTATTATGGAGTAGTACAACAACAATGGAAGCACAAGAAAATACTTTGGATCATTGTAGAAGTATACTAATATATGGGGCAGAAGAATGGAGTTTGTTGGAGGGCCAAAAAATGCAAGATAGGGGCAATTGAAATGGGTGGAATAAGAACATCCAGGTTAGAGAAAATATGTAACGAGGATATTAAAAGAATAATGGATATGCAAGAATTAATGAATCAAAGAAATGAGAACTGAAAACTTCAGTAGTATGATCACGCAAGAAGAACAGATAAGGAAATATGGCCAAACATCCTGTTACAGTACCGGGAAGAAGAAAATGGGGAGGACCAAGAACGTTGTGGAAGTCTGGGATATCACGAATGTTGGATGAGTGGATATTGGTTGAACGGGACTGGAATGAAAGGCATAGATGGAGAATAGGAATAAAGGGTAACCAGCGAAAAGTGGAAATGCTCTCAAAAGAAAAGAGATTGACTTGGTACACAAATGTCTCGCCCACGGATGTGCTCGAACCACCAATCTTTGAGCTAACAGCCAAACGTGATAGCCGATTGCACCACGGAGGTGATGATTAACTTTGGTTCCACTGATTGATGGGATCTCATGCAACTCGCAGTCTGTCTATGGAGTTTTTCGACTATGTCTCGCTTCTTTCCATTTATATGGCGAACAGCAACATCTGGATAATCCAGTCTCTCTCCCCCTCTTTTAAATATTATTCTTCTTTAGATATTTTATCCCTTCAGTGTATCACTTGAGTACTGTCGTGGTTACAGGATTACATCAGCATCAAGTTTTCCATCAACTTTGTGCAGTTAAGATGACGTTTGTTTCTAGTTCCTTTGAAGTATTACAACCTTGTAATAGAGTGTCGTTCCCTATAGGGACAATGTATGCAAATCACACCTGGTCACCCTTCTCCGTCCAGTTCATATTCCACGTATATGATGATAGGACTAGACGCCAGCTATGGGACCTAAATAACCTAGTTATTGACGGGCCCTTAAACCCCACTTCTCACTCATTTACTCATTCAGTCACTCTCAGTCACCCACTCACTCACTAGGTTATGTCTGATTATATGGACAGTTTTGACGGTAAAGTTTGTCCCTTGATGTTAACCGAGCTAAAACGTTTTGAGTTTGAAGATGAACTGATAGACGGCATAAACAAGGGGAATACTCGGTACTTCAACCAATGAAATCTTTTGCGCATAAGGGAAGGGTGAGGGGAAATGATAGAAAGGGCAGTCGGACCTGGTGAGAGACGACAACAGAGGGCAAGGTCACTAACAACTACAGATTTGAACTCCCCGGTGGCGGCTTGCACACTGGCTCTTATCCCACCCTGTAGGCTCTAGGTCTGGGGGTCCGGGTCTCGGAGACCTCCCCCTCGACTCATACATCCTCCCTGGCGTTGCCCCTTCAGGGACATAGACATGATCGCCTTCCGGTCTAGGTGCTAAGTCCCCTTTCGCAAGTTGTCATAGTCATTATAGAAACCTATGTACCTTGCTTTTATGTCATTAAATAAATATGATACTGAAAGGATTGTAAAAAGGGTTCAAAATTTCACCTACTGTAATTACATGAAATTTTATTTCTCCATTTCCAATTATGATTTTTTCGTGACCATGGGGTACTTACAAGTTACACAGAGTTTCCAAAAGTTGCTTTACTGTAGGAGAAGTTTAGGAAGTCAGACGTCCCACCGATGTCCCGTCAAGAAAAATTTAATCCATTGTCAATACCGGCGAGTTTGTAAAAAAGCTGTTAAATGGGGCAACAGGGGAAGTTTGGGTAAACATATTACCAATTTTTATTTTCACCATATTTGAAATAATAGTATTATAATTTGACTAATTATGTTTTAGAGAATAAATTGAGCCTTTTTAGAAACTTCTTATAACTTACTTTGAACAAAAAATTAGAATTTGTTATTAATGTTCAATAAAAAGTGTCTAATTGTTTATTGCTCGTAATATGGATTAGGAAGGTAATATAGAATAGTGCTTAAATTTCGCAATTAATATTTTTTTTCAAGTAACAAATTTACATAGGTGCTCGTTTTATTTTGCACTGAAAAATTTATTCAAATATAATCAAGATTTTCCGTTCCTGTGCAGTCATTGTGTGCCCACATGTTATATATTAGGCACTGGGCCCAAAGTACTCCTTTTCTATCTTCCGAAAACTTGGCACTACAGAAAATGCACTATGCATCTCCATCTGAGGGAATATCTTCTCCCCATTACTGTGAGATTTGTTTAGCATTTCTGCAGAAAAAATTTAAATGTATTATAAAAAGTTCTAAAGTGATAAATTTTATTGATCAGAAACAATGTGGGTATTATGGAACACGATATAAATGGAGAGCAATATGGGATACCGGTATTGCCATATTGAAGCAGTGTCACTGCACGAAAATAAAATAAAATAAAACGAAAGATCCACGTAGCACGAATGTTTCAGCTTTTGTTGTAGTCACAATATTAGTTTATATCTACAATATGCACTCAAATATTTTTCATGAATATTTAAAAACTTACCTGCAAAACCGTTTAGATGATAGAAATCAGAAAAACATTCACTCAGACACCACGTGTGCCACGTAGCACAAACCAGGCGATACTGCTTGCAAGGTTCTGAAGGTCACCTCTGATGTATTTCCGGTAGGCACCGTTGGATATCAGCAACAAACAAGTAACTTGAGTATTCCATATTATCAGAACTTACCCATTTTCTCAATTTCAGTCAATGCCTCCCTATATAACGATATATATTTTAGAGGTTTAGAAAGATATTTCCCAAGTTTCAGCATTGACCGTACAATAATGGGTGTTATCACTTAGCAATAGGGGAAAATAAAAACCAAGGGCTCAGCCGGGATTTGAACCCGGGACCTCCTGCACCCAAAGCAGGAATCATACCCCTAGACCACTGAGCCGGTGCTGTTGAAGCCTACAACTACGTGTAGTTAACTTAGATATTGTTCAAAGTAAGTCGCCACATACCCCTAGACCACTGAGCCGGTGCTGTTACGACCTACAACTACGTGTAGTTAACTTATATATTGTTCAAAGTAAGTCGCCACATACCCCTAGACCACTGAGCCGGTGCTGTTACGACCTACAACTACGTGTAGTTAACTTATATATTGTTCAAAGTAAGTCGCCACATACCCCTAGACCACTGAGCCGGTGCTGTTACGACCTACAACTACGTGTAGTTAACTTAGATATTGTTCAAAGTAAGTCGCCATCATAACCTTTTTGTTATTCGTGAGCTGTGAAGGTGTCATGTTTAAACTCCCAAAGTTTGACTGACAATGAGTTAATATTAAGTGATAATTTTACCGTCAAAAAAGCCAACATAACCTAGCACTATCTTCATTTGTGCGGCATAGCTACATATGAACTGATAGAGGAGAGGAACTCTTGTATAATTTTCATATATTGGCAGCCGTTATGAGGAAAGATACTTCGTTACAAGATAGTTAAATAATATTAAATAAATTAAAAACAAGTAACAACTTAACTGTGTATTATTAACAGAAAACTGAACTGCTAAGAAAATTCTGAACTCACAACACGTGAAAAGATATAACAAAGAACTAGTTTCCAGTTATTCATTGTTAGTGTTTTGAATTTTAAAATACTTGCTAACTTGCGATTCGTTTGTTTCTCTGGTTTAAACAAAGAGTTTTTTTAATAACAAACTTTATTATACTAATTGTGTATTACAGTAGTGCTATTACAAGATTATATTGCATACTTTACATAACAGGAAACGTGTTGAGGTTACAATTCAATACATAGAGTGGAATTTTAACTTTTAGTGACGCCAACTTTTAAACAGTTGGCTATCACTGCAGACTGCAGTGTCCTGTTTTTTGTTTTGTACCTGCAAAGAAATGTGCAATGAAGCCATTTCTGCAAACGTTTATCTCAATTAACACGAAACAGATAGAAACACAAGCACTTATAGTAAAAGTTTTAGAAGAAACAAACATAAAAATAATGTTTAAACGATCCATGTGAAGTTACACCTTTTGTCTTCCTTTTCCTTTGTTTTTATTTACTTTTCCTCTCCTTTTTTTGGGGGGGGAGCTTTTTTCCTTTTTCTTGCTTTTTCCAGTGTTTACTTCTTTTATGGTCACTTCTGTCACATACACACATTCATATACACGCAAACACCGTTGCCAGAGGTCTTTTAACACCTTCTGGTGCACACCTCTTCGCTACTTGGGTTCGAAAAATATTGCTACAGTTGTTTAACCTTGTGAACCATTCAACTTCTGTGTGTGTGTGTATATATATAAATAAAACTTACCTTGTCTTGTACACTTGATGTTTTAAGTTACGACAGCGATAGAAATCACTTATTCGAACTCTGAAAAACCGTTCTCCGCTAATGGCGCACCATACACCAATTTTTTTCGTAATGAAAGGGTACTTCCTGAACAGTGCTACGTTTTCTGAATTGTATGACCTATATTTTCTCGAGTCAACAGTTGACGCCCGTACATACGTGAATACAACTTTTCTCCTTTTTTTAAAGAGAATTAACGGACACGGGGCGTGATTTTTTTTTTTTTTTTTTTTTTTTTTTTTTTTTTTTTTTTTTTTTTTTTTTTTTCTCCCCTCCCTACAAGACTCTGCAACAGCTCATACGGTCAAGCTTTCGATGATAACAGTTGAAATTGTATTTCAGGACACAATTATTAAGAAAGATTTGTGGTCCCCCAACCTAAACCCCTACGACTTCTATCTCTGGGGTAACTTAAAACATAAACTGTACAAGACAAACCCACACACCCTGGAAGAATTACAAAGTTTTTGTTATTATTATTATTATTATTATTATTATTATTATTATTATTATTATTATTATTATTATTATTATTATTATTATTATTATTATTAATTATTACTATTATTATTACTATTATTATTATTATTATTATTAATGCTACCCTTGCTTTCAAATAGTTATTGTAGTATTTTATTAAGTCACCACGTCCATACAGGTTTCCTGACCAGAGCATTTGAACGATAGTACGTATGTCTCATATGGAAGACGAGGTGGCCGAGTGGTTAAGGCGTTGGACTGCTAATCCAATGTGCTCTGCACGCGTGGGTTCGAATCCCATCCTCGTCGTCTATATTTTGATTCTCTCTAACTACCAGTTAACAAAACGCCTGTAAAACTGTTGTGGTTTTTAATGGACTGGTGAAGGCTCTTAAATACAATAATGACATAAATATAAATTTCATAAACAAAGACAAAGGAAGTACAGCATAGTTCCTCTCTTCTTAAATGCTTGCCTGCGTTATTTATACTTATCTAAATATAAATTTAGTCATGGAACAAAAAAGCTACAAATCGGACAAAAGATCGAAAGCCGTACTTTTGAATTGAAAGCCTACTGCTATACCGACTGACCCATAACAACCTTTCTAACATTTCGCCCCTATGTAAGACCCTTTGTGGTGCATTTTGATTTGCAATTTCTGTACCGAATTAGGTACCTTAACCTTCAACTAATAGTGATATTATCTCCAGTAAGATACTTTGTCATAGGTTGGAGGTGTGTTAGTTCTTCGCTTCTTAAACTCTTGACAGTGGTGGACTGATGCAGTTAACGATCAGCGTGTTTGTTTCAAAGAGGAAAGAGGTGGTCATACATGTACTGTGTGAAATCGGAATCAAACATATTAACTATCATCATTCGAACTTGTGAGAAGACATTCAAACTATGACGTAATATCTATAACAGTAACAGTTGCGCCAAGAAGTGGCCATCTGAGACGCGAGATTTCAGTTCTGATTTTGCTGTGTTCATCAGAGGAAAAAAGTTTACAGACATTAAGACACTTGTAGAACGTGCTTCTCGCATTTGTGAGCCACATTTATTACGACAAGAACTCTGTAACCTTGAACAAGCTTTATTAGTTAACGGTTATTCAATTCAAGAAGTTAAAAGAGCCTGCCATCCATCCTGCCTGGCCAAAACCTGCCTCACAAAAAACAGACAAACCAGACCATAACGGCATATTTTTCCTGCCATACTTCCAGAATGTCACCGATCGTATCCAGCACATACTGCAACTACACAGTGTCAAGGCTGTCTTCAAGCCCACAAAACAACTCAACAGTCGACTATGGTCAACTAAAGATCCTTGGGAGTCCTTGTCATCAGCCGCTTGACAAGATTATGGCGATACACTCGTCAGCCTGAATATAAAGTTCTAGCAAAATGGCTACGCAACGTCATTCGGAAACAAATTAAAATAAACAAAATTAAACAGTGGGAAAACAAAATCTTGAGTACCACCCATTGGGACTCTTCCTTGTGGAAATTATTAAAGGCTTTCAAGGTCTCCACGAGCGTCAACTCCGCAGCTGAGGCGCTGCACACTCACGGCAGCCTACACTTCTCCGCAGAGGAAAAAGCCGAAGTCTTCACTGACTGTCTCCAAGACAGATTCACCGAAAACCCAGTGACCAACCGTGACCTAGAACGGGAAGTCCATACATGGGTACAAAGCTGGGTGGCGCAGAAGCAAGAGCAACAGCTATCCCCTCTAACGCCGCAGGAAGTTTACAAGCTTATAGGAAACTGCCTAATGGGAAAGCTGCCGACCCAGAGAAAGTGACTAATGAGGAACTTAAACATCTCCCGGGGAAAATCCTGGTGCAACTAACGAAGGTATTTAACCCCTGTTTGTAGCACAGCTACCTCCCCTCTACTTGGAACCGAGGCAAGGTTATGAGAATATTATGCTCCCAAAGCAAGGGAAAAGCACCAAACAGCCCCAAAATTATAGTCCCATCAGTCTTTTGTCTACTATTGGTAAATTGCTCGAAAAACTTATACTTTCTCGACTTCAAAAACAAATCTCGGAAATACATGAACTTTCAAATTCACAATTTGGCATTAGAAAAGGACATTCCACAGAACCGCAGCTTCTGAAATTAACTGATGACGTAACTGAGCAATTTAACAATGGGGCTTCAACGTTGGCGCTATTTTTGGGCGTAGAAGCCGCGTTTGACCGGTGCTGGCACAATAGGCCTCATTTATAAACTGCGCCGCAATTTTCCCGGTCCTTCAAAATTACCTGTATTTGCTGCATAATTTCGTAAAAAATCAGCAATTTTACGTCCAAATGAGAAATTCCTCCTCCAGGGAGCGAGTAATGCGGGCTGGCGTCCCACAAGGGGCAATCATGTGGCCTTTTTACTTTCTCTACTAAGTAGGGGAAGTATTATATACCACCCAAAAATTCGATGTCGAGATTTCACCGGAAATATATGCTTTGAGACCCCCTGAATCCAAAAAAAGCATTTTTGGAAAAACGTCCGTGTGTGTCTGTGTGTCTGTGAACATCATAACTCAAAAACGAAAAGTCGGTTAAAAGCAAAGTTAGTATTTAAGTTTAATGTCTTTCAGGGATGCCACACGAAGATTTTGAAGAAAATAGCCCCAGCCTAAACTACCCTTTACATGGAACATTTTTTCGAAAATTTTGATTTTCTTGAAAATGACTAACAATTTTGATTAAAATGACATATGTTTGAGATATTTTTATGACAAATGAAATTTATATATTTAATATTCTGGCTATATCCCCTGTAGTCGTATTTACTCGGGACGACGTTTGCATAGCTAGTAAACCGTTAGAGATAGACCAAATCATACTATACAAAAATGTAGATCTTGCTAAAATACACAACTTATATCTTAATAAATGTTCTTGTAGAGTGAACCATTTCGGAGATATTCCTTGTTATGTGTGTGAGTTTCGGAAAACTTAAAACTTTCGTGAAATGTAGCATCATTGTTGATTTTTTATATGTTAAGTGTGCAAAGAGAACGGAATTTGACTATCGCTCAAAGCCTACTGTATTCTAATATTCCCCTTGCACCTACAAGGAAATAAGCAAATAAGATCATTTTACAAATGTTTATCTCAACTAACACGAAGAAGATATAGGAATAAGAGTTTGTAAGAAAGGTTAGTACAAGAGTAGAGAAAGTCATGTGAGTGCAACACATCAGATGTTTAAAAACTGTGCAGGGCCTGTTGTTAAATGGTAGGACGTATTAACTGTCATTAAACATGTTTGTTTCATAATACTGACCATTCAGGTTTATCAAAATATGGAAAATTGCTGTAAACTGTTCCATCTCATTTTCACACTGTAATAATTTTTAAATTTATACTGTTATTAAATGGTTAGGATATATTTCAAAGTTAATGAAATATGTTATTCACCCAAGGTTTCTGAAATGTGATGTTTACAGTTTTATTTGCATGTCTGTTTTATATATTCAAAAATGTCAAGAAAATTCACCATCCGTCTTATTTTCACACTTTTGAGTAACATTTTTAGAAATTGTAAAATGTATAGTGAACTAGTGGGACATATTTTAAAAGGTCATTAATATTCTTAAGTTTGTTTGGATTTTTTGGTCTGTGTTTGACATACTTTGGTTCATGCTTAACATTGTTAAACCCAGGTTGTGCTTATCTTTTCCTCTTTTGCTGGGTCCTCAATGGCTGTTTATGGTTAGACCACGTTTGCACACACACAACATGGGTTTTCGTCTGAGAGAAAATAATTAGTAGCTTCAATTCAATATAAGGAATGAGTTTTGGTCCAAACCATATAGTGGCAAGATAGTTCACATGAAAACATGACAGATGGTGTCAATATTGCAGACTCTGTTTCGGGGAGGGTTAGACCACTATTGCGCTGACCCCTCAAATGTTTTATAATGTATTCCCTTAACGGTACAACAGAGGCTGTGACACTGAATTCTTTTTGCATAACCAGGAGTGTAAAAAATCTGATGTGTTACACTCACATGACTTTCTCTACCCTTGTACTAACCATTCTCACGAACTATTACTCTTCCACCTCCTTCGTGTTAGTTGAGATAAACATTTGTAGAAATTATCTTATTGCATGTTTCTAGGCTTTGAGTGATAGCCAAATCTTTTGCAGTTTTGAAATCCTGTTCCCTTTGCACGGTTAACACATACAAAGTGAATAACGAAGTTGCATTTGAGAAAGTTGAAGTTTTCCAAAACTCACAAATAACAAGGAATATCTCCGAAATGGTTCACCCAAGAAGAAAATTTTTTGGGACCTAAATTGTATATTTTAGCAAGATCTACATTTTTTGTACAGTATGATTTGATCTATCTCTAATGGTTTAGCAGTTATACAAAAGTCGTCCAGAGTAAACAGGACTACATAGACTATAGCCAGAAAATTCAAAACATACATTTCATTTGTCATCAAAATATCTTAAACATATGACATTTTAATCAACATCGTTAGAGCCATTTTCAATAAAATAAAAAATTTCGAAACATTTTCCATGTAAAGAGTAGTTTAGGGTGGGGCTATTTTCCTCAAAATCTTGGTGTCGCATCCTTGAAATACATTAAACTTAAATAACAACTTTAGTTTTTAACTGACTTTTCGTTTTAGAGTTATGCTGTCAACAGACTGACACACACACGGGCCTTCTTCTAGAAATGCTTTTCTCTTTTTTAATTCAGGGGGTCTCAAAACATCGAATTTTTGGAAGGAATACAATACTTCCTCAACTTATGAGTAGAGAAAGTAATAAAAGTGGTAGCTCCGAAATTCCGTTCTCTTACATGTCTAAGACATAGAAAAAATGTTTAGCGACTTCCCAGTTATGAAGACGAAGTATTGCAAAATTCCGACAAATAAGAAATATCTCCGAAATGGTCCATTCCACAAAAATATACGTTTCATATAAATTCTTTTAACGAGTAAAATCGTTAGAGCCATTTTTGATAAAATCAGAACTTTCGGAAAATTTCCCATGTGAAGAATGTGTATGGGGTAAGGGGCTTTATTGGAAATCTTCGTCCCGCATGTTTGAAATATGCTGAACTTAAATATCAAGTTCGATTTTTAACCGACAACTCGCTTTTGAGTTATGCTGTTCACAAACATGCGGATAGCACGAGAGGACCTTACATAACACATTACACACGTGCACGCATCTACCTAACAGCCCGGCCACCGCGCGGCCGATCCACTTGCCGACATTGTCATGACCTGACCTGACAGTCGAGTCGACACGAGTCGGAGTGTGACGAGTCGACACGAGTCGAAGTGTGACGAGTCGACACGAGTCGGAGTGTGACGAGTCGACACGAGTCGGAGTGTGACGAGTCGACACGAGTCGAAGTGTGACGAGTCGACACGAGTCGGAGTGTGACGAGTCGACACGAGTCGGAGTGTGACGAGTCGACACGAGTCGGAGTGTGACGAGTCGACACGAGTCGGAGTGTGACTAGTCGACACGAGTCGGAGTGTGACGAGTCGACACGAGTCGAAGTGTGACGAGTCGACACGAGTCGGAGTGTGACGAGTCGACACGAGTCGGAGTGTGACGAGTCGACACGAGTCGGAGTGTGACTAGTCGACACGAGTCGGAGTGTGACTAGTCGACACGAGTCGGAGTGTGACTAGTCGACACGAGTCGAAGTGTGACGAGTCGACGCGAGTCGGAGTGTGACGAGTCGACACGAGTCGAAGTGTGACGAGTCGACACGAGTCGGAGTGTGACGAGTCGACACGAGTCGAAGTGTGACGAGTCGACACGAGTCGGAGTGTGACGAGTCGACACGAGTCGGAGTGTGACGAGTCGACACGAGTCGGAGTGTGACGAGTCGACACGAGTCGGAGTGTGACTAGTCGACACGAGTCGGAGTGTGACTAGTCGACACGAGTCGAAGTGTGACGAGTCGACGCGAGTCGGAGTGTGACGAGTCGACACGAGTCGAAGTGTGACGAGTCGACACGAGTCGGAGTGTGACGAGTCGACACGAGTCGAAGTGTGACGAGTCGACACGAGTCGGAGTGTGACGAGTCGACACGAGTCGAAGTGTGACGAGTCGACACGAGTTGGAGTGTGACGAGTCGACACGAGTCGGAGTGTGACGAGTAGACACGAGTCGGAGTGTGACGTGTCGACACGAGTAGTATGTCGTGGATTGACGTGACGCAAACCAGTGACGTGGCAAGATGTGATGTGAACCAGTAACGCGAAGCAGTGTCGTGACATCAATTGAACCAATGACGTAACGTAAGGCGACGTGTCATGGCGAAGAACCAGTGACATGACGTTAATCACATGACGAGGTCATGTCCAAATGGGCGACGTGATAGGCGCTACGAGACGAGGCGTTATTTGAGAGGTGTGGCACGACATGACGAGACGTAACGTTACGCAGCGTGAGGTGACGTGATCTACATCACGTGATGAGATGTAACATTACCTTACAGTCGTACACGACGTCAAAGGTGTGACGTTACGTCACGCGAGCATTAGACATGACGAGACGTGACATGACATGACCTTCAGACGTGACATGGCATGACATGGCGTGACCAACAGATGTAATGAGACGTAACGTGACATAAAGACGTGATACGTGACGCGACCTTCAAATCTGATAAGAGGTGACGCGTCATACAGCGTGATAAGGCATGACATACCTTCAGACGTGAAGACGTCACGTGACCTACAGACGTGATGAGACGTGGCGTGACTTTCAAATGTGAGACGTTATTTGACGTGACCTACAGAAGTGACAAGATGTCACGTGACCTTCAGAAGTGACGAGACATGACGTGACGATTATAGTGACGTGACCTACAGACCTAACGTTAGGTGACTTCGCGACTATCAGCACCAAGACCTGACGTATTCACATAAAAATGTTGCAACAGCTAGAACGTAGTAACCAAATAGAACGATTCCCGTATCTCCCATTTACAAGAAAGTTACAGAATTATGGTGTCAATCCCATGGTAGAAACAGCCTCTCCTCATTCCATCACCTCCGCATACGCCGTACACCACTATTGAATACTCCCAGCCCAGCAGCCTTAAAATATAAAGGGGAAACTAAAATGAAACGAGAATTTGTGCCAGGATTCTTGATACAAAATAAACTATCCCAGCCTGGCCACCAGAAACTTCACAGAAATCAACTACAACAACAACAATAATAATAATAAATAATAATAATAATAATAATAATAATAATAATAATAATAATAATAATAATAATAATAATAATAATAATAATAATAATAATAATAATAATAATAATAATAATAATAATAATAATAATAATAATAATAATAATAATAATAATAATAATAATAGCGGCTCTGTTGCGTCCAACTACGTGAGCTGTTGCGCATCTGTAGCACAGGCAGCTAGATTCACTAACCTGATCATGACATAAGGAAAACAGAGGAGGTGATAATGAAATCTGATAATTTTTTTGCGAACGAAGGCTGTCATTGGTTAAAATTTGAAATTATAAACATGATTTGTTAACTGCAACCAAGTCAAGTACGAGTGGAGTAGTCTTCTAAAGTTTAACGATCCGCCACTGTTGGACAGGTAGTGCCTATTACATACCCTGCCGGTATTATATCCTTTTGGCCTTCATTGTCTAGCTGAATGTATGTGTCTGGCGCAAGGTGAATTGCGCCTTGCTCACATCTGCAGTACTGTCTCAGTAGTTCCATGTTCCGCATAATTTGACAACTGTGCCCCCCTTAAAAAATAAAATCGTTACTGCGCGCCTTGCAGTAATCGATAGCCTTAAGTTACAGATGTTTTACTCATGCAACTTCGGAGACACGCTGGCTGCATTGTGTTCAGAATGAAGACACACATTCTCTGGTCACTGTCGCTTATTTGCACATACCTACTGCTATAAACTGTCCTTGCGAACATTTATTTCTATCTGCTGCAATTTAATCCAGATACGTTTACAAAAGTTTGCAGGTACATGAAGATACATAACTGAAGTAATAGCCAAATGTTGATATATACGCTAACTTTGAAGTTCCATACTTTTTGCATGACATCACGAGAAACAACTGAATGGTGGCAGCACTTAAAAGTGACAAAGTATTGAAAACTTCAGACCAATAACAACAAATATGATGTCCAAAAATGATTTAAATTAATTGCGTGTTTTAAAGAGGTCTTACATGCATTTGTATCGTAACCACTTTTGTAATACTCACGACAGTAAACAATTGGAAGAAAGGGGTAGGAGCAACTTACTGTGGCAAGAAAGCTTAAGATAAAGTACATCAGTCTAAATAGGAAAAAATTGCAATACAATGTTAAAACTTATTGCCATTGCTGTACGCAGTTAACTGAAGAGTATTTATAAAATCAATTAAATATAGCAGAATAGGAGCTTCTGAATAATAACATAAACTGTCATAAAAATAAACCACTGACACCCAGATGGATGTATTTACCCCGGTTCACACTCGCCTTCTCTGAGCATTAACCTACTTGAACCTCAGCGGTCACGTTTAAGCATAAATTTACTTATCTCCCCTCCCTATTCCCGGTCTTCCAGTAGCGCACGACATACCCAAATTCTCTGTTCAAGCAATATTTTCATTCTTGTGTATCCTGCAGAATTCTTCCTTCTCGTAAATTGGACACATTGTCGCATTTCCATTGGTAGTCTTTATGATTTGCCGTGCATTATACTTTAGCCAAGCGAATCCACATTTTGATGTGTTACTCCATACCTCACTGCAATTTTAGCCCCGATTGTACTTTCAAGGAAATGTTTTCCATGCATTGTTCCATTGCATGGAAAGGTCTGTCAACACCCCTTCAGGTGGGTTCTTAATCCTTCTACATCAGTGATGTCCAACCTTGTCTCTTTGGAAACGCTTACGTAATTAGCTGCTGCTTTCCCACCTCCTACCTTCAGTACGAGGATGCGTTAGCTAGTGCCTGTGACGTGTTAAATGACAAGTAGACAATCAATATTCAGTGACGGACACAAACAAGGGATTCCATGGCAGTTTCCTAAATTTTCTGGGAATGTCCTCAGAAGCCCTCTTCATTCTGGATGATTTTTGCATAAATGGTAAACAGTAAGAGAAAGACACAAGTTTACTAAATAGAAAATTTGGATTGAAACACGCAATTTGCAAATACTCCTTTTTTTACTTTTGAGTGAACCATTTCCGAGATATTCTTTATAATTTGTTTGAATTTGCCAATACTTATACTTTTCTCAAATAGGAATATGTTATTCATTTCTTAAACTGCTAGCCTTGCAAGGCTTCACGTAACTACCAGCCCTTAAAACATTTCACTATAGCTTAAAGCCTGTTGTATTCCCATGTTCCCCAACACCTACAGGAAAATTAGCAATAAGGTAATTTCTGAAAATGTTTATGTCAATTACAATGTAGTAGATAGAGAAATAAGCATTTGCAGGAAAAGTGTGTATGAGAGAGTATAGCTCTATACATGATGGTTCACCTACTCATTATTTTTGGAGATAGGCAACACTTCATACTCTGAAAACAACAATGTCGGAATTACCGTGCTTGTCGACCATTTGGTAGTCATGCACCTTTAGCCTGCTCTTCATCGGAAAATAGACCTCAGCAGCGCATGCTTTTGGAATGGACTGCTACTAAGGTCTAATAAGATTTATCACCCTTGTTGGTGCCAGTATACTGTAAAATAAATAGGACTTCTATTTGACGCTTTAAATCGGGCATTCCAACGCGTATATTATTCTTCCAAAACAATAGAAAGTTCGTCAGTGACAAACGAATTTCTCAATCCATTATCGTTCAAGGTATCCTTATAATACAATAAACAATTCAAATAAAAACTAATTTTATGGTCCACTTTCCGTTAATCACGATATACGTTTGACTTGAAATGGTTTCAGATTAGCCAATACGGACTGAACAAAGAATGCTTCTTTTGTTCAAAATCGGGATAGCTGGCTGAGCTGATCTACTTTTCTTCTTCTTCTTTATCTGATTACCCTCCCCGTATGTAGCACTTAGACCCCTAGAACTTACAAGCCTGTGCCTAGAGTCAGATGCCTGTCGGGGAGCAGACGAACCTATGGACCTGGAAGCGGGTGGTCAGCCCAACATCAGGTATGAGTGAAGAAGAGGACCATATGAAATACAGGAGAAATGGATAACGGGAAAGATGATGATGGATGAGTTGGTGGAATGATTGACGGGGGAAACCGAAGAAGCCGGAGAAAACCCGCCCAGAGGCCGCTTCGTCCACCACGTGCAGTTCCCTGGTTTTGAACCCGGGGCTCCTTGGTGATAAGCGAACGGTCTAACCGCTCGACCACCGATCTACTTCTCATACTATTAAAATAGTAGTTGAAATAGATATTTTTATGGCAAATGAAATGTATATTTTGAATTTTCTCGCTCTAGCCAATGTAGCCTTGTTTACTCTTGATTACTTTTGCATAACTCGCAAACCATAAGAGATAGACCAAATCTTACTATACAAATAACTGTGGATCTCGTTAAAACACACCATTTATGTCCAAATACGCTTTTTGTGGAGTGAACCATTTCGGGAATATTCCCTGTTATTTGTTTGAGTTTTGCAATACTTACTTTTCTCAAAGGGAAGGTCATTGTTCACTTTGTTATCTCTTGGCCGTGCAAAGAGAACGGAGTTTCAAAGCCTTCATATAGCGACTAACTTTAAAAGATTTGACTATCGCTCAAAGCCTACTTGTATTCCTATATTCCCCTTGCACCTACAAGAAAATTAGCAATAATATAATTTCTGTAAATATTTATGTCAACACGAAGAAGATGGAGGAATAAGAGTTTGTAACAATAGTTAGCACAAGAGTAGAGAAAGTCATGTGAATGCAACGCATTAGATTTTTTAAAATTTTTTGAGGAGATTCAAGGGACTTCCAAATCTCCATTTTTATTGAAATTTCGATGTGAAGTGTTAGCCAAATGCAAAATTTCCTCTGCGTTGTATAACGGGCAGATAGTAGTTAACGGAGGGAGCAAGAGAGGGAGAGAATTGGACCCCTCCCGCGAAAATGGTAGAAGAAATCCGCGAATTCTGTCTGTTTCAAAGGAAATATTTCACATTGAGGCAAACGAAGCGAAGCGTTGATGTTCTCAACCTACTCCGTTTAACTGCAATGAATGTAAAGCGTGGTGACTTACATAGTGTACTTAAAGGATGACCTTACATTTATCCAATTTGCCACCACGCATGCCAAGTAGCGTTGGGGCGCCCACTGATATGGTGGGAGAAATCCCTTTAGACTGTCCGTCGCTTCAATTAGTAGGGTTTCTTATCTCTAACGTGCAGGTTCTCCGCCACGGTACGGTAAGTGCTTCACATGTTCTCAAATCTCGCATTCCTTTGTATTAGGTACCGCACGAAACGAGAAAATTTCACTGTTTAACAAAACACGCTTCAATATAATATTCAATTGTTTTCTCTCTAGCACCTACCTATAATAGGTACAAGTATTGTATGTCACTCAGAAATTTGATATCGAATTCCATTGGAACTGCACGTTCTGGGGTCCCTAATATGCTTTTAGAACAAAATGTGTGTATATGTATGTAAATATCTGTGTGTATGTACGTGTATATATCTGCATATGTGTGTCTGGTGTGTGCGTGTAAGAACAACATAACTAAAAATCTATAAGCCTATTAACACCGAACTGTATATTTAAGTAATTCCGTCACATGGAGCTTTTAAAACAAATCCCCCAACATCATACTAGAATTTACATGAGAAAATGTTCCTATGTTTTAGTTTTTTTTTTTACTTTTCAAAAATGGTTCAAACTATTTTTACTAAAATATGCGTTTAAGATTTTATTTGATTAATGATACGTGTATCTTGAATTTTCGGCATTCATTCGGACTGAATTTTAGCTACCTATACAAAATGGAAGGTACTGTTTCGACCATAGGTTAACCAGGGGTTCTACATAATGAGAGTAACAAATATATCAATATAATTATCATCAATAAAGAACCGTTTAGCAGAAAAATAATAATTTGTATAAAGTATTTGAAACTTTCTAGCTTCTTGACTGTCAGGGAAACATTGTGTAAACAATGCTATTGGTAATATATTTTTATTGCAATTCGAATGAATTTAGTCGCAATTTAATGTTGCCAAATTTCTCTTACAAATTATATTTTGCATGACATTGTGGCCAAATTAATTTGAATTAAAGCAGAAATGCATTACACCATTGCTTACACAATGTTTGTGCGACAGTTTGTGAAATAATAATTCATTTATACCGTTTCATCAAGAAGCTAGATGGCTTAAAATATTTGACATAAATTATTTTTTCGCCGAAAAGTTCTTTATTGACAATAATCATACTGGATATATTTGTTACACTCATCATGTAGAATTTCTGGTTAGCGTATGACCGATGCAATACCTTCCATTAGAACTTGCAAATCATAAGTGTAAGACCAAAACCTACTTAATGAGAAATATAAACCATTTTAAAACACCTTTATTTCATTCTTAGTAGATCAGCCATTTCTGACATATGCATTGCTGTTAATTTTAATTCTTCAATAATTAGTAATTTTTTGAAGTGATGTTGCCATTACCAAGAATGTGTAATTTCAAAGTCAGCTAAGGGGACCTGCATTTTAAGGATTTGACTATCGTCCCGCCTCCTGTATCCCTCGTTTACACAGAACGCCAGAGACAGTCTCACTGCACCTCGCGTCTACGTCACATTATTTATCGTTATACGAAGCCTTGACCATTTCATTGTTTGCTTTAGGCCACGGTGCAAGGATGTACCACACCTTTTGTTAAAGAACTTTAACAGTAACCGGAACAAAAGATAGAAAATGGCATAGAAACGAAATACATGTTTACACTTTCGACGGTATTGGCTAAAAGAGAAAGAGGTAGTGAGTGCATTCATAATAATAATAACAATAATAACAGTAATAATAAAAATAATAATAAAATTGTAATACAGTAATAACTACTAATAATATTAAAGTAGTATAGTAACATTAATAGGAAACGAACAAATGCCATCAAAACATTACGTACCATCATGTTTGCATGTATTTTCTTACGGCACTTTACAATTTGTAATCCGTAATGTTATATAATATACGGGAGTGAATTTATTCCCTGGAAAGTAAAGTCCCTGTAAGTAAAGTGCATAACATTATAAGCACCTTTTCGGTATAGTCTATTATCACGGACTACACACAATAGTTCAACCTGGGAACTAAGTCTCATCTTTCGTCTTCCCTAAGACGCTAAAGGAAGCTCGCTCACGCCACAGCCGTCACTACGACTGGATTTGCCCCTGTGCGTTCTGCAGCTGTTTCAACGTACGAAGGGTTGTCTACTTACCCCGATACCGGATGAGATAGGCCACTTGATACAAACATATTGTATTATATTCCTCTGACTTTACTTAATATTGCTGTTTCCATTTGGTCTCAATTAGAAGTTTTAAGCAGCTATGTATATAATGAAACAAGTTTTCCTCGTCAGTATACACATACGACCAAGAGAGAGAGAGAGAGAGAGAGAGAGAGAGAGAGAGAGAGAGAGAGAGAGAGAGAGAAATATGTATGACCGGTTTGGTTTCAGAAGAAGCAAAGGCAGCAACCTCCCCTCTTTTCCCCCAAATTGCTAGGTTTTCAAGCCACCACGCTCTGTCAAAGGCAAGGTGAAGAGAAAGTCTCAGAAGTCCCCAGGAAACGATACAACATCCGCCGAAGGTTTTATTTGGCATTGTTTGTACCTAGAACGAACTGTGAAATGAACTTACTTTCGCGAAGTTTAAATCTGGCTATCGAATTTCCTTTACATGTTATGAATAACTGAATAACAAGGTAAAGAAAAAAGCCTTAGGCTATCTCTGCAGAGCAAGATCAGCTAGATACAATTATTGTCAATTACCTCAAAGTGGGGCTTTGAAGGACGATAAAGTCGTTGGTTTTTCCACCTGTAGGTAATATTCCAACTTGATTGGCGTGGGGAGTGGTTTTATTATGCTGGTTAGGTGTTTGAGGTTCATCCGAAAAGAAATAAGTTTTATTTATTTCTAATGAGTTAATTGTGTCTATCCACTTATCCAAGTAAATGAAGAACTCGTATTGTATTCGATAAAAACTAATCGATATAGAGATTTTACGGCAAATATGTTTCAAAGCCTCTGAATTAAACAAAGAAATTGTTAGATAGATAAGGCTACAAGGAACCAGGATAAATAGAATTATAAATTTCTTAAAAAAAAAAAAAAAAAAAAAAAAAAAAAAAAAAAAAAAAAAGCCATGTTTCAGCTTTTCTAGAAGTGTTTACAGTAAAATTTTGCTTTACTTTAATTTTTTGAATTCTAGGGAAACAAACGAGTTCGCCGTTTTAAATGGTTAATTTCGGCTTACTTATTGAAAATTTGTTACATCTTACTTAATTCATTGACCGAGTGGGATAGCTCAGTAACATCTGTAGCCCGCATTCGGGAGCTCGTGGGTTCGATCCCCGTGACCGACCTTTCTGACCCATGTTTATTTTCGGAGGGTTCCCCGGGTCACCAGGCGAATGCTGGAAAGGATTTCCATACCCTCAGCGTTTCCGTCCCTCCATTTTGTTACATTAATAATTTCATTTACCTTTCATCCGAATAGGTATCCTTCAGAGTTGCAAGCGTCGGCGAGCGTCGCGGCAGCAGCACGGCAGGTGAAAGGGGTGCGCTCTAGAAATCTCGTCCCTCGGATTGAATGGCAAGCCTACTGGTTTCCGCCCCCCCCCCACATGGGTTGGTACAAGCCCGAGGAGGGAAGGGAGCCGATTTCCGAGTCCCCCCCCCCTTGAGAGTACGAACCCGAGGAATGGGAGAGGAACAGGACTGAGTTGGCCTCCACCGTAGTGCTTCTAACTGGGAAAATGTAGGGAACTTGTCACCTGCTCTGTCGTGGACATTCCGGTCGCCCTTAGGAGCCATTCGCCTCATCCATACTCACAGAGAGATACCCCATCCGGGGCATAGACACAAAAGATAGCCTTTCCACAAGTTGCCGTAGTCTCAATTAGTTAAACATTATTACGAACAATCACAACAGCCAACAAAAATTGACTGCGTCACGACAGATTGCGAGTTAAACTATATCAGCTTGTTAAATGTTTAATTGAGCGCTGAGCTTCATACACAAAAAAGTCCACTTCAGTCCTGTGCATAAAACATTGTGGTTATTTTCTTCTTCTCAAATATATGACCTAAACTGTCTGAATCTATTTAAAGTATTTCGGCATTTTTCAGAATTTCAGTACATTAAATAACCACAATTTGGCCCCTTGCTTTGGATTATTCAGAATTACAGATCATTGATTGACTGCATTTCTGCTTGGTGCAAATCTGGTATTTATCTGATGGACATGAAAAGCGATGTTGCAATTTTAGGATCGAAATTCCGTTTACACATAAAACGCGATAGGTCACCTTGGCGTATTCGCCATATTTGGAAAAGTCATTATATTGCACTGAAGCGACCCATTTATTGTCGACTTTGGTTACATTTACTATAAGAATGTTTACCAGACAGTTCGGGGCAATCCTAAGTTTCAGAGTGTTCCCTAGGCAATTTACGAGAATGGGCACACTCACTTCATATTTTGCAATCTGAACCGTTTTCTTGTTAATTTTACGATGTGGTTTTAACATACCTTCACAGAAATGGTACCACTACAAAAATAATAGAGAGGGCTGAAGCGGTAATGAAATATTTAAAAAGCCGATATGCTGGCTTTGACCCTCAATACTTCTCCGTGATATCATTAGAAACAACTGAATGGTGCAAATACTGTGACGCCGGCCGCAGCGCACAACAAAGGATGGTCTGGGTCAAATTACATCACACCCCATACCCGGTGCGGCGCGTATCAAACGCACTCAAGGTCAAGCTTAGCCACACCACCCACATGAGCAAACCCGTAACAACAGTCAGAGCGGCAGAACCAAAAGGGGCTTTCGAGATTATTTGCGAAGCATCCTGTGGCCGGCGTACTTGTAGAAGTTCCAGAAAAGGTGAAGTTCGTGAAGGGTACGTGTTGTGTCATCCTCGCTATATAACGTTGCGAGGCAACGAGGGTTGGGAGTCAGTTTTTAGTTTTATGTGTATGTGTGCATATGTGTGTGTGCGTGTGTGTGTGTGTGTGTGTGTGTGTGTGTGTGTGTGTGTCAGCTGCGTGTGTACGGTAGTTGTGAGAGAACCGTTGCATCGTGAAGGAAGATAGCGAAGTAGCTATGAGTGTTGGATGATCATATTGTCAAAGTCAGCTGTCTAGGAAACAGTGAAAGTGAAGAAAAACAAAAAATCGTGTGTTGGGGATACGGGAAGAAAACAGTTGTGAATTGTAACATCACGAAGAATTGAAGACTGTGTAACGTCACTAAAAGAGAACTGTGTTCTTTTAGCATTCACTTTGGAAGAAAATAAAGACAGAAAAGAATGACTGGTCTGGACTCTTGGTTTTTGTCTCACTAGTATCAAAAGTGGGATTTGTCAAATTGTCAATTCGTTGCATTGGTGTCAGAAGTGCGAGGTAAACACCACCCTGGAGGGGAAGATGAAGGAATTATGAATCAAGAACATGAAGATAAGCATGAAATCCGGAATGGAGGAAATGAAATCCAGTATGGAGAAGATGGAGACAAAAATGGAATCCGAGATGCAGCAGATGAAAACAGAAAGGAAGAGTGTGAAGGAAGAAGTGAAGACGAAAATGAATAACGTAACTCCGTAATGGAAAAAATAAAATCCGGAATGGACAAGATGGGAAATGAAGTAACTGCAGCGAACTCCGTGACTGAAGAAATGAAAACGGAAATGAATTCGGGAATGGAAAAGATGGGAGCGAAAATCATTCGTCACGTCTAAAAACTGCCGCTATACTGTGCAACACGTTAATTCGTGGCTCATTAATTATTACTGACAAGTTCTTTATTTGTGATTCTGAAGATTCATCTGAAAAGGTAAAGAATTATAATGTGAAAGCAAAAATGAAAATGAAATAGTCTGTAGAAAAACTATTATTAGAAGGAAAGGAATTGTGAGATAATAGTAGGCCAATTAAAACGAAGTTATCACCGGATGAAAATTATTATAAACCTGTGGAAGTTTCACGTAAAGCTGTAGTTGATGTGTCAGAAATGTAAGGTCGTAGGCTACTGTCTATACTGGGATTTTGTTTCGCAGTACTTTACCTCTCAGCTGCAAAGTACATTTTCACATAGCACAACAGTGATGCTATTGACACATTGTGCACAATATATTCGTACACGTTTTATGATGAATAGGGAGCGAACCTTCATACAGGGAGCAAAAGGTTGTGGAGTATGGACTATAGGAGGTGGGGGGGGGTCAGTCTGTCACATGATCACAGCACAGAGGAGGCCAGATATAGTCGATGCACGAACGTTGCAGATAACGTTGTTGCATATCTTACATTCAATGCTATCACCATTTACAGTAAACCATTCATTCCCAAATTCTTGCACAAGTTCTGCAATACATGAATATTTCGATTTTCGTGCTGCAGGCATTTTACTCCGTGTGTGGAACTAATGAGCACATTCAGTGAGCCCATCTGTGTTTTGTGCTGTCACTGTGCTCGCGCAATGACATCACGCTCTGCCTATATGGGGCAGATCATTTCCATCGTCTCATTTCGCGATAGGTGTATAACGATTCAAACCCTAGTGTTGAACAATGTAAAAAGCTAGTAGGAAGAATGTGGATTCCGCAATTACATCCCCTTTCCAAAGTTTCGAAATATGGAATTTTAGGCAGTCAAATCATATGACTTACAATAGAAATCTTTGGTCATTTTCTTATCATTCTTCGTCATTATACACGCTAATTTTCTTTCTTTTTGGGAGATTATACGGCAAATTCCAGAAACTTTGGTGAATTTGGCACAGTGAAAATAGCTGGAATGGAATTCCATTTCAGTCTGTAATTTGTTTCCATCTTTCTTGACGCGACGCAATATCTGCGCTTGTGAAGACACCCAAATACAACGGAACGTCAACTTTCAAAGTCGTCGGCACCGTCGCCGCCCACAACCGATGGTCAGCAGCGAAGAAGATCGCAGTCTTGATAGACAACCTCGAGGGACAGGCGGCAGAAGTTTTGGATTCCATTCCGACGTCAGCTGTGATTGCAAATATCTGAGAGGCCCTCAAAAACCGGTTCGGGAATCATTGCTTGGCCGCAGCCTATCGCAATTAGGTCAAGGCTCCAATAGCCGGGGAGGGTGTTGCAGGGATTCGCCCTGCCAATAGAAGTGCTATTGATGAAAGCTCCGAGTTAACATCCCGCCCAGTTGCGTGTTCCAGAAAGTTGAATACTCCTTTGTACTCCCCGGTGCGCGATACCGAAACACGACAAGGTCTGATGCTTGGCAACTAAAAGACCACCCACAAGGCGCTAAAAGACGCCTGAGGGGGCGGCCAAGGTAACAACTGGCCTCACCTTAAAGACCAGAAGTTTCCAATACGACAGGGACAGAGAATTGAACAGTGAGGACGACGAATATTTCCATGTAATGAATGTTGGCAGTGTGGGCAGCCAAGATACTAACGAAGGACTGTCTACAACCAAGCCGACGAGCAGGTAGAAAATGAATGAGGACCGGCATGGCAAGGGTCATGTCGGGGCCGTCTTAACCATCCTCGAGTGACGCTGTGTGCCATGGATAAGATGTGCCGAATACTAGTGAGCATGGTTGCAGTGATGACCATACTCAGACCTTGTGGCGAAGAGACTGATGTCAGGAAAACCGAGTCGGTCTCACCAGCTAGAGGTGATATCGGGCGAACCTTGTGTGTGTAAGAAACCCTGCTGGAGTTGGCCATGAAGGGGAGCTTTGTGAATCTATGGGTGCTCGTCGCGAGTTTGGCTGAGGATGTAATGCTAGGGCTGGGTGTCCTGAGGAGTCGGGTTTGAACCTGCAACCTCAGAAACCAGGGGCAAGCATGTTGTTCCTAGACCAGGGTGTGTTTGTGTGTGTGTGTGTGTGTGTGTGTGTGTGTGTATGTGTGTGTGTGTGTGTACGGAGGGTTGGAGTATGACTAAAGGTGTATGTGTGGATGGGTGCATGTATGTGTGTGTGCATGCGTGATTTGAGGTTCACGAGGTAAACTAATGTGTATGAGTGAAAATGTTCTAAAAGCATGCCAGAAATACAGCAATATAACTGGATGTATACATAACCTTTTGTGATGCGCTTATATTAATTTCAATTGTAGTTGTTGCTAGAAATTCAATTATTTATGCAGTGACTCATTTATTAGCCTGGAAATTTAAACTCATAACATTTTAATGTTTTCTGACTACTAATTTTGTAGACCAGATGACTTTATAAGCACTTTTCGAATACCTACACAACTTCAGTATCAGAGAAAAGGAATTTACACAGACCAACAATACACTTAACTTGGTATAAAAAGGGGTCCTTCTTATGAGTGTACCAACATATGAATGCCTTACTCAACTAGGCTCCTTCAGACATCAAGAAGATAATGTTAATTCCTCTTAAAAATCTATCTAAAAGTCCTGTAACTCTGCAAACGAATTCCTTGGCAACTGTAATGGTGACTATTCCTGTTCAAGTTCAGAATCTTATATCATCTCAATATATGTAATGTGCTTATGTTAAGATGAATTACAATCCAAGCACATGAATGTACCTGCATGATCTATTATTGTAATAAGGTATATATCACTGTCTTGCACTGTATGATCTACAACAAATATGTTGGTGGATAACCAGCTTGTCCTGTAAGGCATTTTTTATTTAAATGAATGGTGATTTTTCTTTTATAAGGAAATAATACATTATTGGTGAAGGATGTTTGCTGTATCATGTTCAGAATACTCCCTTGTCCCTTGGAATCTAATGGACAGAATAAATAAATAAATTAACGAATGAATGAAGGAGTGAGTGAGTGAGTGAGTGAGTGAATGGATGAATGGGCAAATGAATGAATGAACAAATGAATGAAAAAATGCATGAATAAATAAGTGAATAAATAAATAAAGTAGATAAGTAAATAAGTAAACATACAAGCACACAAACAAACAAATAAGTAAATAAACAAGTAAGTAAATAAGTAAATAAACAAAGAAACAAACAAATAAACCAAGAACAAACAAACAAATAAATAAGATGTTATAGTTTACTGGGAATTACTTCTCTGACTGCCATGCAAGCCAACCAGTACTGGGCCAGTACCATTCTCCTAAAGGCAAATGATCATTTGGAGATCAAACTGAAGAAATTTGTTGGTCCTGGAGGGGCCAACTAAGGAGCTACTTGATTCAAAAGTACAGCCTCTGGTCGAGAAGACTGCATAACCACCCGGAAGACAACCAGGATGCTGACCATGTCCCACCTCCATTTCTGCACCCCGCTCATGATGCCTGCAGTGGGCAGAGATGGAGGATGCAGTAGCCAGGCAGTAAGCCTTGGCCTGGGTGAGCTGTTGTGCCGTGGGGTTACAGGGGATACATATACAGATATAGATTTGGATTTAATGAGTAGTTTTCTTTGTATATGCAGTTCATTGTGTTGCTTTAAACATATTACTAAATGTGATTTTTTTTTTCACAGGTACAATGACAACTGTCATGAGATATCTTGTCCATAACTATGATGAAGTTATGCAGGCTAAGAAAGGTAGTTATTTATTTCAAAATATTCTGCTAGAAATGGAATAGTTCTGATTTTACATACCATTGCTGCTGAAACACAAACAAAAGTTGTAGCACAAGAATGTGAATGCAGAATTTATACATATAGTTTTAAAAAGCCAAAGTTCTTTGTTTCATTTTTTAGATACATACATGTTTGTTAGATCTATAATAAAATTGCAGAAAGTATATAAAAAGTATTTATTTGTGAATGATAGTTTGAGTGGTTTTTCACTGGCAAATTGTTCAGAAATGCTTAAAAAAGTATTAATTTGCAAATGGTTTCTCAACTTGATAATGAGGACAATGGTCTTCAAAGAGCATCTGGATAAAAAATAAGTTAAGTGAAACTAAAAGTGTCTATAGGTTGACTCAAATATTTCTACAAGTCATTTGAAAAGTTTCACTGTTTATATCACTTTGTATATGTCAAGTACAGAGGATGTGGTTATTAACTAAGTTACTGGGTAACTTATTTTATGTAGTATTGTTACTTCCTGTACCATTGTACCAGTATTGTACCTATAGGATGGGAACATGTAAATTTCCTAGATTTTTACATTGTCCACATCAGTTGTGGCAATGCAACCAACAAGGCATGGTTAACAAGAAAGACAGGCAAACATTTCCTTCATCCAGTAAAAATCACCTTATATTGCAATATATTATAAGAAAAGTTGTACCTTGATAGAAAATAAAGCTCGAAAAAAGTCTTTAAAAAGTAAGAAATGTCATCCTGGCTAGTATAGTTCCTTGCATAACATTTGTGGAATCAGGTCTGCCCATGGTGGAAATGACATCCTTTCAGACATGCAGTTGACCAAATAACAGAACAGCAGAATGGACAGTCACTTCAAAGTTAATATGAACAGCCCTCAGGGAAAAACTGGCTGGAAAATGGCTACTCAGATTTGAAGGGTTGTTATGTATATAAAGAGAATTGCTTTTTAATAAGAAATAAAATAGGGGCAGTATAATTCTTAAAACAATGAACACAGTTGTTTAAATGGAGAGAGGGGCTTATAAAAGTACCACCCATAAATAATGTACCATACTGTATTAAAAAGACAGATTTTTAGCTGTGGTCAGTCCTACAATGTTGTTATCAACGTTATTAACAAATGATTAATTTTCACCTAACATTGTTGATAAGCTGGTTAGCTACTGAGGTATAATCAAGTGCAACTCTGTTAGGTCCTTTGGTAATTTAGGATGAAGTTTCATACAGAGCACATATTTTTTTCCTAATCAGAATGACATCTTTGTAATTTCTTCTTCCTTCATTCTTCTTCATCTTCATCATCTGTTTACCCTCCCCTTATGGAGGACTCACACCCTCTAGGACTTAGAAGCCCATGCCTAGGGTCAAATGGCAATTGGGGAGCAGACGAACCTATGGTCTGGACAGAGTGAAAACCTGGAAGCGGGTGGTCAGCTAAGCACTAGATATATGAGAGCAAGAAAGATAATGATATGAAACGGAGGCAAAATAGGTGAAGGGAAAGGTGATGATGGAGAAGTGGGTGGAATGAGTGGTGGGGAAAACTCAAGAACCTGGAGAAAACCTGCCCAGATGCCACTTTGTCCACCACTAATACCACATGCAGGTCTCTGGGATCAAACCTGGTCCGCCTTGGTGATAAGTGACTCAGCCACAGTAATCTTTGTTATTCAAGCTATTTAAGTCATCAGCAGAAATCTGGGAATGGAGAATTTTGCAGTTGAACAGTTGTTCACACAACTGTTCAACTGCTTATGTTTCAATATCTTCTGCCTTAGCAAAGAGTGGATATTGTCAGACTCATGATTGTGAGAGGTATTCTGTTCTTGAGTCATACCTGTCTCATCAATCTTCAGATATGCTTTCCAAGTCTTTTTATAGCTTGTCTATCATTAAATTTCACCACTTAGAATTTGACTGAAATGAAACTATCACACTTAGTTGCTTTCCTTTCTCACTGAATGTTTTTGAAGGTCTACTCCACCATCCGCTCCAACCAACCAAGGTCATGTACGCAACTGATATGTTTACAATTAGCCATGTATCTGCAGCTCATATGTTTATTACAGTATCTATAGCGGATCCATATGTAACTAGTATGTAGTCAAGGAAACCTGTATGACTCATACTCATTGTTAGTGTTAACATTGGTGGATACTGATGGGTACTGCCGGAGATTATTTTGAAGAATTTTTCTTCTTCTTCTTCATCAGATTATCCTCCCTTTATGTAGGGTTTACACTCTCTAAGACTTACAAGCCTGTGCCTAGGGTCAGATGGCTGTCGGAGAGCAGAGAAATCTATGAACTGGACAGAGTGAACACCTGCAAGTGGGTGGTTAGCCAAGTACCAAGTATGAGAGTGAGGAACAGCATGATAAGAAATGTAGGCAAAATGGGTGAATGATGGAGCAATTGGTAGAATGGGTGGTGGGGGAAACCAGAGAACCCAGAGAAAACCCGCCCAGATGACACTTCATCCACCATGAATACCACATGCAGGTCCCTGGGATCGAACCCAAGCCGCCTAGGTGGTAAGCAAATGGTCTAACCACTCAGCCATGGCATTGCCCATGAACTCAATCCTCCCTTAAGCTATCTAATACATTTGTAAAATTCTAAGAGGGAAAATCAAATTTGGAAGCTTAAGAGTCCAAGTTTTTACTCTTTCCCTTGCGTAATGACAGCAACTGTGCTGGATCCTTTGAGCAGTAATTATTACCAGCTGGTTTTTGAATACATCTTGTGCAGCCTACTGGTCACCTCCTCATAAGCCACAACTAAATACACTCCCTAAATTTTAAACAACTTGACATTAATGTTTTGTTTTCTTTTTTCTTAGATCCTGAAGTAGAATCATGGCCACTGATGGACAATCCTACAGGAGTTATGGTGATAGTTGGCTTTTACCTTTATTTTGTGCTCAAACTTGGACCTCAGTTCATGTCCAAAAAGCCCTCATATAACCTTAAAGGACTGCTTATTGCTTTCAACTTTTGTATGATGCTTTTAAGTACATGGCTTGCAGTTAAGGTAAGGCTTTTCTTTCTCTAGTAGGTAGATTATTAGGAAACATATACATGCTACCATCAAAATGTTTCCAGAATGCATTAATAATACTGATACTTATATATCAAGTGCATAAAATAGAGTTTAGTAGGCGATTGTAGATATTCATAGATGAAACTAGCATCTTTACATCAGATGAATTTGTTAAAACTTTGTATATTCCGTGAATTGGGGTAATTTTGGGACTCTTTTACTTGTTTTTATGTTTCTTCTCAATGCTTATTAAGCTGATTTACTGGGACTAGGCTGTTATATGGAATACACTTCTTTTTTGCAAATATGGACATGATCATACTCTGCTGGCAATGGTTTTCTTATAAATACCCTCTATACCTGCCCAAGTTTGCCCCATCATGTGGGTAACCTTTGGAACAGCATGGCATAATTGGGGATCGTGTGATACATGCATTTTCTAGACTTCTGATGCATTTGCAATGACTTGTTTAGTGTTCTTGGTTTCTCTTTGATATTTACATCACCAAAAGAGGTACTTTTGGAACAAGTGCTTTTTCATTAATGATGAATCATATGCTTCTTGAAGCATTCTTATGAACACTTCATTAAACTTGTCATCTGCTTATTGCTGTGAGTTTAACATTCTCAAATGCAAAATGTATGTAGCTTGCAAACAACAGGCAATGCATACTATTAATAGAATACAATAATATATGCTGTGTGATTTTATTCATTTTTAAGCATCAAAAAAATTTATGCTGGCAACATTCTGAAACCAGTAATATGCAAAAATGATGGCAAACCATAATCATGATAATACATGTATAATACATGTATAATACTGTTATGCTTTTCTTGAATTTTTAGTTTGCAAAATACATTACTTTCTTCAAGTACAACTGGCTTCAAATGTTTTCTGAGTAACATGCTCCTAACTGCAGGGGGAAGCCAGGAAGCCATTACTTATGCCAAGTGGTCTTAAAGGACAATTTGTCAGCTCATAGCTGTCTACCAGGGCAAAGAGCGTAATATGTTTGTAAGTCCAAAGAGAATATTATTCCAACATTTCTCTTACACTTGGTTGTAAGAAAGTAATCTCAATGTAAAGAAAACAACATTAATGTTATAAATCCAGAATGAACTTGCAGTGAGGAAATTAAATATTTGGCATTAAAGGCATCATATTTCTATACCTTGAAATTAGATTTAAAGTGTATAAATAATTTTAATATACCACTTTTTTTAAGCTATTCACGGAGACACATGCATGTGCGCTGTAAAATTTGCAAATTGTTTTTATTCAGCAAACATGAAATTGTGTAAAAGGTAGAACTGGAACTTAAAAATTCAATGCCACAACTGGGATTTGAACCACAGACCTTCCGCTTGCCGGGCGGACGCTCTACCACTTAAACTTTGCCCACACACGGCTTGTGTGTTTAAAAACACCAACAGTAAGTTTGTTGGCATAAATAAATAATAATGAAATTGTGTATTTGACCTGAAATTTCACATTGAGATTTAAAACATTGAATGACTGTTGGAAATAGCAGGAAAACATAACTTCACAGGAAAACAAAAGTTTAGCATGACACAAGTAATAGAACTACTGCAAATAGCAAAAGAGCATATTTAAAAAAGTATGAGGCATCAACTTCTCTATACATTATGATGTAGCTTCTCCCCCTCAGTTTTCTTGCCTATCACCCTTTAAATCTGAGCCAGTTTATCTATTTATCATCATCACAGTCGCCACCACCACCGCCACCGCCACCACCACTGCCACCGCCACTGTCAGCATCATCATTACATTATTATTTTGTCATTTAACAATGCTGTCAATTGCCAGGATCACATGAGCATTGCCAGTGTACCGGAATTTTGTGCCACAGGAATTCTTTTACATGTCAGTAAATCTACTGACATGGAGCTGCTATTTTTAAGCACACTTAAAAACCATCAGTCTGGGCCAGATTTGAACCCACGACCTTGTGGTCGGTATTAACAAGAAATACATCATGTGCATTATCTTTATTTAAGGAATTGTTTAAACATATTTCTGAAATGCCATTAATGCTACCACAAAAAGCAATGTTACTTGTTTAAATACGTGCAGAAAAGAATATGCTGCTTTTTTTGTTTGGATAGAACATTGATTATTTAGCTTCTTGTCTGCTCCCTGCTGACCACACATCAGAGTAACACACACAAAAGTAAATAACTCTGGTGAAGCCATCACTGGGCCAGGCAGACCAGCCACAAGTAATTCATAGGAACACTTTTGTCACTATACACTCCTGAAGCTATTAACAGTGAAGCAATATAATCCACCAATAACATAAAGTAGGTAGAGACTAAAGTCTACATACTTTGTGTTGTTGGTAAATTTTTCGCCTCTTTCCCTTACACCCTTTCGTCCATCTGAAAACATTTGGAGCTGGCTGTACTTTCTAGTAGAGTGCAGCTAAATACAAAAATCATGTGTAAGTAATTTTTGCCTTTATTTTAATTTAGCCATTTCTGGATGGAGTATTTGGAGATATAATATTTGGAAGTTGCCACCCAAAGCAATATCATTACCATAAGCTGCGCAGATATGTAAGTGACCATTAGTTTTAGAAACATACTTGCTGTTCACAAGCTACTTGTTCTGCCATAGGCTTACTTATGACTGATATTTAATTGTGTTCTTTTGTTCTACTCATTTCTAGGTATGTGCATACATTTGGTGGTATTTCATAACAAAGATATTTGAGTTGCTTGACACAGTAAGTATAAAATATGTTACTTGTAAAAGCACTAGAGTCTTTTCACAGTGGTTTCTAGTTGAAAAGAAACAAAGCATAAAATAATAGTGATGTTAATGTTACATGAATGAATGACTTATTGAGTACTAAATCATACCCACCTTGGGCTAACCCTGAGCTAAACCCTGGCCCTTTTGCTATTAGAACAGCCCTTCAGTATAATTACCTTTTACATACATGTTACACATATTCAATTTGTAAACATTTGATTCTTATCTTTTCATTAATATTATCCTGCTCCCATCCTCTCCTTTAATTTTTATTTCCTGCTTTAATTCATCTCCCATCTTTATTCACTTTCCTTCTTTTTGAACTTTTCTTCTCAGCTCCACCCTTCTAACTCTTATTAACAATTTACATTACACACTTCACTAATCTTCGCTACCCCATCCTAATTTCACTACTTCACTGTAACCTCATTTTCACCACACAGACAAACCCTCTGCTCCCACATTTACAGATTACCCAACATTTTCTTAACTTTGTTACTCTCAGCAAAATATCCCTTTCTTTCTCTCCTGCCTAGTTCTTCCTTTCCCCCTCACCCTCTTTGATCCATTAGCTATTTCATCCATCATTTTTTCTGTAGCTACTCTTGAGTACAAACTTTTCTTAACTTCCTCCTGACTATCCACTGTTATCATCTCTCACCTTGGCACTTTCCTCTCTTTCTTTCATGCTCCACTGCCCACCATATCCCCACAAAGCTTTTTGCTTGCACTTGACCTTGACATTGCACTTGTCACTGGATCCACACATGCTGCAATTTGCTCATAAATCAAGGTGTTCTGCGACTCACTTCCTGCTGCTGCTTGATCATTTTCCCACCTTTCTTAGTTCAGTGACTGCTGTTCCTGCTTCTGATTGTCATTTGATCCATTTTTTCTCTTTGATGACTGGCCAACTGTGCACAGCTTGAAAATTTTTAATGTATATCCTCTTGCCTTTATTTCTTGCTTGTCTTCTCTGATCAAATTAACTCCTTCAAATATTCATGTAATATAATGTTTTGTATATTTGATTAGTTTGTTCTCTTAATACAAAAAGCATTTTAGAGAGAAGAGAGCAAAGGAATAACAATGATAAAAATAACAGAAAGAGCAAAGGAAATTGCCTGGGATCTATATAAGAAGAAACTGCTTGCCTAAGAATGTACTTGGAAGGAATAGCAAATGGTAAAAAGTTTGGATAGAAGGTATTAGCTGAAATGTAATATTAAGATACATTGAGTAGTCGGAAGCTTTCACAGCTGGAGTCAGAATTATAGCTAGAAATTACTTCTGGGCTTAAAAGCCATGGTCTGCTGGAGTTTAGAGGTCCAGACATTTCGTCCACACCTGCAGTGCACATCATCGGTGGGGTGGTCTTAGTCTTCTGGGCGAAGGTTCAGTTACAATAGAATCACTGGCTGGAGATGTCATAGGGGATTGGCTCAGCTTGAGCAGGAGATGTGTGCTAAGTGGGCGGAGCTTCTCAGCTCTGATTGCTAAATGGTTTACACAATTTCTCTGCATTTGTGCTTCTTTTTTGCGCTCAAGTATCAGATGCCAGTATTTAAAAAAGAAGCACAAATGCAGAGAAATGGTATAAACCATTCAGCAACCAGAGTGGAGAAGCCCCGCCCACTTAGCACAAGCTGCCTGACCGAACGAATGAACAAATGAACAAACAAATGAATGAACAAATGAACAAACAAACAAACGAAGTGACTGATTTATTTATGTATTTGTGTGACTGTCTCTGTAGCACAGTGGTAGCACATCTGCTTCTAATGTGGAGGACCCGGATTTGCTAACTGGTACCGACATGGGATTTTTTCCCCTACTGGGAGGTCTGGTATGGGGTACACTCAGCCTTGTTAGGTCCCTGAAGGGCCAATTGAGTAGTTATACTTATAGAAAGATAGCATCCCTAAAAAGTTGAGTAGTCACTTTACGGTTAGAGGAGTTGGTTGGCTGACCTCCTCTGTGGCCTTGCCTGTGGCTGGAGGATGCAGTAGTCGGGCAATGAGAGTAACCTCTGCATAAAGGAGGTGCCTTAGGGATTTTTGAAATTTATTCATTCATTCATTCACTTATTCATTCGTTTGTTCATTTGTTCATTTATTCATTTATTTCAGGATATCAACTTCCTACTGGTGTTTTGTGTGCTGTTAAGAAATAGCTTATAATGTCTAGAAATAACTGACAATTCTATAAACTAATTGATTATCATTCTACAAATGGAGTATGAAGGTTGAATTTCCACCAGTTATATGTATCCACCTATTTTATTCGAGAGTTGTATAATAGCATACTTACCCTGAAAAACAATGGAGAAGATGTCAGAAAAATTTATACTTTGCCAGCTCTACTTGGTTGAGCATTATTTAACTTTAATCAATGTCTCTTTCATAATTATTGAAAAAGTAATTTTATATTTGGTACAGTTTTCCAAAGCAGTGAAAGTTCTTTTGTAGTATCCCAAACATATTCATTCTGTTATCTCCTGTTCTGATTTTATATGACTAATTATCACAGAAGATTAATGAACTCCAAATTTTAATTTTCAGGTATTCTTTGTTCTGCGAAAGAAACAGAATCAGATTACATTTCTACATGTTTATCATCATGCCTCTACTCTACTGCTTGCTTGGGCCACATTAAAGTACTTAACTGGTAAGTGACACTAATTTCGAAAGCATCTCGCAGATTGAGTTGGCTCACATTAGTTTTAAGGTAATTAATGTAGTTTATATTACATTAAATTAATCAAGATAAGGTTGGTCAAGATAATGTTGAAAAATATAACTTACAACAATAGCAACATTCTTACTTATGAAGGTGTCATTTAATATTTTCTAAAATTACTCCAACAATTTTGATTCAATAATATATCTTAGAGATTGACATTGCAAATAAAATGTATAGCCTGAATTTTCTACAAAAACCCTATGAAATCCTCTACGCAACGACTCCATGTGTGCGTCACCTTTAACACCATCACCATTGTCTTGGTCTTTGATGACTCTTCTGCTAAACTACTGTAAAATGGCAATATTTTGCCCCTTAAGGGCAACTTCTTCTTTCCCTGATTACCCTCCCCTTATGTAGGACTTACAACCCCTAGAACTTACAAGCCAGTGCCTAGGATCAGACACCTGTTGGGGAGCACAGGAACCTATGGACCGGACACAGTGAAGACCTGGAAGCAGGTGGTCAGCCAAGCACCAGGTATGATAGTGAGGAAGAGGGTGTTATGAAATGCAGGTGAAATGGATGATTGGAAGGGTGATAATGGAGCAATTGGTGGAATGAATGGCAGGGAAACTGGAGAATCCAGAGAAAACCCACCCAGATGCCGCTTCATCCACCATGAATACCACATGCAGATCCCGCCTAGGTGGTAGGTGACTGGTCTAACCACTCAGCCACGGTGCCGCCATTACACTTCCAGTCTCAGGGAAGGATGAGAAATCCCCTCCACCGGGAATCAAACCTGGGACCCCTTGCACAGCAGGCAGGTGCTCTACCAACTGTGCTACGGGGTCCCTTAAGGCCAACTTTAGCCCAAATAGGGGATAAAAGATTTAGAATATTCTGAGACATAATTTATTAGACTGTGCATATATTGTCTCTGACCAACAGATACCTCTGCCTTTGTGGTTTATCAGGAGAAATACGAACTGGTTTGAGAATTCAATGCCATTCTGGCAGATTGTCACAGTAGCTCAATGGTTACAGCATCCGCCTGGTAAGCAGAAGCTCTGTGGTTCAAATCCCAGCTGTGGCATTGAATTTTTAAGTTCAAGTTCTACCTCTCAAACATTGCCCACACATGGCTTGTGTATTTAAAAACACCAACAGTAAGTTTGTTGGCATAAATAAATAATAATTACCATCTGAAGGTTATTTAATCCTGGGACATAAAGTACTTACAGTAGTAAGTCACCATTGGGGTAATTTGTCTCTGATGTGAGACTGCCTTTGTGGTTTACCAGGAGAAATACGAACTGGTTTGAGAATTCAATGCCATTCTGGCAGATTGTCACAGTAGCTCAATGGTTATAGGTTGCGCGTTCGTTCTTGACGAATGACCTTGAGCAGAAATCCAATGAGTGAGCCTATCCTTAATAAACAGGTCAACAAATGTTTATGCTGCGATAACAGACACCTCTGTTTTCCTCTGTCGCGTTTGTGTATATACAGTCGACTGCAAAAGTTTTGTGCGGTACGGATGTATATATGCATGCAACGAAAATAGCAATTCAGACGAGGGAGAGATGTCGGGAATAGAATAAATGCAAGAAAGTTAAGTGGAAACAGTTATAGAGGTATAGTGTATAATACGTGTGGCTGATATTACTGCAAGTGTCATAAATTGATTTGTAGTGTTGTACTACTTCAGCTCAGAAGCATGCGCATCATCTCACTGCAGACTGTACCTCCTCTCTCTCGTTCCCGCAAAAGCTGAGTAGAGACTCGCATTCAACCTTTCATATAAAATTTTCATTCGTCAAGAAGTAACGCTCGACCTATACAGCATCCGCCTGGTAAGCAGAAGGTCTGTGGTTCAAATCCCAGCTGTGGCATTGAATTTTTAAGTTCCAGTTCTACCTCTCAAACATTGCCCACACATGGCTTGTATGTTTAAAAACACCAACAGTAAGTTTGTTGACATAAATAAATAATAATTACCATCTGAAGGTTATTTAATCCTGGGACATAAAGTACTTACAATAGTAAGTCACCATTGGGGTAATTTGTCTCTGATGTGAGACTGCCTTTGTGGTTTACCAGGAGAAATACGAACTGGTTTGAGAATTCAATGCCATTCTGGCAGATTGTCACAGTATCTCAATGGTTAGAGCATCCGCCTGGTAAGCGGAAGGTCTGTGGTTCAAATCCCAGCTGTGGCATTGATTTTTAAGTTCCAGTTCTACCTCTCAAAAATGCCATATGTTTAAGATATTTGTTTGACGAATGAAATGTATATTTTGAATTTTCTGGCTACAACCTATGTAGTCCTGTTTACTCTGGATGACTTTTGAATAACTCATAAACCATAAGAGATAGACAAATCTTACTACACAGAAATGTAGATCTTGTTAAAACACACAATTTTTGTGTGAATAAATTTTTTTGTAGAAGGAACCATTTCTGAGATATTCCTTGTGTTTTGTGTCAGTTGCGGAAAACTTAAAACTTTAGTGAAATGGAACATCAGTGTTCATTTTTTTATATGTTAAGCGTGCAAAGAGAACGGGATCTCAAAGTCTTAAAAGATTTGACTATCGCTCAAAGCCTACTGTATTCTAATATTTTCCTTGCACATACAAGGAAATAAGCAATAAAATAATTTGTACAAATGTTTATCTCAACAAACATGAAGAACATACAGGATAGAAGGGAAGTCATTGCATTCCTTCTAATATGTGCTTCATAGAAGCATTACAAACAAAAAAATCGAATGGCATTTTGTTCTTTGGTCAGCCGATTTTAAAAGAATAAATGGTTTTTCATCCAAATTGGATGTGTGATTCAACAAGGATATATAAAGCTAACAGTTTGTTACTTGTAAAATGCGTAGAGTAACTTCTTTTTGAAATACCTTCGGTAGTAATTATGAGACATCACACAGGGCTTCGAAATAATCACTTAAAAGACGTGAAGGAACACTACATTAAGCTCCTCCAGACATGTAACATGTCGACAACGTTGCGTTGAGGTTGGTCAAGGAATTGACCTGGTTTGTGGATGTAAACACTTTCACTTTTGCCTCTTCATACAGCATATTCGTCTTATAGCATAAAATTGTGGATTGTCCGCAAAACCTGTGATGCATGGCAACCCTAACTGATCTGCTTTTAAACAGTTATCTAATTATTACTTTCTCTTCAATTTCTCTGAAACCTACAATGAAATGTGTTGCAAACCCTTGCTAAAAGCATTTACATATCTTAACATGAAGTAAAAAACAATAATCTTGTCCAAGAATAGTTTATAGAAGCTACCCTGTTGACTGCACTTGACTCTGACTTGGGTTTTTTGTGGTTTCTCCTTGTCGCTTAGGCAAACACTGGGTGTTTTCATACCATGATTTCCTTTCCATCATTTCCATTCATTCCATTTGCACATCTTTCAGCTGTGCTTTCAGACATGTGATGTATGACAGATGGTGCAGATATATGTGCATTGTAAATGCTGTTCTCAGCACTGGGTAGCATTATGCGGTCACTGTCCTCTCAGTGGAGAAGGGTTCTTGTTAACACCAGAACCAGAGTGTCAGTGGTTGCTCAGCGGATCCTGATGCTCAGATGAACTCAGCACTTGTTGGGGACTTCCGCACATTTCTGTCACCCACCTCCCTGTGACCTCATACAGTTCCCTCACTTCATCCCTTCCTTCTGGGGGCTATTAGTCATAATATATGTGAGTGGATGTTACAGTGCATGAGGTCTCCCCCTTCCTTATGTACCCTTTGCTCTTTAAAAATAAAGAGTTGTGGATGAAAAAATTATGTAAATTTAATATACCAACTCTTCTTATTTATTTTTATA